>CM027470.1:3545032-4145032 GCA_015776775.1 Magallana hongkongensis
TGTATTATACTATCAATAAATTAAAAATTCAATTCCAGCATTTGTGTTTAATACATATTTTTAAAAGTGTGCTAAGTATCTCGATACTGAAAAATGTTGATGTAACTTCATAACGCACTTTGAAATTTGGGTTAACGTGGCCCCAAATTTTACAGACTTTGATTTTTTTAAAAATGCGTTGATTTGGTCCCAAATTTAACCCACATTGAACATTGATAATAATAATTATCGTAATCATAAATCAGTATTTTGTAATGTTTTAAGATAAAGCATCTCTCAGAATCAATTCCCCGTTCGTTTAAATTGCCAGCGAACATTTACAAGATCAAATAGGTTCATTTTTATGAAGTGAAAAAGTGCATATCAATAAAAACATTTGGGAATAGTATTTGGAATCATCCTCACACGCTGCATGTACATTGTAATTGCCATAAAAGAAGCCTTTTCATAACTTCTTAAACGTGCACACTACATAAAGGTGTCCGAACCGGCTAACATTGTTTTTACAAAAACTGACCATTACAAAGGCATCAAATTCAATATAACAGATGGAATCTGGATAAATTGCTTCAAAAATGCATAAGAAATATTTATTTCTTTACAAGTTTTTGAAAAAAACTTTCGAAACCTAAAACTCCCTTATGTTAAGAACCAACCCCTTTTTCTATGTACCGAATGAAAAAAAGTCTTGGTAAGACCCACAATTTTTGAAATACATATTATTATAATTAATTATTTTTTATGGAAAACTTAAAAGGACATATTTGGCAATATTTTAAAGCTTTTATTTCAACACCTATACCAATCCTTTGATCTACATTTAGATAACAAATGGATAGTATATTGCACCTTTTCAATGCATCTACTTCTAAACCAGCCAATATTAGAGACTCTGCCAGTCATCGTTAAAGCTAAAGCCATCTTACAAAAAAGGATGTTAATTTTTCTAAACGGAGAATAATTTAAAACCGAACTTGGATTTTCATCAAGTAAAATATGACACGACAACATCGTGCAGCATGTTATCGGACCTGACAAATATTAAAATTTGCGAACAAACGAGAGTGATATTAAAGATCATAGTTGGCGTCGAGAAGGGATAAAAAGAAAATATCTAATTTTTTTTTTTTAAATAATAGTAAAGTCTTTTGTTCAGAACGGAAGACCTTAATTCAAAATTTAAACCCCAAATTGTGTCTAGGTCCAAAAAAATTCGTATAGTACACCTAATCGAATTTCGATAGGTTAACCCGCTTAACATGTTAAAATAAGTTATTTTCATCGGGTGTTGCTAAAACGCGGAACGGAAAACGGAACGGAAAGCGGAACGGAACGGAAAACTGAAAATATCATACATCGTTTATTGCTTTAAAAGGGTAAAGACTGGCCAGAAACGGTTTACTTTGTATCATTTATTCATGTCTTATGAATGATTATTAACATAAGGCTGTCTTATTGAATCAGATATTCTTATGAATGTCTATCAAATATAGCATTGTATTCAATTGGCTTTAGTTGAGTACGAAACAGGATAAATCAAAAACTGTATACGAATTGTGAAATATTAACAGGATTAAACGAGTAAATTAGCTATAATTTGTTTACTTATTTTTCTTATATGGTATTGCTGGCATATTAGCGTAACATACGCAGTCAGTAAAATCGTTTCATGTGTTTGAACATTGAATTGTCGGTGTTCTAAATGATCTTAAAGAGACAGTACGACGCACCATATTAAAAAAACCGACTTGAAAAAATTTTCCGATTGGGTTCGGTATTTGTGTACTACTCATAAATGTATAAACTTTGAGAAAATTACAAAATTCTCCATGAAATAAATCTAATTACGTATAGCCTATCACATACATGATTTACATCGCAACGTGTTACGGGGTCAGCCTTCTATACTATTACGCCTGCGTATTTACTGAAAACAAAGCACATGCAGGGCTCGCGAATATTCTCCTGTACATGTTTGTTGACAAAAAAATGTCTTTTCTACTTTCCCTAGGTAATAATTGTTCAACGTTTTTCAAAATAACCACAATTGTTATTTTGATAGCATGTATTTTGCTTGCTTATCATAGGAGTTGACTACAACCTAAATTAATGTTTGTAAGTGAGACTCCTTATAGGGTTATTTGGCACATTTATGTCTGTTCATTTTAAAATGAACCGGATCTATTAATGGTAATCCATTAATAGATTATCGAGAAATTGATTATGTGTTCCGTTTAGAGTGTTCTTTTTGCCTCGAATACCAAGATGATTGTAGTCGGGCTAAGATCTTGTAGTTTTTAGCACGTGTCAATTCCTGTCAACCAAAATCTACGTGGTACAAATAAACGATATAAGATTATTCCGGTTTGTACGACTCTTAAATTTCCGGAAGCTCATACTTACATTAATTAGGTAAGTAAAGGGGATTTTTATCTATTTCAACTGTAACAATCAACGTTATTTCTTATTTCCTAACGAAACAATGGGTAAATCTGAAGTTATTCGCACATGTGTTTTCAGCTGTACTGTCTCTTTAAATCATACAGACGATACAGTAACATTGGGATGGGAAAAACCGTACGACTGACAACTTTCAAAATTAAAATACATTAAACATTTAAATACCCGGTACCTAGTGAAACTAGTATTTTAGCGATGCAATTTTGTTTACGTTAACATTACTTGGCAGTTGTTCATTCCTGGTTAGATTAGATTGTCTGATTATAATTTGGGACTATGGTCTGTCGATCCCAAAAATATTAATAAAGCACATTTGGACGATTTTTTAAAAAAAAAAACACATGCCTGTAAAAGATGCAATTGAAATAGATGAAATGGGAAATATCCAACAAAACTTCATTGACACATTATCATTTGTTCATCGGAAAAATTCACAGGATCGAAAACAGATTTCTTACGGAGATTTATAATGGAAAATGTTGACATCTTTCTCTCTTTGGAAGTCATTAAGAAGACATTGCACAATTTTTCAACGTTATAATCTGGGTCTGTTGAAATGTAAAACCCCATTGACTTCTTTATTTTAGCCGTATTTTGAAACCAACAGATGAGCTAGAGAGCTTCTGAAAGAAAATCGCTTGGACCCTGAGGTATATATAAATATCGAGTTATTCAGCAAAATGTGAATCGAGGATATTTTGGGACAGAATATAGTGGTCAATACATGTACTGTTAATTTTGAGGAAATAGTTATTCTAATATTCTAATATTTCCCAAAAAATTAAAAACTACATGTACATAAATTATATAAGGAATAAGGAATCATTAGCAACACCCATTGGATTTCCCCTTAAAAAACATTTATGTATTTATAGCAGATGAAAATAACTTATTTTAAACACAAAGCAATTGCAAGCACACCATAATGGGGATGTTATGTTGTAAATTAAAGAAAGAGGTATATGAAGATTCTAAGTATGAAAAGGGAGAGGTAAGAAAAATTACAACATGTTTTTTTAATACCGTTTGATTTCATAGTGCATTTTAACCTTCATTTATGAAATACGTTGGAATATTTAGATTGATTAAAAGCTTATTTGATACACCTTTGTCATAAATGAGTAATATCAAAATGAAGAAGAACAATAGATAAACTATGTAACAACTGTCATTAACTTTATTGAACAATGCAATTAACTATCAATTAGAAGACGTTTTGAAAGTTTAAATCTACTCTAGTTAAACGGTTACTCGGCCACCATTAAACTTACCTTTTCTTGGCACATATATGCTTATAAATTAAGGCAGTTTTTTGCAAATAAACCACAAAAAGCGTGCACCAGAGTACTTGCTTACACCTTTGGTATTTCAACACATGTGAGATGAAGTCCGTAGGTATAAATGAATTTTAACTGATAAGTTATTATTGTGATATTAATCAAAAACCTACTTTCATTTTCGATAAACAAGCAAATAGCAAAAATGAGAGTAAGGTGGTGGACGCGCTTTGGTGGATCCAAGTCAGGGATAGTTCGTGCACATACAAAATTGATGTTACCTCATTGTATTTCACCTGACCTCCAAAAAAATAAAAACAAACAAAAAATGTTATCAAATTTTGCGTGGTTGTCATGACCTTTTATAAAATTTATAGTGCAATATGCAACTGGCAGACGTATCCACCGATCACAAATTTTTAGCGGCATAAAAATATGTTAGACAGCATTAGAAAAGCTATCGTAATTCAAGGAGCCTGAAAACAACAATACTCCCCTAAGACGGCATTTTATTCAAGAAACACATGGACACCGATCGGCTTTGCTACTTATATCCATATTGAGTAACTACTGGTCAATACGCTGAAAATATAAAATGAGAAAGCAAAAAACAAAGTTAAAAGAAACCTTATTTAACTACTTAATTTACAGGGGAGAGGGAGGGGGTGGTGCGATGCTTCTGTATTAATAATAAAGGAGGAGGCAATGCTCTCCAATTAACGTGATGTCCTTGAATGTTCCGAAATCAATAAATGGGGAACCAGAGAGCGGCTAATTAGAATTTTGCCTGATTACTAATAGTTACTGCATTTTCCTTGAAATGTTTTTAACAATGGTTCATGTGCTGAATAACCTGGTATGTCGTTGGTACTGGTCGGAAAAACCTCCAAACCCAGCTACATTTGACTCCTTATCAAACATTGTTTGTTGTTTCCAAATTGTTCAAACTTCTTCCCTGACAGTAAAAAGACCTACATGTATAAATGGGTTTGACAATTATACAATTGAATATCTTCAATGCTACACAGAGTTTTTTGTCACATTTTTTAGAAAAATAATTAAATTCATCACATAGTAATGTAAAAATCAGTATTTACGATATGAAAAGCATACAAATTACAATTGTATAAGTAAACGTGCAAACCCGTAATTTTAAATTCCATCGCAATTCACTAGAAAAAGGAAAATATTTTTGAACTTGCTACAATGTAGTAAAAAATGCTCTGCACAGTAAATGTAAGCAAATAGTACCTGTGCTGTGAAAGGTACACCTGTTCAATCATTTGCTGTTATTTCCACTATCTGATTTCATATAGTTCTTGATCATTGAATAGACTAATGGTTTTTGGGAGTTGATTTTAATCAACTCTTCTATGCAGTTACTTTGGCAAATATAAACTGAAACAGTGTTCGGACCTACGCACAAATCTATCATCACTGCTGACAAGACTTAATTTTTTTAAAACAATCGATAAATTCGATGTAATGTATGCTTAAGCATTTTTTAAAGGAAGCTTATTTATGAATACCTTGAAAATAGTGAGAATTTAAATAATACGACCAATTTAGATATTTTTTGCAGTCCTATATGTATTCCAACGCCAAAGCAATAAACCATTTAGAGGTCGCTTCATCAAGCTATCACTTGCTATAAGCAAGATCTTAGATATAATAAATTGGCTCCAAATCGGTGTGCTTTTGAAGTTTTGCCCATCTCCACCCCTTCTATTCTCCGTATTATGAATTATTTTTTGTTTGTTTGAGTTGAATGGATTACTTCCTTTTGTAAAAGGTGTGGAATATTTTTTGGGCCCACCTTCTGCTGTATTGTTGATAATTTACTAAATGTATGCAGTCTTACATTTTCACGTTTGTATAACTTCATCTGGCATTTTTAATAAATGCTCTTCACACTTTATCAAGGTTACAGCAGAACAGAGCTGCAAATGTGCTTCAGGTTCTATTCAACAGTAAATGTTGGGTTTACCAGTATCTAAGAGAACATACTCGATATTAAAGGCTTTTATTTAAAATCATAAATGATAAGAAATTATGAAAAACAAAATTAAGGCTATTTAAAGAAATTCATAATTGTTGTGAAAATTTGTTTTTCAATAAAAGTATGCAATTATGTTTCCTTTGTTTTTTATTTTATAAAGGTATTTAGATGTGTTTACATAATTGAACCCCCCCCCCATCCAATTGTCTGCATTAAGATTACATGTACATGTAGGATATGTAAATGTACATCTGACTTTGAAATAACATCTGCTATGATAATTACTTTTGAAATGAACAAGAAACAACCTATTCTACCTTTCGAAGGTTTATATGCATAAAAAAGTAGAAAAACATGTCAAATTTTGAACATTTTTCATGGAAATCAACTCTGTCTCCAGCTACCTGGGTGTTTGAATTTTATTTTAATTGAAGGCAGATGTCTAACTTGTAGGTTGTATCTTACTGTTTTAGCATGGTTAGAAGGAGACTAAAAATCAGAATAGATTAGATATTCCTGTAACTAACGAGCTATTGCTAGTACAATTTAACATTGTACATTTACGAGGTAATCAAGATAAGTGAAGTCTTCTCATAAATACAAAATGTAAATACCAAACGATCATTAATATCTCTTATAAGCATACTAGGTACAAGTGTTTATATCGTTAAATAACATAGAGATTTGATTTATGAATAAACATTTCACTTTCTCAAGAACATTTTGAGAACGTGTGTTTGAACGATTTTTACAGATATGGGTACATCAGATTTTTTTTAAACAATAAATTTTATAGTTTGTAGCACACAAATGACCTCAGAGATCACCGTGTAAAAAAAGTGTTCTGTTCCTATTTTCTTTGGGGTTTTTTTAAACGATGACCCTTATTTAGAATTAAAATATGAACTTCATTTTTTTTACACAAATCGGCAATGCAAGAAAATTAAAAAAAAGTTTTCAAGAGACAAGTTTAAAAAAAATTGCACTATGGCATTTCAAAATTAATAATTTAACTATTATCATTTTAAAACGCTTTGATTGTATTGCATACATAATTGAACATTGTTTTCGAACCTATGAATAGAACGTGGATGTATTGAAAATTATCAGCCGTAAATTCCGTTGCGGGTGATATAATTAGACCGGGAAGTGAACATATAAATCCTGTACGCAATGCAAGAACTTATTTTAGGGGATTTTATTCGATCTCAAATTGAAATTCATAAACGCCATTTAAATCTGATTAAATGGA
Source organism: Magallana hongkongensis (assembly GCA_015776775.1). Classification (NCBI taxonomy): domain Eukaryota; kingdom Metazoa; phylum Mollusca; class Bivalvia; order Ostreida; family Ostreidae; genus Magallana; species Magallana hongkongensis. The sequence continues at coordinate 3,552,021 of CM027470.1, forward strand.
AAACCTAATCTATCACACTTCAGATTCAAACATATTCTTCAATTTGCTTTCACCTTCGTATAAATGTGTTTTTTGTTTGTCAAAAATGTCAAATAAGATTATATATGAGTTGAGATTTAATGTAAAGTTTGTGTTTTTGTGAAGTTGCATATCTAGAAAATGCAATTTGTGTCGGGGAGCTCTCAAGAACTTCAAAATGATAACAATGACTTCTATATGTAACACCGTGGTAGGATACTTGTACTGCCGAAGCCCGGAGAGTGTCCACTTAAGCAGGCTCTGTCGGTGATGGATGATAATTATGCGAGCGCACGTGTATAGTGCGCGTTTGTAAAGCTTAAAAAAGGAAAACGGCACACAATATGATTTTTTTTTAAATTCCCATCAATGCCTGCTAATACACTGGGACAAAAGAGTGAATTTAATTACACAAACAACAACTTAAACTACTACCAAAAGTACAAACGTAAGTAAAAATGAAGAAGAATCTATTTGAACGGCCTTATTAAAGTCCAATTTTCTTTCTTTTTCCTTTTTCAATCAACCGACATTGAATATTTTATACGATAGTTTATATTGGTACATATACAATAAAACACGCTAACAGCGAACACGGTTATAATGAATTGACGCATATAGTCAAGTAATTTTTATTCCCCGTAATTATAATACACGTATAAATATATATAAAGTTTAATCCAAAAAAATTCACAGTGTCCGGTTTTATATAAAAAAAAAATTAAAAATGAAACTCTGTGTTGTCTTTCATTTGTAAAATTGTCTTTATATACATAGGCGTCGGAACAGGGTTGAACCCCCCCCCCCCCACACTTTTTCTCGCAGGAAAGATTTACCTTGAAAGATTGAGAAGTTGGATTCAGAAGCCTACTAGCCCCCTCCCCCCCCCCCCCCCCCCCAACGGATTAGGAATTTTATAATTTTGGAAAAAACAATATTTGGGTAAGTAAGTTTTTTTTTTTTGGAAGTATAGGTATACTCCCTCCCCCCCCCCCGCCCCCCACCCCCCCCCCCCCCCCCCCCCCCCGGATTAGGATTTCCATGATTTTGGGAATTACTTTTTTCTCAATATTTCTGAGGATTAGACTAGCCCCCCCACTTTCAATATTTCTTTCGACGCCAGTGATATATATATATATATATATATATATATATATATATATATATATATATATATATATATATATATATATATATATATATATATATATATATATATATAGCGAAACTAACGGATATAACGAATTACGTGACTTGCACTTTGTTATCAGCGTGTTTAACTGTATAGGTTCATATAAAGTATATATTTATAGGGCATTTAAAATTGTGGGCGATGGCAGCGGAAGGATATTCTTATTCAAAAAAATTACTGAAACGTGATTCTTTCAAAACATACAGGAAAATGTACTTGTATGACATCAAAATGATATCTGTGAACAAAAATCGATGAAAATATTTATGGATTTTGGTTGTGGGTATTCTTGTGCAAATTAAAGCAATGCTAGTAAAGTGCATCTTGTCAAATCATCTTATATAGGGCAAAATTACGAATGCAACTGAACTAGGGAACAGAAGTCTTAGATTTTACTTGATTGTACTTGGTATCAAGGGATGTTATGATCATTTAAATTGCAAAAAGCGATGAAATATTTAGATATTTTGATTGATTACGCCTAAACGAATACTGAGAAGCCGGTTAATATTGTTTCAATTTTTTTAAATTCAATTGAAAGGCCAATTCTAGTGCTTGATATTTTAAATTAGCAGGCTTATTGTTATGAAAATTATATTTAACTTGGCAGAAACCATGCATGTATATGTACGGCAGATTATGAACGTATCTTTTCTTAATTGTGCAAAACAACATACATGTACTTTTAATATTAGATACATCGATGATATATTTGGACGTTGGTCAGAAACTGAAACAGATCTTTAAATTGTTCAAAAAAGCGTAACGATATACCTCGTAAAATCAATTTGACCCACGCTTTAAAAAACTAGCACTGAGTTCATAGATGTAGCCTTTTCTGTTCAAAAGGGGATTCCTTTCTTCAGGCCTCAATAATAAACTCGCTGACAAACATGTGTACTTAATATTTCTTATTAGGTTTGTTACTGACTGTGTACAAAAATGTGTGGGGTCGGTAAAGTCCATAGAAGGCGAGGCGGAGCCGAGCCTTCTATGGACTTTACCGATCCCACATATTTCTTTACACAGTCAGTAACAAACCTAATAAGTGTTTTGTTTTGTAGAGGACCTAAAGTTTGATATGTAAACAAACAGAAGATGATACATATTATTAAAATTCATAGCTTAATTATCTAATTTTTTACCTTTCTCGTCAGTCGTCTGTGCAAACCTCGATGCCATATTGTAGGATCAAAATATTACGTCACAGGCAAAGGGGGGTCACTCTAAATATTTTTGGGCTTAAAAATCAAAGGTATGTTGAACATTTGTGTAAAAAAATCAGCTTAAATAACGTTACGTCCGCCATGTTGCCGTATAAATGTTGACGCTCGACGTGAAAAGAAATTTATAAGGCAAATACGTGACGCTATTCGTCCAATGACGTCGAGACATATCAGTCCGAGGCAAAACAAAATAAAATCCATCCAGTTTGAATCTATAAAAAATCCATTTCCTTTGGACTTTCTATCCAAGAGCGCCGAATGGGCTTATCTAGAGATATTTCAAACTGCATGAAAAAAAAAATAAAAACCAACTTACTTAATCGTGGATATTCGATCAAATAGGTAAAGGATAACTTGTGATGGTAGACAAACTCAATTGCTGCATTCTTATGTTTTACGGAGAAAAACCCCACTGATGCAACCGTGTTCCGATTTTATTGAACTATTCTAGAGGACTGCCAAATATTCACTATGATACAATAAAGAAACATCCAAAACTTTTCGAAATTCATTTCGATTGCACATGTGTGAATCAAGCAATGTTAAAAATGTTGCAAAATTATACATATACGTTGGAGAAAGAGGGATGATGTTATATCAAATACATGTTTTAAAGAAACTGAGTACAGAACGAGTACGCACGCTTTCGCGCAGCGTTTTGTTTGTATTGTGACGTCATCTTTTTGCTTTGCTGACGCCATGACGTGATAGTTTCAACTGCAGATATTTGTTGAAAATAGCTAGTTTGATGTGTAAAATTGACATAATATTGTGGAATAAACATAAATGTCTCGAAGTATAAGCTATATTTGGGCTCGGGTCGAACACGCGAAGAGGGTTCAGCAAGCCAGGAAGTAAAATGTTTTTATTTGACCATTTGATGCCTTTTAGCAATAACTTTAATATGTACAACAGAAAAAGAAATCCCTAGGGCAGAAATTATTTTTAAAAATGTGAAAAATGTGCAAAATTGGTACATTTCAAACAAAATCCCATAGGGGCCTATGTTAAAAATTAACAGACTTTGAGATGACCCCTTAAACAAACTGTGTGGTAAATGTCTTTTTTTGTATCTTAAAATAAATTAAATAATTATATCAGTAGTAATTCCTGTTTAAAAAAATCATTAAAAAATCTAGGGCAGAACAAATCAGACCCGGCCTCGTTAAATCAATTATTACTAATTAATTGAAACTTGGTAGAAAGATGAAATTCAAGAAAAAATCTATGGAAGAAAAAAATGATTACCTGAGTGTCTTTTGGTATCAAGAAAGGAGAATATCTTTGTGATAGTGTGCTTAATAATATTCTAATTATTGTTATTTCTTAGAAAGGCAGTGGTTCAGAGAAGTTGCAATATATACTCATGGTTTGAAATTTCAGTGACAGTAAGTTTACGTTTTGACAATAAACAGAGTCTTTTTATATAATCACAATTACTAATATAATATAGTTTTGAGAAAAAGACGAAAGAAAGAGAATAATTGAATTGACATGATTCATTTAAAATTAAAATAAAACTATCATTTTATATATATTTTGAATATTTACACTGATATGTTCATAAATCATAGAGATCTGAGTTATACGGTGCGAATCACCATAAATCATATAATGGGATACAAGCCCATAATTTGGTATGTTTTAGATAATGTGTATTAAAATATTATCACAGTAATATGGAATGTGGGAATCATGGCCTTATTAGCATTTACATATTTTACATGTATATTTGAATAATCAAATATCAAGGGAAATAACTCTAAATTGTATAAATTGATTTTACTTAAGAGTTATTAGTAATTATTACGGATCCTATATGCAAATTATTTATTGTCATGTATTTGTTTTATAGGATCCATTAATCATCATCATTATCAAAGTGAAACATCTTATATTTTGTTTAATAATTTCATGCACAAATTTAGATACAGAGACTGCGCTCACCCCTACAATAATTTTGAAACAAAAAACAATTTTGGCAATCTGTGTCCATCGGAGCGTTGTTGATGATAGCGATATGTGTTTAATGGAGCGACAATTAAAACCGCCTGGAACACCCCCCCCCCCCTGCCCCCTTACTTGGAAATTATATCATCACTCGGATCACCCCCTCCCCTCCCTAGAAAAGAGCTTTTACATTTAATATATGTTTTTATTGTTCAGTTTGATCAAACTTGACTTAAAGGGAACTTAAAGATGGTGTAAAGACAACTTAAAAGGAGCATAAATGCCACTTAAATATGCTTAAAGGTAGCTTAAAGATGGCTTAAAAGTGACTTAAAGAAGTTTGGATATTCATGACCTATAAGCTCAGCTTAAAGGTGACTTAAAGGTGGCTTAAAGATTGTATATCTTTTAAGCCACCTTTACGCCAACTTTAAGCCCCCTTGAAGGACTTGCTTAAAGATTGTTTTTCGCCCTGTGAATAGAATGGACTAATGACTTTTTTCCGTTTTCAAATGAAAGACCTCTCCGAATGACTGTTCACATTTTCTAGAAAAAAAAATAAATTAATATGGAAAATATTCAATATAAGAGTTATGTACAAATCTAAGTATATAATTGTTCTGATAAAAAAAAATTATCTTGTAGTACATGAGACGTTGCAGATTTATACACGCAATTAAAAAAATCTACAAATTTTAGTCTTTTCATACATCAAAGAAGAAAGGTACACCTTCATGTTGTCTTATTTTAAAGTGATTTTTAAGTATATAAGAAATGAATTTTGTATCTGAATATGAAATAACACTCTCTTATTCAACTAAATGTCATTTTCCAACTTAGGGCACAGACAATATCTTCCAGTGTTCTTTATCTTTCTAAATCTCTGCAAATATATCTAAAAATAAAGCAAATGATACATGGCTTAAGTAAAATCAATAACGTTCTAAACAAAACTACCACTTATGAAATCCGGTTGCTAAATAAACATTTTGTTCAATTTTAAGGAGACTTAGTGGTAAAAAATACTCACCAAAATATTCCTTAATCTTTTAAAAAATGGTTTGTTAAGCTATAAACTATTACTTGGAAGAAAAGATAAACCAGAAAAATAGATTTTCTAAAATTTGAACATTTTTTAATATAGCTAGACATAGTTGTTCTTTTCAGCGAGATAAATATCGTCTAAATATATAAACGACACTTCAGCCCTCTCAAAATAATGGATATAGTATTATTATTTTTTTCAGAATATCTACGATATAGATAATCTGTCGCTGACTCGTGAAAAAAATTATGTGAACCCAAACGTTCTTTAATAACCACTAGATTTTGGGTTTTTTTTTAAGTTTTGTAACTTATATTGTAACTATGGTGCGTTAATTAAACACACCACAAATGCTTTTATCTGTAGTTTTCTTCAAAAAGAAGGCTAGAAAAATTAGGTCATAGCATAGGTCGAATACCTTATAGTTCACTGTTTGATGGAGTTTTCTTTTAAAGAGATCATAAAAACAGATGTATATTTCATACAATAACAATACTGTCAACAATTCAAAAAATGATATATCAAGATTGCAAGAGCTTCGTTAATTTTGGTAACAAATGCAGATGAAATTGATATTTCTTTTTTCAATTCTTGATAAAATAATTCTTCAAGATACAATCTTTATTACTCACTTTCACGAATTATCTTATCGATGTGATATCACAGTTTTGATAATTGAAGTCCTGACTACTATAAATATTGTTTACAGTGTCTATTTGAACAAAAAACCTATAACAGAATATTCAGATTTTTCCAATGGTTTAAGAATCACATATTGTTGATACAAGTACCTTTGTTATGATGATTCAATTCAAAAATCATTACAACTAATTTTGCAGTTATTTCAATCAACGTTAGTTCAATTTATACGAACTACATGCATTTGAGAACTTTTTGGATTATTATTTTATAAAACATTGTATTCTCTTTTTTGACAGATTCATTGTGAGGTGAGTCATTAAATATTTGATTAATTAGATAGTATCATTTTATGATTATTTGCAATATGAAAAATCAGTATCACTCACTTTCTTGCATTATCTTATCAATGTGACATCACAGTTATGATAATTGAATCAAGACTACTATAGATATTGTTTACAGTGTCTATTTGAAAAAACAAACCTTTAGGCAGAATATTCAGATATTTCTAATGCTTTGAGAATCACATATTGATGATACAGGTACCTTTGTTAGGATGATTCAATTCGCAAATCATAACAACTAATATCGCAGTTATTTCAAATAACGTTGGTTCAATTTATATGAACTACATGCACTTGAGAACTTTGTGGATTATTATTTTATAAAACATTTTATTCTCTTTTTTTTGACAGACCCGTAAGGTGAGTCATTAAATATTTGATTAATTAGATTGTACATGTATCATTTTATGACTATTTGCAATATGAAAAATATAAATATCCGAAACAAAGATTTGATGAATTGATAAAAATCAATATCTCCATTTTCATTGCATATGTATAATTATCATTTACCATTTAAATTCTGTCAAAACTTTCATTACACTGACTTCCTTTGTTACGTTAATTCAATACAAAAACATTCCATCTAATACAATTGTTATTTCAATCAATGTCGGTGCATTTAATTTGTACGAACTACACGCACTTGAGAACTTTTTGGATTATTATTTCATAAAACATTTTATTGTCTTTTGTTTTTTTGACAGCACATTCGGGTGAGTCATTAAATATTTGATTAATTAGATTGTATCAATTTATGATTATTTGCAATATGAAAAATCATTTTCACTCACTTTCACGAATTATCATATCTATGTGACATCACAGTTATGATAATTGAATCAAGACTACTATAACTATTGTTTACGATGTCTATTCAAACAAAAAACCTATAAGCAGAATATTCAGATATTTCTAATGCTTTGAGAATCACATATTGTTGATACAAGTAAATTTGTTATAATGATTCAATTCAAAAATCATAACAACTAATTTCGCAGTTATTCCATTCAACGTTGGTAAAATTTATATGAACTACATGAACTTGAGAACTTTTTGAATTATCATTTCATAAAACATTTTATTCTCTTTTTTGGACAGCCCAGTAGGGTGAGTCATTAAATATTTGACTAATTAGATAGTATCATTTTATGACTATTTGCAATATGAAAAAAAGATAAATATCCGAAACAAACATTGATGAATTGATAGAAATCCATATCTCCATTTTCATTGTTTATGTATAATTATCATTTACCGTTTAAATTCTGTCAGAACTTTCATTACCCTGACTTCCTTTGTTACGTTAATTCAATACAAAAACATATCATCTAATACAATTGTTATTTCAATCAATGTCGGTGCATTTAATTTGTACGAACTACATAGACTTGGAACTTTTTTGGTTTTTTTTTCTTATAGAATAGTCTACTCTTCTTTTGACAGTTCATGGAGATGAGTCTTAAATCATAATCATTGATTAATCATTTTGATTGCAATTTGCTCAAACAAGAACACGTTTTTTATCTCACCTGAGCTGAAAGCTCAAGTGAGCTATTCTGATCACATTTTGTCCGTCATCTGTTTGTCCGTCCGTCTCTCCGTCTGTCCGTCCGTCCGTCTGTCCGTCTGTAAACTTACATTTTAATTTTCTTCTCTAAAACCGCTTATCCAATTTCAACCAAGTTTGGCACAAAGCATCCTTACGGGAGGGCAAATATAAATTGCATAAATAAAAGTCTTATCTATATTCAAAGCGGTGAAAACCTTGAAACTGTAGAAAAGGGGGGTGCATTTTTAAAAATCTTCTTCTCAAGAACTACCGAGTCCATTTCAACGTAGTTTATCATAAATTATCCTTATGGGAAGGAAAATATAAATTGCAAAAATCAAGTGCTAATTCTGTTTCAAATCTGAGTTATTACGAAAATAAGAATAAAGGAAAGGCGTGTTTCAATCAATTTAATAGCTTCGGGATCGGCATACGGTAAAATGGGTAGGCAAGACTTGGCCTGAGCAAAACAAAAGATTGGCAGGTATTAATCTGCCAATCTCATTAAAATTTCAGGATATTTGATGGACCAGTATATTTGTATTCGCTGTGAATATTGCTGCAAAATAATGCGTATTTGGAATTGACGATTGCCGATCTGCCCCGGCTTTTATTTAGCCACGGCCCGGGTTTGCATACCCATTTTACCAAGACTTGTATTCCATACTTCTAAAACCAGGTTCTTTGTTTAAAGCAGCTATGACATTATACGAAAAAGGGTCGATCTGACTATGATGAATGTGTTTGCTATGCAGCAGTTCGCGTATGAAGGGACATTTTTGAAACATGCAAAATATATTGGTGCCGATTTTGTGAAGTAAATTGAGGCTAAATATTTCAACGCGTTGACAGTTTTCACACATGACGTTGGTGTTAGCTTTGTAGCAATCTCTAATGATACAACGTCCACTAATGATATAATGTTGCATTAGTGGCCAGGATGTTGACCACTAATGATATAATTTTATCATTAACGAACAACCTAACCGTCCGCTAATGATATAATTTCAGATTTATATCATTAGCGGTCAAAAACCGTAACCTCTAATGATATGGGAAAAAAATGAGAAATAAGTACTACCTTGACCACTAATGATATACATTTGCACACATTTTCAATTGCATTAGTGGATGGATTTGAAACCTTTAATGATATAACATGATAAAAGATTCTATATATATATATATGTATATATATATATATATATATATATATATATATATATATATATATATATATATATATATATATATATATATATATATATATATATATATATATATATATATATATGTATGGGTTTGTTAATTATAGATTAGAACAACAAAGAATATCAATTAAAGTTGGTTGAATTAAAACTACTTAAACAATAGGGGTCATGTCGTTGTAACAAAGAATATTAGCCCGAGTTAAAAATTGACCCGCGTTTCATTTTTCTACATTGATTATTGATTCGGGGAGGGGGTGGGGGTGGGGGGCTTTTTAACGTTAAAAACTGAGACCAAAAGTCGTGAAATGTATACCCGGATTTCATTTTTCAACGTTGATTATTGATTTGGGATATTGGGGATCGGGGGGGGGGGGGGTTTCTAACGTTAAAAATGCGACCAAACGTCATTTTTCAACAGCTTAAAACAGGTTTTTCCTAATCTCTGATGACCTCACACGTTGAAATTTGAACTGTCTCTGAAATGGAACTTGCTCTACGCAATTATTATGTATCTGATAAAAAATTTCAGCTCATTGTTTTAATTCCTAATATTGTCCGGTATTCATGCCGATATGGATTTTTGTTTTTTTGGGGGTTTTTTTCCGATAGCAACAGTTTGTTATTTAAAGGACTAAGAACTCTGTCTCTTGTTGTTAAACTGTGTAGATACAGCTAAAAGGAATATATTTCAAACAACATCGTCTCAAGCCATGGTCCGGAGTCCGTTTGTATATACCTCTCTCCACCATGATCGTTCATGTTGGCCGTGGTTTGCTAAGATTGTCAAACCAATACCGGCCGTTTATGTTATATAACCGGTAAACCGCTTCAACTTTAATTTATTTTGAGAAGTCATGATAATTAACTTACAGCACAATAATGAGCAGTTTTCATATTTTTATCAGAAAAGTCGCGATCAGTGATTATTTAATTAATTCAACTTAACAATAACTTTTCTTAAACTTGCAAGATTAACAAAATTAAATGATGAATAATAAGCTACTGATCTTGATTTGACAGAAAAAAAATATTGTGTTCAATACAGATACAAACACTACACAGAAACTTTTTCGTGGGTGTGTTTAGGGAGTATTGGACATTTAAGACGCATTCGCCGGCGTATCGAGGAATCTTGACCCGGGTTGAAATTTGACCCAGATATCGTTTTTCAACGTTGAAAAATTGATACCAAAAGTCGTGAAATTATACCTGGGGTCAGTTTTCAACAGCTTGAAAAATATTTTTAAACTTCTAATGACATCGACACGTTGAAAACTGACCCTGTTGAAAATTGACTCCGACTTAAAACTGTCTTTGTTTTGAACTGTCTTTGAACAGAAGTGTAACTTGCTCTTCACAGTTTAATTGTACGTGTGTGTACTTAAAAATTTCGGTTTCAAAACTTTAACTCTTTCATACCATCCGCTATATTTGCCGTCTTGGGTAATTTGACATTTCAAAGGTTGATTTTCCTGACTTCAATCATTAAATATTTCATTTGACTGAAAACGTGGTATGTAGCAACCTCTAATGATACACCGTCCACTAACGATATAATGTTGCATTAGTGGACAGAATGTTGACCACTAATGATATAATTTTCAACCCATGTTAACATTTTTTGTTACACCGACATAATCACCATTGTTGAAGTAGTTTAAATTCAACCAACATTAATTCATATTCTTTGTTGTTCTAATGTATAATTAACAAACCAACATATTCAACTTAACAACAAATAAATGATTCAATTGTGCTACAGACCACAATAACAAAGAGTCTTGTGTTGTCTATGGTTTAATTTTAAAATTCTTCAGAAATATTTTTTGTAAAAGCTAACCACTTTGAGTTTAATATACCCGGTAATCATTTTTGGTACACGTTAACTATATCTGGTCAATCACTCACTTCCTGTCAGCCTTACTGACCAGTCCTGTATCACTTTTTCATGTTAGATGCGTGCCTAGAACAACTAAGTAAGTAATTGCTTAAATTTGTTAGTATTAAATTGTATTTTTGAGCTACATTTACAGATGGAAATTTCTTTTTACAGATAAAGCATTCTTAAAAGTATGGCACGCCATTATAGTCTTTAAAGTAATTTACAGTTTAAAGGTATACAGTAAGATTCTATATTTTCCTATTTAGTAATTTGTGATTTCTATTTGTTGTAGTTTTTTACCAATATTATTCACGACGGCAACGTTTCCACACAAAATAAAATATGAAACCCGTGTGACTTTTGTTTGCGTTGTGCAAGGTTAGCTATCTGCCTGCACCAGGCAGAATAAGTCTTATGAATTGGACCTTCTTTATGTAAATAAAATCCCGCTAAAAGTTTAACAATAATTTTCTAATATCGGTAAAATTGCTTTTCTTCAAACTTTCTTCAACTAATGATATTTAGCACAACTCCTTTTTGATTAATGGTAATCAATTTGGATCTTCAAGTAAACAGACGAAGTCATAAATTGTATGTATTTTGTCTGTATACTGACTATTTCAGTTCAAGTAAAAAGGCAAAATATCAGGGCAATTGTGGAACGCCATAGCTGCCTTAATGTCAATTTCATATTATCTTTTATATGCAATAGTAATAACATTATATGCAGTTGTAACATCATTATATGCAGTGCTAACATCATTATATACTGTAATTTCCCCATTATATCCAGGGATAAAATCTTTTTGAAAAGATCACTTTAAAAGTGGTGACATCATTACGTTATGTCGTAAGATCATTATGTGCAGTGGTTTATTCATTTTATGCTATGAATAAATCTTTATATGATATAATAAACTCATTTCATACAGAGCTAAACTCATAATGAACTATTGTTCAGTCGTTGTGTTATGTGGTACACTCTTCATGTCATTATATGCAGTACTAACATCATGTTATGGCGTGTTAAAATCATTATGTACATTTGTATGGTGGCAAAATTTTTATGTATTGTGGTGAAAGCTTTACATGCAATTGTAAATCCTTTATATGATGTGACAATTTTATTATATATATGCCGTTGTTGAGTCATTATATTATGAGGTCAGTTCTTTACATGATGTGACCATTTCATTATATGGAGTGGTAACTTCTTTATAAGCTGTAAAATGGTTCTCGCTGAAAAGTTTTAATGGGGAAGAGGTCCAGTTTTATTTTCAAAAAGATGCCGCGTTCATTGTGACAGTGTTCATGTCGTATGTTTTGAATTCACGAGAGAGAGAGAGAGAGAGAGAGAGAGAGAGAGAGAGAGAGAGAGAGAGAGAGTTTCTGTTCTTGATACATCGATGTGTGATTAATCGAAATCGAATGAAATTTTAGTATAGTACGCGTTTAATTTTAAAAGTTAAATAAATTTCAAAAAATGATTGTGCTTTGTAGAAATTTAATACCTCCTCTGTTTCCAGAACCGCGCATACAGTTAGGTGGATCACTTTGTGTATCTTGATGTTAACATAGAACAATTAGATTTCTACTTGCTAGCGTCTTTTAAATATACATGTAATTCTTCGGAGCTTAATTAACAAATCTAATTCTGTATCTTCAAAAACAGTTTAAACTGAGTTACTTTGCAGTTACTTTGATTGTTATTTAAAATCAGTTTTAATAGCATCCATATAAACCGTGGCGCTTGCAACAAACTTATCCGTACATCGCTGATTCATACATTTTTGCACGGCTTGCTTTTAACGATGTCGAACAATATGTATATATATTTTTGAAAACGACATATTTTACAAAAAAATACATACACTTTATCAATTGATGCGTTACAATGTACTTTGTTTAAAAATCCGTCGTTCAGCAGCAGATGTTTACAATTATGATTATAATGTGAACATATAAGTCGGTAACGTTGAAAAAAATCAGCACAAATGTAAAATATTACAATGACAAGCGTTTCGAAACTTATTTATCCTGACATTAATTATTTTCAAAACCATCAGAATAGGGTAATACCTTTTCGTGCGATCAAAAATTAATTTAAAAAATACCAAGAAGTTAGTCTCGGTGATGATTCAGCCATTCTGCGTAACCACTCGGCTATACTAGACACGATGAAGTTTGCGAAGATTTAAAACACCGGTTTTTTTTTTTACTTCGGAGGGTTATTTTCGAAGTTTAATTTTTAAAAATATGCCTCTTTGAAACAAAAATTGGATATGCCATGAACCCAGTCACATTTTTCAGTGTTTTACGATTTGTTTAATGCAACGTGGTCTAGAACTAGAAATTCAAATTTCTTAAATTTACAACAAATTGCCTCGGACCCTCTTTCCTCACCCCTTCGGCAAACTTCAGTTTTCATCGGACCCCCCCCCCCCCCCAAAAAAAAAATAAAAATAAAATGCTGTATCTGTGTATAAAATGGTCTTATAAAAATGATATGAAGATATCTGCAACAGCTTTATGGAAAATAGCACAGGAATTGCAACGCGCCTTCTTTGTAGGATTTAAAATACAAAAATACATGCCCGGTGAGCTTAAATTTTATACAGTAAATGAAACAACCATAAAAGAGGTTAAGATAAACCAATTTCTTTATTATGTCTTAAAAATCAAATTGATTTTTAAAACAAGAGGCCCATGGGCCACATCGCTCACCTGAGGAACAATAGGTATGATAAAATCAGCTTAATGGAGTCATAATACAAACAATCTGGACAATGTACAATAATACATGTAGATCCTGTATAATAAAATCTATTTTTCCCCCTGAATATCCTTATGTTTATAATCATTAGTCCCTTTTCCAACATGATGGTTATATAGTCATATCACATGTTGAGTATTGCAGTTCTCAAAAAGATCATGAACAATTGTTTATATATGGGATATAAAGCTATACCAAACTCTGAACCTTCTTGTGAGGCTGAAGAATTGTCCTGACGCCAAAGTCTTAACAATTATAAAGAATCATCTGGCCACTAAACAATACATTTAGGTGTTTTTTCATAAGTGTGGGTGTGTATGTGTGTGTGTGTTTGTGTGACTGAATGTCTTTTCTGTATGTTTGTTCCTTGAAAAAGAAATAAATTATAAAAAAAAAAGAAGAAAGAATCATCTGGCTGATTAGTTTCTGAGAAGAAGATTTTTAAAGATTTACTCTATATATTCCTATGTAAAACTTTAACACAACACCCCCCCCCCCCATTGTGGCCTCAACCTACCCCCAGGGATCATGATTTTCACAATTTTGAATCTACACTACCCGAGAATGCTTCCACACAAGTTTCAGCTTTCCTGGCTGATTAGTTTCTGAGAAGAAGATTTTTAAAGATTTACTCTCTCTATATATATTCCTATGTAAAAATTCGACCCCCCCCCCAATGTGGCCCCACCCAACCCTCGGGGGTCAAGTTGTTTTTTTTTACTTTGAATCTACACTACCTGAGGATGCTTCCACACCAGTTTCAGCTTTCCTGGTTGATTAGTTTCTAAGAAGAAGATTTTTAAAGATTTACTCTATATATTCCTATGTAAAACTTCGACCCCTATTGTGGCCCCACCCTACATCCAGGGGTCATGATTTTCACAACTTTGAATCTACATTTCTTGAGGATGCTTCCACAAAAGTTTCAGCTTTCCTGGCTGATTAGTTTCTGAGAAGAAGATTTTTAAAGATTTACTCTATATATTCCTATGTAAAACTTCGACCCCCCCATTGTGGCCCCACCCTACCCTGGGGGTCTTGAATGTCCCAACTTTGAATCTACACTACCTGGAGATGCTTCCACACAAGTTTCAGCTTTCCTGGCTGATTAGTTTCTGAGAAGACAATTTTTAAAGATTTACTTTATATATTCCTATGTAAATTTCGACCCCCCCCCATTGTGGCCCCACCCTACATCCAGGGGTCATGATTTTCACAACTTTGAATCTACACTTCTGGAGGATGGTTCCACACCAGTTTCAGCTTTCCTGGTTGATTAGTTTCTAAGAAGAAGATTTTTAAAGATTTACTCTATATATTCATATGTAAAACTTCGACCCCTATTGTGGCCCCACCCTACATCCAGGGGTCATGATTTTCACAACTTTGAATCTGCATTTCTTGAGGATGCTTCCACAAAAGTTTCAGCTTTCCTGGCTGATTAGTTTCTGAGAAGAAGATTTTTAAAGATTTACTCTATATATTCCTATGTAAAACTTCGAACCCCCATTGTGGCCTCACCCTACCCCTGGGGGTCATGAATGTCACAACTTTGAATCTACACTACCTTGAGATGCTTCCACACAAGTTTCAGCTTTCCTGGCTGATTAGTTTCTGAGAAGAAGATTTTTAAAGATTTACTTTATATATTCCTATGTAAAATTTCGACCCCCCCCCCCCATTGTGGCCCCACCCTACATCAAGGGGTCAGGATTTTCACAACTTTGAATCTACACTTCTGGAGGATGCTTCCTCACAAGTTTCAGCTTTCCTGGCTGATTAGTTTCTGAGAAGAAGATTTTTAAAGATTTACTCTATATATTCCTATGTAAACTTTGACCCCCCCCCCCCCATTGTGGCCCCAACCTACCCCAGGGGGTCATGAATATCACAACTTTGAATCTACACTACCTGAGGATGCTTCCACACAAGTTTCAGCTTTCCTGGTTTTCTGGTTCTTGAGAAGATTTTTGAAAATTTGTCGAAATTTTTTATTAATTTCTAATTATCTCCCCTTGAAAATGGTCGTGGTCCTTAATTTTCACAACTTTGAACCCCCTTTGCCGAAGGATGATTTGTGCCGAGTTTAATTGAAATTGGCCCATTAGTTCTTGAGAAGATATTGAAAATGTGAAAAGTTTACGGACAGACGGACGACAGACAAAATGTGATCAGAATAGCTCACTTGAGCTTTCAGCTCAGGTGAGCTAAAAATGAAAACGAATTTTTATTTATGTCTATGAATGAAAATCTGTCTATTCCTTTTGTGTTGGAGGCATTGATCAGCGAGGAGAAGCACCTACCTGTTACATTGAAACAAAGGTCTTTCGACTTTGATTTTAAAACGCTTGCTTAATTTTTTGTAATTTCTTTTACTCTTAAATTAAAAGCATACTCTACTAATAATACATTCGATTTTTCACACAAAATGTGTTCAATAATTGATATTATGATATCGATGTTAGAGGACAGATAAACAAACTCTCTCTCTCTCTCTCTCTCTCTCTCTCTCTCTCTCTCTCTCTGAATTCAAAACAAACGACAAGTTGACCAGGAAACGTGCATCGTCACAATGAACGCGGCATCTTTTCCAAAATAAAACTGGACCTCTTCCCCATTAAAACTTTTCAGCAAGAACCAGTTTACAACCTCCTCATAAAGAGTTACAACTGCATATAAAGAAGTTACCACTCCATATAATGAAATGGTCACATCATGTAAAGAACTGACCTCATAATATTATGACTCAACAACGGCATATATATAATAAAATTGTCACATCATATAAAGGATTTACAATTGCATGTAAAGCTTTCACAATACATAAAGGTTTAACACCATACCTAATGGTTTTAATACACCATAACATGATGTTAGTACTGCATATAATGAACTTATCACCTAATGTCAAGAAGTTGCAATGCATAAAAGGATTTTGCAACTGCCATGAAGAGTGTACCACAAAACATAACGTTGGAACAACAATTCATTATGAGTTCATCTCTTTATGAAATGAGTTTATCATATCATATAAAGATTTATTCTTTGCATATAATGAATAAACTACTGCACTTAATGGTTTGATGACATAATGTAATTATTATGCCATTTCATATAAAGACTTTACCCCTGAATATAATGATGTAATCACAGTATATGATGATGTTAGCAATGTATATAATGATGCTAATACTGCATATAATGATATTTCTATTGCATATAAATTAAATACCAATTCATATAATATGAAATTGACCTTAAGGCAGCTATGGCATTCCATAGGCAATGTCAGAATGGTGTGCCTTATGTAGATAACCTCCATAATATGATGAGTCTTCAATATTACATGCTGATACTACATTACATGACGGTACTTTAACATTACGTGCCGATACTTCAACATTACATGATGGTTCTTTAACATTACGTGCTGATACTTCAACATTACATGATGGTACTTTAACATTACGTGCTGATACATGTACTTCAGCATTACATGATGGTACTTTAACATTACGTGCTGATACTTTAATAGTATACATGCATATGATCAAATAACTACCCCTCCCCCCCAATTTTAACCTATCGTATGAAAATCAAATCTTTATCGAACGTTATACAGAGGTTGTCTAACATATTAGACTCAACATTAGTCACCATTGTCCATGACCTCCCCGTCTATGACGTCACTTAGGTATTTTTTTTTTCCAAATGTAAATATCGTCATTTTTCCTTGAGACTTTGCCTATGTAAGTATAAAGCGCAGGTATACTCAAGTACGATTTAAAATTTCGAATATATATATATATATATATATATATATATATATATATATATATATATATATATATATATATATATATATATATATATATATATATATATATTATATATATTTGTTTTCCCTCGGATTGAAATGTCACATTTTCATTGGTTTAAACATGGCACGTGATTGCCTCATATATCTCTATGTAGGCTCCGTGAGGATTAATAGTAGGCAATATGGCCGTCATTGGCCGCCGCTTCGCCTACTCATCTCGACATTTCATATTATTTAATACAGAAACCGAGTCCCGTAAGTTCTTAATATATTTTGAGTTGTTGCCCTTTGGAATTATTTTTAAATTAGAGTAGTTGCCCTTTGAATTGACGTCACATATTGTTGTGTCTGCTGCGTTCGTGTAGAATGGCATCCAGATTTGTGCTAAGCACTGCAGAGGAAAAACAGGAAAAGCGATTAAAATTGAACAGTAGCAAAACTTTACAGGTAAACAAAGGAGCTGCTAAAGTTTTTAAGGAATACTTGAAAGTAAAAGGCGAAAATGAGAACTTTCAAGACTTTGAAAACGTGAAATTAGACGAGATGCTAGGCCATTTCTACATGGATCTACGTAGAGAAGATGGGTCACATTACAAAGTAAATTCCCTGGAGACAATTCGCCATGGCATAAACAGATATTTGAAGTCACCCCCCTTCAACAGAAAAGTGGATATAGTGAAGGATTCCTCGTTTACCGATAGCAACACTTGTTTTAAGGCTGTTTTAGCCGAAGCCAAAAGAATGGGGACGTGGTTCACCATCCTATTATCTCAGACACCGACTTGAAATCATTGTATACAAGTATGCATCTGTCTATCAATACACCACAGGGTCTCTTCAATAAAGTGCAGTTTGACATCCGAATGTTTTTCTGCAGGCGGGGGAATGAAAACATGCATAACATGACCAGAAATATGTTCCGAGTTGAAACTGACGAGGACACTGGTCGAAAAGTCGTGAAAAAAGTCGTTGATGAATTAACTAAAAACCATCGTTTGGACAAAGAAACTTCTTCTGGAATTATGCCAGAAATTAAAGGTTTGTTTTGCTTTTAACTGTGTCTACTCTATTTTTTAAAAGAATTGAGTCATAGAGAAAATCTTATCATACTTATAAATTCTTATTTAAAAATCTATCAATATTTATATGTATTTGTTATCTTTATTGGTAGGATCAATCTACTGTCCAGTTTTGTCCTTCGAGATGTACTTATCAAAGCTCCATCCAGAATGTGACAGGTAATTTTGATTGACACAAAATATATTAATTTTTATGACTGAAAATTTATGTGTATCTTGTTTTGAGTTAGAAATGTCCCCTTTTACAGGCTATGGCAGCGACCAAAAGAGAGTTTTCTCGAATCTGATGCAGTGTGGTTTTGTAATGTCCCTGTTGGTGAAAAGAAATTGAGGAGTTTTCTCAGCTCCTTGAGCAAGGCTATTAACTTGTCAAAAGTATATACAAACCATTCCATAAGAGCAACTGGAGCATCCATTCTGTCCAAGTGTATGTATGGACCCTCACAAGTAATGTCTGTCACTGGACACAAGTCCGTACAGAGTCTGAGTGTCTATCAGCGAGTTAGTGATGCAGAAAAAATTCAGATGGGTGAGTTTATCAGCGAAAATCTTGCACCAACATCCAGCTTGCCAATGTTACCAAGTACCAAGAGGCATGCTATTATGGCTAATTCATCATCTTCATCAACGGTTTGTGAAACTCTAATAGTGGAATGCGATCTTAGCGGGTGGCAAATTGATCAACTTTTCGCAGATTTTGAAACGCAGAGTCCAGTTGAAGAGAAACGACCATTCAGACCAATATGCTTCAGTAACTGCACCGTGAATATCGGTAACATCAACGTTAACACAAAATAATTCAGAAAAAAATGCAGAGATTGGGGTGGTTTGAATTGTTTATTATTAAATGTTTAAAATATTTTATTGTTGAAAAACTGTTTGTTACTGATATAAAGATTGTTGAACTTTATTTACTGTTGAAAAAATAAAAATGTGTGGAATTTAATTATGTGATCAACACTTCTTGCGAGTAAATGTATCACTAGATAGTCCTTGGGAAAACAAAACACTTATTAGGTTAGTTACTGACACACTACGCTTCGCCTCACCATCTATGAGATTGATCAACCCAATATATTTCCGTAGTGTGTCAGTAACTAACCTAATAAGTAATAATATATATATATATATATATATATATATATATATATATATATATATATATATATATATATATATATATATATATATATATATATATATATATATATATATATCTATATCTATATATAATTTTATATTAAATATATATCCTATTACATGATTAAAGGTTGCAAATCCATCCACTAATGCAATTGAAAATGTGTGCAAATGTATATCATTAGTGGTCAAGGTAGTACTTATTTCTCATTTTTTTTCCATATCATTAGAGGTTACGGTTTTTGACCGCTAATGATATAAATCTGAAATTATATCATTAGCGGACGGTTAGGTTGTTCGTTAATGATAAAATTATATCATTAGTGGTCAACATCCTGACCACTAATGCAACATTATATCATTAGTGGACGTTGTATCATTAGAGATTGCTACATAGCTTGTTCTGATTTTCGTTTTGTTTTCATTATTTATGCTTTGTAACCTGGGAACTATCGTCTGTATTACGTGATTTTTACGTACTAAATCAAACAGAGACTTCGGTAAATCAAACAGTTCACTGTTTACCTGCGCAAATTAAGCAAAATCTGATGTATCAAAAAAGTACTGACATACAATTCATTCTATCGGTTATTCGGCATTATCTTTTGCGTAATGGTAGATTAATGCAATAGGTTTTGTTGAGATGCTCGGCATTTTCTCGAGTTTATTCAGTTTAAATAGAGTTTGATATCGCTGACGGAAATATGTAGGTATATACATGTATATATATGATTAATTTCGGAAAACTATATTGTGTTCTTTATTTGTTAAAGTGCATGTTTCTTGTGTTTAATTGTTTACAATTTCTATTTACTAACCCTATTTGAGTGTTAAGCTTCGAATTATAAGCAAGATACAGAGATTTGCTCACAATTCTATGTTTGTACACAGATCTTAAAAACTAAAGATTAAAAAAGTAAAAAAATGGTTAATATTTATGAAGAACATTTTCAAAGTATGTTCTTCCAGAAACCAACTTAAACAACTTATTGTATTGTAAACTTAACCTTTTTTCGTCATTATTACTCCTACTGTACATGTGATCCTGGACTGTGTTTGTGGTCATTGGTATAAACTGATTTTGAACCTCAAATATCAGTGAAATGGTCTTGAATGAATAAAAGAATTGAAAATCTTAGGCCATTTTTTTTTCCATTTTAAATGCTAAATAGGAAATACCAAGTTAAAAATCTTAAGCTGAATGTAATAAACTCATGTGAACAAAATATGACTCAAACCTAGGTGAACTGTGAGCTCTGTATCTTGCATATAATTCTACGATTGACGCTGAAATTTTGGTTGAACATTAGAAATTCTATATGAATTAGAGTATGTTAAATACTTGTACAAACAAACTAAAAGAATGATATTCTGTATATACCTACCGGTACTCTCTGGGGCCCCCTCTTTATACATTAAATAATGAGAAATCTACATCAATTTTGATAGTTTTTCAGACACGAGTAAATAAAAACGACATCTTTAAAACAGTTTCCATAGGTTTGACACATTTCTGTTGCGGGGATAAAGTAATTATCGCTATTCCTAAAAAAAAGTATCACAGCGGAAAATTATCCTTGTTTGGACGCAAAGTAAATACCAGTCATTTAATTATAATGGAGAAGAGAAATAAAATTGTTGAATGTTTTTAATTTGAGGAATTGAGTACATTGAGGTACGATTTTCTTCTTAACATCTATACATGTAGGATTTTTTAAATAAAAAACAATAGCTATTATACATTTTTTTTAAATACAATAACTAGTAAGTAGTTGATGAAAAAAAATGTACCTTTATGCTCTCATATATTTTGATCGCTTTACAAAGGGGGGGGGGTCAGAACGAACATATAGGGAATGGGAAGTTAACAACTTAACAGTGTACCCCTGCTAAATGTTTAGTTTATTATCTTGCGTAGGATTTTCTTATTCTGGTAAAAAATAGTATTTCATGAAGGTTCAATGTCAAAGATTACGTGTATGCAAAAATAAGTGTAAAATTCGAATACTATACAATATTTATTTTTTGTTATTCTACCGATGGACCATATTGCACAATATCTTTTGAACGCCCATTGTTTCTCAGGTGAGGGATGTGGCCCCATGGGCCTCTTGTTTTAAGTTTTGACTGTTCATTAATACATGTACTCTATTTTACATTTAGCTTTTTTTTAATTTATATTACTTACATTGCATGTTGCTAATAAAAAAACATACATGCTACGATAATCATGTCGCTTGAAAAGTTGTTCTTCATTATTTTATCACTCTAATTGTTATAAAGTATTGTTTGGACATTGCGTAATATAAGAATTAAAATCTTAACGTGAAGACATTCATACCCGCTTTCATTTTGCTTATGGGGAATCGCTCCCTGTGCGTAATAGTGTTCTAAAGTCGCAGTCAATACCTTTCTTGTCTAAATATATCCTCAAATTATCATAGACATGCCTTTATCTGTTTTACGAGAGGTCTAACTCTTCAATACTCCGCATTCTGGGGTTACCTTAACACAAATGAAATAGGCATGAACTAATTTTCAAGAGTTCGAATTGATATTCTAAAGCTCTGATTGGTCAGAAGTTAAGGTAGTGTGAAAATGACCTCCTATCAATATTTGTCAGACCCTTCCAAGTGCAAGGAGAAAGGGGAGGGTTTTATGAAGACTGATTGACAATCCTTTTTTGACTTGAAGCTGTAACTGAAGACCTCATCGTTGCTTCCAACAAGCTCAGCTCTAGTATTATAATCACTTTTATGAAATATCTCATCGATGTGACATCGCAGTTGTAATAATTGAATTCAGAAAAGTTCTTGTTTATACAATGTGTATTTCAACACAAAAAAACTATCAGCAGAATGTAAAGATATTTTCAACTTGCTTGAAAATCACATACCGTTGATACATGTACCTTTTAATTATTTTATTTAATGTTGGTGCATTTCATACGAACTACGTGTAATTGAGAACTTTTTGGTTAATTATCTTATAAACATTTTATTCTTTTATTTGACCGTCCAATCAGATGAATCATAAACTTTCTACATATATTGAATTTTATAATTATTTGCAATATGCCAAAAGCTAAATATCGAAAACAAAAAATTGCAAAAATATTAGATTATAAATCTAATATGAATCACACAAAAACAATATAACAATCGAAATTACGATCAAGATGGCATCCACTTATGTGATAAATGGATATGTCATTAAAATTGGATGAGTTAATAAAACTCTAGACCTCCATTTTCAATGAATATTAAGGAAGTCAATTTTACTCGGTGGGCTTAGTCGATTAATCGGAGCCTTTATTCGAGCGATAGTCGTGTACTCGTTGATTTATTTGAAACTGTGTGTCCTTATTCTACTGCCAGATACACCGTATATGAACCATAATAAACATTGAAAAACTTATGATACGTCGCACTAGGTGTATTTAATTTCAAACAAATTAAAGAACATGTTATCTAGATATCTGTTAGCTAATGTTTTAGCTTTTCCTTTCTCTTGTGAAGCTTTTACATAATTAATTTCTTTATCATATTAGGCAAATCAAACATGACCACTTTGATGCTAAGCCATTGTCCCGTGTCGTGTCAAAATCAACAATTAGAATTAATGGTTATATAAAAACAAACACATTGAGATGCTATGATTATTTTTTGTTATTAATACATCTTCAGGAAAACCACGAATTGATCGCTTTAAGTACGTGTTTGCATACTATAAGTACTTCTAATCAAAACAATAATTTGACCTACAAATTCAACAAAGATTAATATGTAGCCGCTTAAAAATATACCAGGGACACCCGTTCGATTCAACAGAGTGTAACGTGATTAAATTAGATGTATTTTATTTCAAACAAATTAAAGGGCATTTTATCTACATACCCGTCATTGATATTTTATTTCCTTTAAAATTTTAAAACATACACACCTTTATGTTTTATATTAAAAAAAACAAGTTTATTAAACATAAAATAAGCTTTATTTCAAAGCTTTTTTCATCATTACAGTAAACACGCTTATAACGAAGTCCCAGGGACGGACAATTTTACTTCGTTATAAGCGTAATTCGTTATATCCGTCAAGTTTACAGCATGAAATAAAGTCACGGGGAATGAAAATCACTTCACTGTAAGCGTCAATTCATTATAAACGTGTTCGCTATAACCGTGTTTTACTGTAGTTAAATGGTAGTATCAAATGCCGTTTTAAATTTATAAACAATAGAATTTGCATATTACCAACCAAATACATATATATATATTTACATACCGTACAATTTTAAATTTGAATCTTTTTGTATTTTTGACATCACAATGAACTGGAAAAGGTAAATCTTTTTTTATATTAGTCAACTTGTACATGTAACTCAATCATCAAACATGCTGCAAGTAGAAACAGATAGATGTGAGCATTTGGTGCATGTGCAAAGACATTTATGTTCAATCTTTACGTCTTGCATTTATTTACTATGACCTATCCAATTCATAAATGGTGTCGGGAATAGAATGGACTAATGACTTTTTCCGTTTTGAAATGAAAGATCTCTCCGAATGACTGTTCACATTTATAGTAAAAATACAAATCAATATTGAAAATATTCAATTTAAGAGTTCTGTACAAATCTAAGTATATAATTGTTATGATTAAAATATTATCTAAGTGGTATGAGACGTTGCAGATTTATACAAGCAATAAAAAAAAATCTACAAATTTTAGTCTTTTCACACATCAAATAAGAAAGGTATACTTTCAAGTTGTCTTATTTTAAAGTGATTTTTAAGTATATAAGAAATGAATGTTGTATTTGAATATGAAATAACACTCTCTTAGTCAACTAAATGACATTTTCCAACTTAAGGCACAGACAATATCTTCCAGTGTTCTTTATTTTTCTAAATATCTGCAAATATATTAAAAAATAAAGCAAATGATACATGGCTTTAGTAAAATCAATAACGTTCTAAACAAAATTACCCCTTATGAAATCCGGTTACTAAATGAACATTTTGTTTAATTTTAAGGAGACTCAGTGGTAAAAAATAATAACCAAAATATTCCTTATTTTTTTAAAAAATGGTTTGTTAAGCTATAAACTATTACTTGGAAAAGAAAAAAAAACCCACAGAAATATATTTTCTAACATTTGAACATGTTTTATTATAGCTAGACATAGCTCTTCTTTTCAAGGAGATAAATAGCGTTTAAATATATAAATGACCATAGATAATCTGTCGCTGACTCGTTAAAACAATTATGTGAACCCAAATGTTCTTTATTAACCACTAGATTTTTGTTTTTAGCTCACCTGAACCGAAGGTTCAAGTGAGCTTTTCTAATCACCCGTTGTCCGTCGTCCGTCCGTCTGTAAACTGTTCACATTTTCGACTCCTCAAAAACCACTGTGCCAAATTTAACCAAATTTGGTACAAAGCATCCTTATGAAAAGGGGATTTTAAATTGTTTAAATAAAGGGCACAGCCCTTTTCAAAAGGGATATCATTGCAAAACAGTGAGTATAGGGTGCGTGTCTTTAAAAATCTTCTTCTTAAGAACCACTGTATCAGAAAGGCCAATTTTTACATAAAAGCTTGTATATAAAGTGAAAATTTTAAATTGTAAAAATCGTGACCCTCGGACCAAAACTGGGGCCCCAGGCGGGGTTCAAAGTTTTACATAGAAATACATAGAAAACATGTTTTAAAAATCTTCCTCTCAAGAACCACTGCACCAAAAATGCCAATATTAACACACAAGCTTGTATATATAGTGAAGATTCTAAATTATAAAAATTGTGACACTCAGACTAAAACAAATGGGGCTCCAGGCGGGGTTCAAATTTATCATAGACATACATAGGAAACATGTTTACATGACTTTTGTTTCATCTATTCAACTAAATTGTGCACCAAAAAACCCAACTGTGTCTCCCTGATTATTGACAACTCATTGCATAAGTATATAAGGTTGTTTAATCAAGCAATGACGGATGAATACGATAAGGTGCAAAAATTCATTAAATGTTATTTTAGTTTATCGCTTACATTTTATTTAGATACCGTGCTGGATAAAAATAAAAATTAATTGGTAAATTTATTTGTTATCGGGCACGGTCTCCAAAATAAATGTAAGTGATGAATTTATCTTGTGATTTTGTTGCAATATTGCAGCTAGTTTGGTTGAGCATTATAGATACGGCAGATTAACGCACGTGGTGTGGATTTATTTGTAAACAACCATCCCAAAGATAATTTTGTTTTACACGGGAATTGAATAAATAAAAGTATGTTATATTATAATTAGGGAAACACTGTTAAAGTTTTCCTCATATACAAATGATGAACCTGTAAAATTTGTTCAAAGAGTGTTTAAAGCAGAAAGAAGATGGTTTATTTTTTGAACTTTGAAATGTCTTCGATTTTTGTAACCATGATTAGTTATGATCCATTGTATTACAAATGCATCACTACGTATTTTATAAGGAAATACACTAAGTATACAATCACATGGTGATGTTAAAATTGCATATAAAAATATAGCTGCATTTTGTGATATTTATGGAATTATTGTACGTACGACCTAACTCAGGCAGCGCATGCAGGGATCTCTATCTCGCGGGCTCCCGGGTCGTGGACGGGTGTGTCCCGGTGCATAGCGAGGGCTATTGTGAATATTAGTTGATAGACCCATGTTTTATGTGTATTTGTATGTTGTCAGCTTGGCAAAAAATACTATAATATGTACGAATTTAGTAACACAAAATATTTGATATACGACTATTGGTAAAGAAATTTAAATTACTGATACCTATATTAAAGAAAATGTCAGCTCGAGGTCTCTGTCACGGGCGTTCCGGCCTTTGATATGTATAGTGAAGATTCTAAATTGTACAAATCGTGACACTCGGACCAAAACTGGAGCCCCAGGCGGGGTCTAAAGTTTAACATAATACTACATAGGAAAAATGGTTAAAAATTTTCTTCTCAAGAACTACTGCACCAAAATTGCCAATATTTACACAAAAGATTGTATATAAAGTGAAGATTCTAAATTATATAAATCGTGACCCTCGGTCAAAGTGGGGCCCCAGGAGGAGTTTAAATTTTAACATAGACAGGAAAATGTTTTTAAATCTTCTCAAGAACTATAATGCAACAGTTTTGGATATTACAATGCATACATGTACATCCTATAATAATGTAGATTCTAATTTGTAAAAATCGTGACTCCCGGACAAATAATGGGATACCAAGAGGGGTTCAAAATTTAAACATTTTAAAAAATATAAAGGAAACGTTTACAATTGTCTTCTCAAGAACTACAATGTTATAGTTTGTGGAATTATTATGCATGCATCCCTGGCTTATGTATATTCTTAATTGGTAAAATGGTGACCTCCGGACCTATACTGGGGCCCCAAGATGGGGTCAAAGTTTATTATAGAAATATAAAGGTAACATGCTAAACAATCTTCTTCTCGAGAACTACAATCCCTCAATTTGTGAGATTACTATCATGCATACAACCTTGGATAATGTAGGTTATGTAGATAATGTAGGATATTTTTAAAATAGTGACCCCAGGACTAATACTGGGGACCCAAGATGGGTTAAAAGTTAAAGGTAGAAGTATATCTGGAAAATGTTTAATAATCTTCTTCTTGAGAACTACAATTCTTCAATTTGTCAGATAACTACGTAAGCATCTTCAAATAGTGTAGATTCGAAATTATAAAAGCGTTGACCCTCGATCTAATACTGGGGCCCCAAGAGGTGTTCATAGTTAAGCATAGAAATATAGAGGGAACATGATTAAAAATCTTTTTTCTAGGGAACTATAATGCTTCAGCTTGTGAGATTACTATGCAAGCATCCTTATATAATGTAGATTCCAAATAGATAAAGCTTTGGTACTGGACGAATACTGGGGCCCCGAAAGGAGTTCAAAGTTTAACATAGAAAGATAAATTGAAAATGTTTTTTTAAAAGTTTTTTTCTCAAGAACTATAATGCTACAGTTTGTGAGATAACTTTGCAAGGATCCTCAAATTGTGTAAACTCTAATGTAGTGGAACCAAGATCTTTCTTTCTTGATGTTGTTCTGTACAGTCTGAGAGGTATACCTCTTGATGTGGAACTCTTCTACGTTCAGTTTTTTCAGGCTGTGTACATGCGGTCCCGCCGCAGTGCTACACATTTTCATTCCTATGTTACTATTTATGTTGTTAAAGCCATCCATGAACATCGGACCAATACTGGAGCCCCAAAAAGGGGTTCAATGTTTAAACTAGAAAAAGTATATACTACGAAATAGAATGTTACAAGGAACTGCTGTTAGGTGAGCGATGTGGCCCATGGGCCTGTTGTTTTAAGTTTTGTAACTTATATTGTAACTATGGTGCGTTAATTAAATACACCACAAATGCTTTTATTTGTAGCTGTTTTCTTATTGTCAAAAAAGGAAGAAATGCGTGTATCTAATCATTTGATATTAGTATTTTTGATAAAATTGCGATGTTGATTTTTACTGATAATTCCCACCCGTATAAAATGACAACTAAAATAGAATTTCAAAATAAAGAAGGAAAAACACTGATCGAACAATATAATGATTTTTAACGATGCTGGGTCTAATTTGTTCTGCCCTAGATTATTTAATGACATT
Source organism: Magallana hongkongensis (assembly GCA_015776775.1). Taxonomy (NCBI): domain Eukaryota; kingdom Metazoa; phylum Mollusca; class Bivalvia; order Ostreida; family Ostreidae; genus Magallana; species Magallana hongkongensis. The sequence goes on from CM027470.1 coordinate 3,580,570, forward strand.
TTTTACATGAATTTCTACTGATATAATTATTATTTTAAGATAAAAAAATAAGACATTTACAACATTGTTTGTTTAAGGGGTCATCTCAAAGTTTGTTAATTATTATCATAGGACCCTATGGGATTTTGCTTGAAATGTATAAAATTTGCTCATTTTTTACATTTTTTTTTTTAAATTTCTGCCCTAGGGATTTCTTTTTCTGTTCTACATATTAAAGTTATTGCTAAAAACATCAAATGGTCAAATAAAAAAAACCTATTACCTCCTTGTTTGTTCCAGGGGTCTTGTAAAAGTTGTTTTTTGTATGCCCAATTCCCCAGGTTTTGTCGGATTATGGCTTTTTTTTATTTAAGAAAGGCGGAAATGGTGATCTTTATAGTATCATTAAAACATTTAGACATATTTAAGTAATAAATGAATATATAACATCACATATTAAGGGTCATTAATATGAAGTACATGATTTCTGTCTTGAAATATATGAATTAAGCTATATTTAGGCAGGTTAAGAAAACGTGACAGAAGGCTAGGCTTGCTGAACCCTCTTCACGTTTTCGAACCGAGCCCAAATATAGCTTATACTTCGAGACAGTTATGTTAATTCCACAGTACAATAGCAATTTTACGCATCAAACCATCTATTTTCAACAAATTTCGCTGAATATCTGCAGTTGAAACTATCACGCCATGGCGTCAACAAAGCAAAAAGATGACGTCACAATACAAATGAAACGCTGCGCGAAAGCATGCATACTCGTTCTGTACTCGGCCTCGTTAAAATGATCAGCCATTTCATTCAACTACATGTAATAAAAATCAACAGCATTATTTCAAAATATATATATGTTGTATCATTCAACCCCACGATTGTAGTACATTGATTTGTTTTGGTACGTCAAATAAAAAAAAAATCAATATCATATAATCCATTTTTTAAATTTTATTCAATGCTTATGTGATATTTCATTGTTTTATTATCATTATAAGATAACAATATTTGCTTGAATTACTAAGAAAATATCTATGCATGTTTTTATGAAATACATATTTTAAACTCCATTAGCCCTGCTTATGCTTCCCATACATGCACCACGAGAACATAAATATGAAAGTATGAAATGTGAATTTATTCTACAATGATCATACCTATGCCAATGTGCTCATTTAAGCAAATTAAACTTAGACAGTCATTTTTATGTACATGTATATTAATTTCTTTTTCTCCTCCATGGACAACGATTGTCATGAATAATGAAATTTAAAAAAACAAGATGGTACGTGCCTAACATATGCATTAGTTGATGTTGAATTATTACCAAAATAACAAGTTTAGATTGACATAGTGTCTGAAATGTTAACAGGAAGAATTAAAATTCTAGGGTGTTTTGTTTCATAACCTCATTTTTCTTAATCAGCTGGACGATTTCATTTGTCTTGAATAGGCATGTCTTACAACATGTACATATACACGCTTACACTTCAGCGTCGATGATCTACGATAGTTTACCTATTGTTTATCCATTTGCCACCATCGTTGTTATCACAGCTCTCGTTTCGAAAAACAAAAGAGCAAACTCATAGACTATGCAATTTAGGATTCAAGGCAACATATAATGGAAGATATTAGATTGCATGCATTTCATAAAAAATGACCCTTATTTTTCATTTCATTGAAATAGCATTAATGCCATTTTTTATATTTATTTACCTCCTTTGTATTTCTGAAGAAATTATTGCAATGAATTGCATCTTGTCATCAGATAAATCTTCCGTAATCAGAATCTGTTTTGAAATGGGTTTACATCCCATGTCTTCCATGCCCAAATGATGCATGCACATTCCAACTATGAAAGCATCTAAGCAATCGTTCATGAAACCTGTGTGGGCCATACGAACAAACATAAGATAGCGTCCTTAATTTTTATATATTTTCAACGTTACTAGTAGGAAATTGCACGTTTTGCTGCTGGAAAATTGACAAAAAACACCTTAAATTCGAAAAAATATGTTTTATTTAATGTAAGGTTGAATAGTACATGTAATTGACATTTGGTATATTGATATTTCATTAAAAATCTAAATTTACTGTGTTGTATACATACACATTTTTTTGCTTATAGTATCAGTCACAAATTTTAGACTATATAGATTTCGTAATACATGTAGTTTCTATGTGGTTTACTTGTAGCTTTCAATAACTCTGTTAAATAACTTTGTATAAAAAAAACCCAGAAAAGTACTGCATAGTGGATGCAGTTCGTTCCTATGCAAAGAGCGTGTGCATTGGTGACATTTTAGGCCAAAAATGAAGGAGGAAGATCAATAGATTAGAAAAAATGGGGGTTGATCAGTAAGACTTTTATGTCCCCTTTCCTACTCGGTGTAATGTAAGTCCCCTTATACGAAGGATGCAGCTGTAAATACGGAAATGAGTTTAGCTGAATGTACAGTGAATGACGATAGTGATCGAACGTCTCGTAAAATTCCTTCTACATCTACAATCTTTCTGTTGTTTCTGTTACAAAAAATTAAATTACGCGCATTATTTGTCGCAAAGAGTCAAATAAAGAGATTGCGAGCATTGGAAATATGTCAAGCGTGAGGATAGTTGTTAATATGTCCCTGGTTGTAAATAAGGGCATATAAAGTATATGTATCGTATTTAGGTGGAATGCTACACCAAAATTTTATTTTATGGATCGTTAGAGTATCATTTGTGAAGCAAGAATGCGTTGTTCAAAAAAGGATATATGCCCTTAATTTTTTTACAGGAATTTTTTGGTATTTTTTACCAAAAAGTAGAAAAATATATATTTTGGTTGCAAGTAATGCACTGTAAAGTTTAAAATTTGATGTCCCCAAAATCATGTCCAGTAATGTTAATAATACGTTTTAATATTTTAATAAAAAAATATTTGTGAAAACAAAAAACTTCTTTTGGTAAAATTTTTCAAACCTATGGATAAATGTTCTAAAGGAGTGTTTTCTATAGAAAGGAAATACAAAGCAATTATTTTTAAAAAAAGAAATTGAAGCACACCCGATCGAAATTAAACCGATCCCGACTTGAATGAATGAACTTTTAAATATATTATAATTTCACCCAAAACCTAGGATGTTTGGTTGTAATATCATTTGTAAATTAGTAGAACAATTACAAATTCAATTATTTTCTTTAATGCACATGAAGAAATATTGTTGATTTTCAATTTTTGCAATTTAGATCGGAATCAGTTTGTCTCTGATCGGGATCGGCCAAATTTTGAAAATTAGCAATATTTCTAAAATTTCGTCAATTTGATTCAATTTCTTTTAAAAAGTGATTGCCTTATATTTTTTCTACATAAGACACGTCTCTTTAAAAGATTTTATCCATAGGTTTTTAAAATATGAACAAAGATGTTTTTATTTACATAACTATTTTTTATTTAAAAAATTGAAACATCTTGTTTACATTACTGGGTATGGTATATTGGATATCTATACTACGCATTTATTCACATCAAATTTTAAACTCTACAGTGCATTACTTGCAACCAAAATAGATTTTCTACTTTTTCGAAAAAAAAATACCAAAAAAAATCACATAAAAAAATTAAGTGCATATATCATTCTTGAAACAACGCAATCTTACTTCAGAAATGATACTCTAACGATCCATAAAAAAAATTTGGTGTAGGATTCCACCTTAAAGAAAGTATGAAAAGTAATTTGAAAATAAATCTAAAGATATTAAAGTAAAAAAAAAAACGGCCATAACTCTTACTGATTGGACAATGACTTTGATTTTTTTAATCAATATACATTATGAGAACTATTACCTAATAGTTTACTGTGTATGGCCTAAAATCAAGAAGTGGAACGAAAATCGATTTGCTTTTTAAAGACAGTAGCCAATACTGTTCCTATAGGTCAAATCATTTGTTATATAAATGTGATCCTTTGCTACTTTACAAACTGTACTGTTTAGCATAAAGATAAAGCTAATTTATATTCTTTTATGGTTAAAAACTGTCTAACCATGTTTTACATGTAACTGCTAAACGTCTTGCACACACGTGATTCATTTCAAAAGAGTATGTAAAACTATGTACACTTCATATTGTATCTTAATATATACACATCATGCAATAAAAGTGAATGAATATATGACATTTATGAAGAAAAACGTGGAATTAAAATCGAATGCAAACACCAAAAACCAAATTAAAATACGTCTGCAAGCTATATTTCATCTTGTAACTCATGCACTATGGATAGATAGAAAACACTTGCTGATGTAAATACAGTTCCGTGTATTTCATTATAACAACATTCAAGAGCAATCTTCTGAATTCAAAGAATATAATAAAATAAACTTTAGTTAATGAATGAAATTGTATTTCCCGGTTGATAAATTTTCAGACTTTATATTATTTATCTGCAATTGATATCTTGTTGAAATGCACGTAGCTCTAAAGGGAATTGAAAAGAATACAAGAATAGAATTCCTGGGTCCCCCGCCGGTCAAGCAGTATACTAGTATCGACCAAGGCTGATTTAGGAACTTGACCAAGGTATTAGTGGTATAAACATTTGGTATAAATTTCATGTAAATCCGTCAAAATTTGTAGGCATGAGAGCGCTTACAAGGTCAATTTTTGGATAAAACGGAGTCATTATTGTGATCGAAGTCCCATAACTCCAACAAAAAGTATCGACCAATGCTGATTTTCGAACTTGACCAAAGTATTAGTGGTATAAACATTTGGTATAAATTTAATGAAAATCCGTCAAAATTTGTATGAGAGCGCTTAAAAAAAAGTGTGACGGACGGACACACGGACGCACGGACACACGGACGGACATCCGGCATTTCTATGTCCCCGCTACGCGTTGCGGCGGGGGACAACAAACAGTAGGTTGTCTACCTGACATTAAAAACGTTGAACTGTATTGTCAAGACAAACTTAAACAGGGTCGATAACTTGTTACAAGATATAGATTCTATTTAGTGCCTCTGGTCTATGTATTATACCAGATATTTCTTCCAAATATGTCCCCAGAATACTTTTTACTTTTTTCCGATGACAGAGGGATATTTTTCAGCTTGGGATATGGTAATGATGGATATGCTCAAATATACTGATCACGATGTTTTTTATTATTATTCATATTTTCGGAAGAAAGGAAAATATTTAACCATATTATTCATGATATGATAAATAAAATTATTCTTTAGAGACCGGCATTCCGTAACTGGAATTTTTTTTCCATTTACTCTACCTGATCGTAAAATACAAGTATTAACATGACATTTTAAAAAATGATGCATGTCAATGTATCCTAGCCGTTTTTACTCCATAGATATCTAGGAAATATAGAAAACATGGATTTTAAATAACTATTCATGAAATTATGTGTTTGTTTCAATAATTAAGCAAATAGTATTGACTATGATTTCATTTGATTTTTAAAAGGGCAGGTTTGATCGATTTATATGCAATACTATTATTCAGTAAATAGTTGAATTGATTTTTCAATTACAGGATGAAGCAGCGCCAGAGTTCGAACTCGTTGCTAAATCCTTGCTCAAAGACAGTTTGAAGGATAAAGTTCCTGTGGCAAAACCTGTCCCACCACCACCACCACCTCCTCCTCCTCCGGTTGCACCTATGTGAAAGGGAAACACAATATATATTGGGAGTTTAATTTAGTCCTATTTTTTACCATAATTCAAATTTACATTTACCAAACAAAAAATTATAAAGTCTATTGATAAAAGATCGCGTGTTAAAATCTTATCATCATGCAGGCTAAAGCACTTCCTTTTGGTTTGCATGACGTCACATACATGTTCATTACTCGTCTTGTCAATCAAAAAGCCAAAATATAGTATGTTAAATATTTGTTCATATATATTCTATGTAAATTCTATACGTTTTCATTTAATTATATAAATTCTATATATCTATATTTTATATGTTCTATTCTTATTCCTTAATTTTCCATTTGTATCGTATTATTTCATTTGAACTATTAAAATTCTAATTGCATTATATGATTTTACATTTTTATTTGATATTTGTTATTTGATTTGTAAATGTTTGTATTTATATTGTATAGATTTTCATTTGTATTGACTCTTAAACATTGTTTATTTTGGTCTGTTACAACGGATAAAAAGATGTTTGATTTTATTCTCACTATCAATGCGCAAACAGTTTTCCTGGTTAACAACAGGTTGTTGGTCTTTATTATTTTTCGAATGGAATTGTAAACTGGTGTTCATGAGCTGAAAGGGTTTTATATACTATGAAAGATCAATCTCCGTGTTTAGACACAATTTAACGTTTTCACGTGGTTGAAATAAGGCTGTCATTTTGTAACGGAAACGTGTTAACAGAGGACTATTAAAGGCATATAATACGTAAAATTATTTTATCAATGCAAAGCGTTGTCAAATGTATCGCTGAATTACATTGATTTCAGGGTTTCGTTGTCCATGATAAAATATCCTTAATTTAATGAAACGTTGCAGTCTCTTATTTTATGATCATATATATATATTTAGTTATATATTATAACATGCATTTTTTGAATCCTTGTTTGTTATTTTAATTGTATATTTATATACATTATAAATTGAAATTAGAAAATATCAATTGCAATCAGGATTCGCTGCTAATCTATTCCGAGCTTGGTTTAAACGTATATTACATGCAAAGTCTTCATAAAAGTATATTGAGCAGTAACACGTGTTGGCTTGCTAGCAACAGTAAGAGAAAAACTCAAGGTTGGCCAAGGCATAGTCCTGGACGGGAGAAAGCATCCTGTAATACATCTTTATTTATATATTTTAACCAATCTATTAATGTGTCTTTTATTGGACATGCATCTTAAAGATATTGTAACAATACTTCCATCCCGAAAACTGTTGTGGATTCACTGAATTTCTTGGGGCCGATTTTTGTGGATTGCTCAAGTGTTACAAGTAAATAGGAAGTAATTTCGTGTACATGTAATATCTTATGCCTATAAAAGGAAATTTGACTTTAAAACCCATATTTGATAATTCGTGGATGATGTTAATTCGTGGATGAATGGACCAACGAATTCCACGAAAATTAAGCCACCAAGAAATCTAATGATTTCACAGTATTTAGAACTATCATAAATATATATATATATATATGAAAATATATATATATGAAATAATCGACATGTCAAAATATAGGTTATGATAAAGTTTTAAACCATAGAAGATATAATGATTTACAACCTCAAAGACAAAAATCCAGATAAGAATAGTGTATTGTAGGGTATGGCAATGCCATTGTCGATATGAGAGAGAGAGAGAGACAGACAGACAGACAGACAGAGAGACAGTTTGAGAGAGTTTTGTAGTGTCAAATTAAGTTTTGATTTAGAATTTGAAATTGATTTGATTTGTTACAAGCATATATAGACAATAATTAAGCCTCTAAAAGGAGAAAAGAGAGGAGGTAGCTAGGGTAGGGCAGACCAACTAGCAAGCTTTAATTTTAACGGTGTTAGCGCACCTGTGATTTACATCGACTCTCTCTCTCTCTCTCTCTCTCTCTCTCTCTCTCTCTCATCACCTAGCATTTCCTTTTCTGTGAGGGGGTTTGGGGTATTTGTGATGTCTTACATTAGCTAGCGAAAATGATTAAAAAAACATGAAATTTTCTTTAAATTGTGTGCGGATGTTGTACTCCAATAATCTGTTTCCAGTGTATACATTTCAAGAGGGGGGGGGGGGGGCTATATAGTTCTAATTAGTTTGCCAGTTATTCTGTCCCCACTTTGTTTTTTGTTCGTTTTCCAGTTTTTTTTTAATTTGGCTCGGCAAATTAATATAAAACTTTCTGTGTAGCTCCATAACGATGCACTGTAGATAAATTATGAGTAGTTTTACTTTTGATAAACAGGTGCATATCCGTACTTGATTTTTAATTTAACTCTTATAATTGGATTTAATATTCCAATAAATATAGGGTAGGAAAGAGTAGACGGGTGTTTTTTGCGCATATCCTACTGTACCATTCATTCAACACAGGTATTAGCACTGTAATGTTATTAACTGCTTCATATTGTATCTCAACAGCCAATTCGTTTCCGTTTCTTTATTAATCAAATGTAGGAAAAGATTGACTACAATAAAAAGTAAAATTACGAAACTTACTATGATGTACACGTATAAATCTGACAGAAAAATTCAATGATAATAATAATAATGCCTGACCTGATGATATATTATATAATAAACAAGCAATGTACGAACATATTAGAGTAGAAAATTTGGACTTGACCGATGTTCCATACCCTTCATTTTGTTTACAAATTGAAACTTGTTTAAACGACAAAAATACACTATGGGGGGAAACGCAAAAAATTATTACTGTGTATAACAGCAATGCAAATGGTAATTACCGTGATTATTCTCTGATACATCTATTATTATTCAACAAACAGTTCAAACTTCACTACGCCGTAGTCTACAGTTCTTACAAGTATGGCGGCCTTGCATCACATAACGAAAATAATATGTCCGTACGAAATTGGGAAAAATGAAAAACCTGTTCTGATAAATTTGGAAAATAAATGTGGAAACCATAAAATCAATTTTATATACCGGCCCCTAAAATATGGTCCTACCTAGAACATATTTTACAAGTTTGCATACAAAACAACTTAGTCTTTCTCATCTGACTCCAACACGAGACAAACTTTGGCTATTGGGCGCGTAAGAATACTGGACACAGTTTTCACTTTGACAACACGCACGATACCATGTACATCCTTCTGAACCTCCAGAATTCGACCAAGATTCCAATGATTCCTCGGTCCATTTTCGACAATGAGAACCAAGTCACCTTCTTTAGCATTGCGACCTTGCTTCAGCCACGTCTGTCTACTCTGAAGAAGAGGTAGGTACTCCTTAATCCATCTGCGCCAAAAAATGTCTGCAAGGTACTGGATCTGTCGCCATCTACGGCGTACATAGTTGTCTCTTTGTGAAAAAGTTCCAGGTGGTAATGTTTCTCCGGATTTGAGAAGTAGCAAATGGTTTGGTGTTAGAACACTCAGATCACTTGGATTATCTGATGTACATGTAGGCGTCAAAGGTCTTCCATTGAGAATAGCTTCAACTTCACAGAACAACGTTGCGAGTCCTTCATCGTCGAGATGAATAGTTTGTTCATGTAGAACAGAAAATAGCACCTTTCTAACAGATCTGATGATCCGCTCCCAGACACCTCCAAAATGTGACGCTGATGGTGGATTGAATGTCCAATCTATCCCTGACTGCAGTAAGTGAGAATGAATCAAGTTTATGTTCCATGTTTTGAGAGCTTTTTTTAGTTCTTTCTCAGCACCCACAAGGTTTGTACCATTGTCCGACCTGATAAATTTTGGTTTTCCTCTCCGTGCAATGAATAGGCGAATAGCATCAATACATGAATCTGTATCCAAGGAGAATGAAACTTCAAGATGAATTGCTCGGGTGTTGAGACAAGTGAATATCACACCATAGCGTTTTACCATACTCCTTCCTCTCTTCAACTCAAATGGTCCAAAGTAGTCCATGCCTACATAAGTAAAAGGCGGATCATATGTTTTAAGCCTTTCAGCGGGTAAATTAGCCATCTTCTGCTGCATTGGAGGAGACTGGTATCTTCTGCATACAACACATTTCGAGATAAGCGATTTCAATAGAGAAGAAACACCAGGAATCCAAAACTTCTCTCGAATCACAGCTAAAGTGGAATTCTTGCCCAGATGTCCTGTAAATCTGTGGGCATCTAACACAATCAACTTTGCCAGTCTGGAATTTTTTGGGACAATCATTTGATGCTTTGCGGTAAAGGGTACATTTAGCTTTTCTAGTCTTTCTCCCACCTTTAAGACTCCTTCATGTAGAAACGGATCTAATCTGGAAAGCTGCGAAGTCCTTTTGACATGTCCTTGTTTGGCTACAAGATCTTTCAATTCGTTAGCATAATATCGTCTCTGCTCATATGCAATAAGTTCTCTTTCTGCTCTATCAAGGATGTCAGCATTGAGGTATGGAATGTTCTTTACTAATTTAGGCTTCTTTAATCTATCTTCACTCCTCATGTTTTCATTCTGCTTGATCTTTTCTTCAGGAATCCTAGAGTTCATCATTTTCTCATCTCTTTCTCTCTTCTGAATGACTGTTTTCCGCAGGTTATCCTTGGCTGTCAGGAACTATCCAACAGCAACTTTCATTCTTTTCCAGTCTGAGAAATGTTCCAGATTTTTTTCAACATCTTCTACTTGAGATTGTATGAGAGCAGTGTTGGCACATTTTTTCACTTCCACATCATTCGTCGCCAGAGTGGTATCAATTTCATGTTCCGCAGGCCAGGTAGATTCTTGTTTCCAGAGAAATTCGGGTCCATGGAACCAACGTTGATTATCGATAAATTTAACAACTGACGAAACCCCTCTAGATGCACAGTCGGCTGGGTTCTCTTTTGTGTTGACATAATGCCATTGGTCAAAGTTTGTAGCGGCATGAATGATGGCAAGCCTGTTTGCAACAAAGGTTGGGAATCGAGTCTTTGTGTTAGCTATATAACGAAGCACTGACATACTGTCAGTCCAGAAGTGTATCTTTTCTATAGGATAGTCTAGTTGGTCATCAACTAATTTGCTTAACTTCACAGCTAGAGTAGCAGCTGCAAGCTCCATCCTAGGGATTGTCATCGACTTAAGTGGTGCGACTCTTGATTTTCCCATCACAAATGAACAATGTACTACCTTATTCTCATCAGTAATTCGCAGATATATGACAACTCCCATACCAAGTTCACTCGCATCTGCAAAACAATGTAACTGGTACGACGCCGAGTGTCCAAAATTCTTTGGTTTGTAACATCTTTCAATCCTTACATCTTCTAATTGTTTTACTTGTGTAAGCCAGCTGTTCCAGTTTCTCAACAAAGTTTCATCGATTTTCTCGTCCCATCCTATGCCATTTCTACACAGCTGTTGCAGCAAAGATTTAGCTGTCATAACAAATGGTGATGCAATGCCGAGAGGATCGTATATGGAACTCGTCACAGATAGAATTCCTCGTCTTGTCGTTGGTTGGTCCTTTATTCCTAGTTGAAATCCCAAGGAATCACTCTCAACAAACCAATACACCCCCAGGGCACGCTCTATCAATGTTTCACCATTTAGACTCAACTTCTTGATGTCATCAGCTCTATCATCTTCTGGAACTGACTTTAAAACCTCTGCACAGTTACTAATCCACTTTGTTAAACGAAATCCTCCCTTTTTACAGAGGTCTATCAAGTCCTTAATAAGAGATATGGCTTCCTCTTCAGTGTCAACTGATGCTAAGCAGTCGTCAACATACATGATTCTCATTATGACATTTTGTACACATTGATCATATTCTTCGCCATATTCTTTGACGGTCTTTTGCAATGCATAATTACAGCATGCCGGTGAAGACGTAGCCCCAAAAATGTGCACTTTCATCCTGTAATGATTAGGTTCAGCGTCCAGATTTCCATCTTTCCACCAAAGGAATCGCATGCAATCTCTATCCTTCTCTGGTACGATAACTTGATGGAACATGGCCTCTATGTCACCTTGTACTGCGATATGTTCCTGTCGAAATCTCAAAAGTACACCCAAGAGGCTATTGGTTAGGTCAGGTCCTTGTAGTAATTGACTATTTAGAGACACACCCATAAAAACTGCTGAACAATCAAAAACTACTCTTATCTTTCCTGGCTTCTTTTCATGGTATACACCGTGATGAGGAAGATACCATACTCGCCCGTCATCCCTCTTTAGCTGCATCTCAGGAACTGCTTCTGCGAAACCCTTTTCAAACAGTTTGTTCATAAAGCTGATATAATCATTTCTAAATTGGGGATTTTTCAACATCTTCTTCTTCAAACTTTCAAGTCGTTGCTGTCCTTGAATCATATTATTTGGTAGATTCACAGAATTCTCTCTGAATGGTAGTCCTATGGAATAATGACTATTTTCTTGACTGATAGATCCTTCTACCTGACTCAGAAACTTCTTATCTTCCACTGAATGTTCTCTTTTGTCTTCTATAACACGTTCTGGAAAATCAGAGTTTATTGATGCCTTAACTAATTCTTCTAGTTTCATGTCACATTCACAATACTGTTCAATTGTCACTCTGTTCACATCACATGTTCTAGTTTCTCCTTCCCTGAGTACGTTCCATACGATCCATCCTAACCGCGTCTTAGTAGCGTGAGGGGAACCGCTAGGCCCAGTTACCACATCATATGGAGCGAAAGCATCTGGAACATTGCTACCTAAGAGGAGGCCAATCTCAGCATTAACATCTGTAAGTGTAACATGCGATAAATGGGGCCATCTTGATATTTCCTTCTTAGTTGGGATATGGTCATGGTTGACTGGCATCTTGTCTTTAGTGTAGACTTTAGGAAGATCAATGAATTCTGTCATGCTCATATCGCTGATCTGCAGACCCTTAACTGAGTGAGATGACAGTTGGTAGGCTTCTCCCATTGTGTTCAAAGTGATGTTACATCTCTTGCCACTTGCTCCGAGTTGCCGCATTAGGTTTTCAGTGCAAAAGGAGACACTACTGCCCGAGTCGAAAAATGCATATGTTACGACACTATGGCTTTTGTCCTTCAATTTTATTCTTACCGGGATTATAGCCATGGCACATGTTTGATCACCGGCCCCAGTATCACAACAAGCACTAATACTTGAATTCTCTGCAAAGCAATTAGCAGCAGACTGCTTTATTTTCGGAACTGCAAGTGAAGAGTCACCAGCCTCGCTCTTGTGATTTGACACGTTTACTGAGGATTTCGTTGGATCATGAAGAATTGTAGGGTGAAAACGTCCGCATAATGAACACTTCAGTCTGTTTCTACACTTCATACTCATGTGTCCTTTCTTCAAGCATCCATAACACAGTCCTTTACTCTTCATAAAGCTGTATCTTTCCTGGAGACTTATCCCTATGAATTTCTTGCAGTCACTGAGTAGATGAGAAGAATTTTCGCAATAAACACATTTCACGTTTAAGTCTGTTGGTTTAGATGTGTCATTTATAATGTCCTGTTGACAGTACAACTTTCTTCTGTGGTTTATAATTGCTCTGTCGAGATTCGTTAACTGATATGTTTCCATAGGTTGGATCGTTGGATTTTTTAGCTTCATTTTTTATGAAAGTCACAAAGTCTGAAAATGCCACTCTTTTCTTTGCATCCCTTTTCTTCAAGACGACGCTTCTCCATCTGTCATGCATGTATATTGGTAATTTCAACATTAATCTTTTCATGTTTTCCTGATAGTCTAAAACTTTGATGCTATCCATACTCTCTGCAGCATTTTGACATTCTACCAAGAATAAGGAAAACTCATCCAACATCTTTGAGTCTTTCACTTGAGGCCATTCGAGAGCTTTCTTAATAAAGGTTGTGACGATTAGTTCATCGTCGCCGTACCTTTCTTCAAGTTGGTTCATTGCTGCTTTGTATGCCCTCTTGCCGTCCATATGGCTGAAGCCGGATACGACGCGACCTGCCTCCCCATGTGTCATTTGTTCCAGATAGTTCATTCGTTCATCATCGTCTTTAGTGTTTATAACTACTTTAGCATGGAACTGTCTAATAAATCTTCTATATTCCAGTGGGTCTCCGCCGAACCTTTTTATTTCTGGTAAGGGTCTTCTCAAATAGTTAACAACATCTTGTAGCGCATCTTGTTGGTTTGTTTCCTTATCAGTGCTGTGGGATCTTGGAACAAAGGTGTTGGCATTTGGATCCAAAGAGCATGATATCTGTGACCCAATTTCTTGTTGAAACTTAGGCGTTCGTGGCGAAGGTTTTGGAATTAATTGTCTAGGACAACCAACACTATCTTCCTTATTCTCAATAAAATCAAACCGATTAAAAGACTGTTCTTCAGGAATATTTTCATATTTTTGTAGCACTTCACTTTTAGCGTGTGATACTGCAATACCTGTGTCGATATCCAGCTCCTCTTCATCTAGTTTTAGTTGCAGCTTAGCCATCTCGAGTTGCTTTTTTCTCTTCAGGACAGATTTACGAGCTTCTAATTCTGCTAACTTTGTTTCTACTTTAATTCTTTGTGAAGAAATGTTTGATGCATTAGAAGTGAATGATGTCGCATGACTTTTAACTTTAATGATCTTGCTCTTTGTCTCTTCCATGCGAGAAAAGTAATCTTCGACTTCCTTCTTCAAGTTAATCAGGAATATATCATAGTCATAGTGATCTGCAAACATTTCACTCTTTTCCCTTTCATCTATTTGCGTTGCAAGTTCATCAAAATAATTGAGGAAACGTTCATATGTATTCAACCATGCACTGTATTGTTTTCTCACATCTTCAGTGTCACTTTTATTTTCGAACATCAAGGTCTTTATTTGTGAACCTAATGTTTTCAACTTTCTAAACGTGCTATAATATTGTTCTAATTTATATGACTTTCCACGTTCTGTAAGTTTTCTGTTTCTTGAGGGTCGCGATTCTCCAGCATCAAGTTCTGTGGCATCTGCCAATGGCTTCTGGCCATCTTCTTCGGACTCCTTGGCTGCCATGTCGGAAGTATTCACGTCAATGATGTAATGTTATGAACTGCTTCATATTGTATCTCAACAGCCAATTCGTTTCCGTTTCTTTATTAATCAAATGTAGGAAAAGATTGACTACAATAAAAGGTAAAATTACGAAACTTACTATGATGTACACGTATAAATCTGACAGAAAAATTCAATGATAATAATAATAATGCCTGACCTGATGATATATTATATAATAAACAATCAATGTACGAAAATATTAGAGTAGAAAATTTAGACTTGACCGATGTTCCATACCCTTCATTTTGTTTACAAATTGAAACTTGTTTAAACGACAAAAATACACTATGGGGGGAAACGCAAAAGGTTATTACTGTGTATAACAACAATGCAAATGGTAATTACCGTGATTATTCTCTGATACATCTATTATCATTCAACACACAGTTCAAACTTCACTACGCCGTAGTCTACAGTTCTTACAAGTATGGCGGCCTTGCATCACATAACGAAAATAATATGTCCGTACGAAATTGGGAAAAATGACAAACCTGTTCTGATAAATTTGGAAAATAAATGTGGAAACCATAAAATCAATTTTATAAGCACTCATCGAGTTCGACTTGCTTTCCTTTTTTTCATCCACTGGATTTAAAACTATTAATTTTTTTAAATATAAATAAGAGCTGCGCTGGTGCATCTATTTACCCAAATGGACCAAAATATAACTTAATGAATCTAAAAATTTTGACAAAATTAGTTTTAAACGTACGACTCTTTTTTCAATTCTAATCGGGTATGTCCTTTAGAAAAATCTTGAACCACACACATTTTAGCGAATAAAACGACAATTGTTTCATTTTTTTATGGAGAGGGAGGTGGTGCCGGTAAAGGACATGTATTGTTTCCAATTACACTGTACATAGCTTCTATGTGATAGTTTAAAACAATTTTCAAAGCATTTAATGTAATTCAACCGATCATTTTTGAAATTTAATTTTCTGGATCCCCGCCTGATACGTCAGCCTTCTTGTATATTAGAATTACATGTACGTTGACCATATGTACACATTAACTTAATCGGCTATGTTATGTGACGATAATATATTTTATCAATGTTTTTGCAGGATATGTAACAAATAACAGCCTATTTGTGGGTTTTTACAGAGAAACTTAACTTGGCTGTGAAACATATGCTTTTATTCTTTCTTGTTGATATATCAACTTTTTCATCAATGCGCTACGCGCAATGATGACGTTTTCCGGTCAATTTTTTCTTTGATACGTCGATCAATAGAAAAATTATTATCTTCATTTCTTAAATGAATGAATTATAACAAAATACATGTACAAAAACTAATTTTGAAATATTCATGCACAATCAAATTTTTAAAAAGTTTTACTGTTCTCTGCCCAAGAAATCGGCAATGTGAACAAATTGGCACCCTATCATCCCTACCTTTAATTGTAGAGAGTAGGTATCCTTCTATATTGAAAACAATTCCAAAAGTAAGACTCATAATAAGTTGTCTACTGAGGAAAAGGAAAAAAAATTGTATTTATTAATAATTCCGTATGATGTGATAATATCTCAATGATTTGTTTATAATCATAGTACTAGTGTATCACTGTATGCATACATAAAAACGATAAGTAATGCTTATATTTATTAGTGAAACAGGACAGATTATTTATATTTAGATTATTTAGATACATGTACTTATCTTCATGCGGGGATCTAGAAAGGAGGGGATCAGGGGATCTGGACCCCCTCCTCGGGAAAATTGGAGCTTAATAAATTTACATAGTAAAATTTTTTAAAATTGGCCTAGGACCCCCTACAGAAAGAATTAGCTACGCTTATGAAGTTCTCTACCATAACCGCATTTTTACACAAAGAGGTGAATAAACCCGGGTTTTAAACTATTACTGGTGGTGAAATACACCAGGGTTCAAACGCATCAGGTGGAAACGCACCAGGGCAAACAGAATCACTTAGATCCGCGAAGCACACTGCATTATTACTAATCTACTTAAATATTCTGTGTAAAAGTAAATACAAATAATTATTTAGTTAGGTAGGGAGAAGTGAACATAGCATTTATTTGTAGGAAAGAGCATGTATGAATGATCTTTATTTAGAACAGTTTGATGTTGCTAGGATACAGGTTTCAGATGCATGATTTGATTGGTTAATTTAGATATTGAATCTCCAATTTCGAATCTCGAATCTCGTATTTCGAATCTCGTATTTTGAATCTCGAATCTCGAATGATCCTTCTCGGCTTTCGTATGATATACATTAATTAACATTCTATCACATCCAGTCAGGAAAACTTTCACGAGAATTAGGAAGAGTAAATAATGTCAATTCACCAACAAGCTAAATCTATAGAAAATGGTCGCAACATGTAAAATATATAGTTTACATGTCACCGTGTGAAATGTTCCTTGGAAATGACACCTTTTCCCCCCCTGTAACTGGCGTTGAGTGACTTTGAACTGAACAATCTCAATTAATACTCACTTTATCTAAGTAGTTCGTTCATTGAAGTAACTCTTAACGTTTACTTTTCTATTGTTCGCTATTGTTAAACTGTGTTTTGTTATCTATGTATAATTGTTGGCCATGTTCAATTATTCGGCAATTGAAGAGCGAAGGTCAAGGCGCTCGTACCACCGACTCCCAACCTCGCAGAATTTTGTTTCAAGTTTGCGGAATTTTAATAAATCTTGTAAAATGAATAGCCATCGACTTGTGCATTTTTTGTGGGCATACATATTGGGGCGCTCAAGTAACGCACATAATTGCAGTTACGTGCTTTACTTGAGTGCGCCAACGGAGCTTAAGAGGCCATGCTAGAGACAAAGACAAAAGACAAAACTTCGCGCATTTTGACGTTCAGCGTTTTTTAGGGACGCAACAGGATCGCTTTTAGGACGTGCTTCTGGTGTGACAGGAGTTAAAGTGACAAATCCTGATGCCATATTTAGCTATAACATGGCGTTAAAATGCCCAAGCGGTGAGTATATTTAAAAGTTGAATTATTAATTTATTTTTTGGAAAGATAGTCTCATAACTGCAGCAGTTTGTACATACAAATTGAGCAACGCGTGTTGGTCCGTTACTCAATTTGTATGCACACACCGCTGCAGTTATGAAGCTATACCTTTCTAAAAATAATGATTTTATGGTTATATTTATTTAACAATTTTTAACTGCTTTCCTTGCAAGTATGATTTATACCCTATAAATCATATTTTTAAATCATACTTTATCCTAAGGGTAAGTTTTTATATTTACATTAGCAAATATGCTTCCTATATGAACCTTTATAAAAGCGGAAACTATATTCTATATGAATGTTTTCGTGACGTCACAATAATAGCCACACGCGCTAATTGCTTGACGGTTGCAATATTGTAAACGAAACAAGTATTCCTTTTAAAGGAATGATCGGCGATACTGATATATTGATAGCTAGAGGCATTCAACATGATCGGTTTGATGTAAAATAATTTTTAAAATACTGTATTTTTACAAAATATAGAATATTTTGAATCTGTACACCATAATTTCATCATTATCAACCGTCAACATTTGATTTTGAAATACATTTGGGGAAAGCCGTTCGTAAACTCCTTGTCTAGTTTTATATTTTTAACGTAATTATTAAATGTTCATTTATCTTCTTCTTCTTCAGAGTACTGAGTAGGGCTCTTCAAAGAGCATTAACACGTATACAAAGAAAGAGTTGTATGAAAATAATTTAAATTTAAATGAAAAACATTGAATGCCATCATAACTTGCTATTGAGGTCGCATTATAACGTAACCTTGTTTATAAATCAAGCTGTTTTCCTAGCTACTATAATGCAACATCAATAGATCGAGGTCAGTTCATGGAGCATCTTCTTATGATTGAGGTCAGTTTATCGAGGTCAACTGCATTCCTGAATGAATCTTTCGATCGAAATTCTTACGCGTGAGACAAAATGTGCAGTCTTGAATTAACAGGTCGAACTGTATTTTATGTATGTTTGCATCTCTTAAGGTAAATGAATTGAAATAAAACTGAGTAAAATGTTTTATAAATACTAAACCAAGGCTTCAAGTTTTTATAAGAACTACTTATGCAAGCGGAATGTGTGCGCACGTGGAAGCATTTGCCGGATGCCTCATATGGACACAGTAGTGATCGGCCGAAGCCGATCAAAAAAACCAGTAATATTAATGATTTTGAACGTGTTGCCATTCTCAAACGTAAATATAAGTAATAACAGCAAGATATGAATATGGTTGGTACGTGATCAAATCTTCTAAGAAGCCCTTCGGGCTTCACAGGATTTAATCACGTGACAAACCAAGTTCATATCCTAGTGAACTTTTTAAATTGCTGTTTATTTCTTAAATAAAGGAAGAGCCACTGTGACAGCTTTGATTTTCGCTTGTGACGTTGCATTTGACAGCGTTCAACGTTGGTAACATCATAATAAAACTCCGCGTCGACATTTTAACATTTCGTACCCTATGCATGTTACAGTGTTATAACTGCAGTAGCTTTCCATACACTTTGCATGAAAAAAATATGTGGAATGTAAATATTTTTGTAATGACGCAGTACTAGTATGGATTATACAAAGTCTACCACAGGCAGTAAATGTTGTTAACCAATAGTTTCCTTCCCAATTAATAAAGGTAACATATATTTATATGTGTTTACACAGTCCATGTGTTTAGTCCCTGTCTCCCCTCTTATATTCAGTATTGTAACCTTTAAAAATATCTTTTATCTACAGTATTAAAACATTGAGTTTTCAAATCAGGAAATATTTTTCTCTAATTAAACCTTGTATAATGTAGAAAGGTACTTGTAACATTTTTATGTGAACTTTTTAAGTCACTGCAATATAATAATTACAAGAGCTTATGGTTTTGTTTTTATTTATATTCTTATTCATGACTTTCACAGCTTTGTTACACACTTGCATTTCTTTTGGATTTTTGGAAGATCTTTTGGTTTGACAGATGAATTATTATAATCATTATCAAACAGTAATCATTCTCAAAGTCTTTCTCAAGTGTAAATAAATAAGGAATAATGTAAAGTTCACAAAGATAAAAAAAAAACATATGTGTGATTAAGTAGCATGTTTATGCTAAGAAGCTCTTCTCATGATTTGGACACAAATTTCAAATTTCGTATCACATTTATATTTTTTTACATACAGGAATTGAACCTGTACATTTACTACACAGCGAACATTAAGTGTGATAAAACTGATTCATATTTATGCCCCCCTTCGAAGAAGGGAGGGCATATTGCTTTGTTGCTCTCTGTTGGTCGGTTGGTCGGTCGGTCGATCCACCAACAGTTTCCGTTCATTTTCATTGCAGAGGATGAACATATTAAAAAGGAATTTGGAATAGGGGTTTATCATGATAATATCTAGGTCAAGTTCGATATTGGAAACGATCGAGCAATTTTCGACAGAGTTATGGACCTTGGACCTCGAAAAATTCCATTTATTTGCAGTTTCCACTCATTTTCGTCGCAGAGGATAAACATATTAAAGTAAAATTTAGTATACAGGATTATTATGATAATATCTAAGTCAAGTTAGATATTAGGTACGGTCGAGCAATTTTCGGCAGAGTCATGACCCTTGGACGTAGAAAAGTTCCAGTTATATGCAGTTTCGCTCATTTTCTTTGCAGAGGATAAACATATTGAAATGAAATTTGGAATATAGGCTTATCATGATAAAATATCTAAGTCAAGTTCGATTTTAGGTACGATTGAGCCATTTTTGATAGAGTTATAGCCCTTGGACGTAGAAAATTTCCAGTTGATTGCAGTTTTGGCTAATTTTCTTCCAGAGGATAAAATACTGGTTTATCAGGATAAAACATGTATCTAGGTCAAGTTCGATATTGGGTACGATCGAGTAATTTTCGACAGACGGACGTAGAAAAATTCCAGTTATTTGCAGTTTCCACTCATTTTCTTCGCAGAGGGTGGATATATTGATATAAAATTTAGTATAGATGTTTATCTTAATAATATCAAGGTCAATTTGTTTTGGGTATGATAGAGCAGTTTTCGACAGAGTTTTGCCCCTTTGACTTAGAAAAATCCAAATATTTGCTGTTCAATATGTTCATTTTCTTTGTGGATGTTTCCAAGGGAGGGCGGCATAAGTGTTTTACAAACATCTCTTGTTTGTATAAGTATTCTTTATAAAAAATAATTCCAAATTATGGATAAATGTGTAAATGTTCAAGCCAGGGGAGGATTGTCAGGTAAACCAATTTGCGCAGTTAACTACATAAACTGCTTTTTCAAAACAAATTGTAAGCATAAAAATGATAATGTTAGTAAATACTTTGACAGTCCAACCTCTTCCTCCCTAACAATTTAGGTCTAAGAAAGTAAGGTGATCAAAGTAAGTTTTAAATTGATTTGAAAACGTTACTAGCTACTCAGGTACTATTTGCCAACTAGTGAAAACAAGTGCATTCGAAGGAATTAAGATGAGGTGACAATTTTAAACGTGAGGCAAGTAAAACTATAGACAATGGTTTTTTACGGTCGAAAAACGACCCGATCCGGTATAGAATAATGATCCAGGTGAAATAATATGACTCCCTCCGGTCATTATTCTACTTTTCGTATTACACCTAATGAAATTCACATTTTTAGCACCATAATTTAACATGATCTAGTTTGTTGTTTTTTGGGGTTTTTTTTATATTGTAATTGGGCATCGTTCGACAATGTAAAGCTACAAACTTTAAGAAGGGCAATCTGTTACCGGTAGGACCATGTTAAAACGATTTTCTGTAATTACAATGTAACAGTTTCTATGTAAAATTTTATATAAAAAAGAATGACAAGGTTTTAAACATTCATATTTGCAAAAAAGTACATTTTAGCATGATGGCTGAATAATTGACTCATAAAACAGGCATCTCAGATCATACATGTATGACTAATATATATTTTAATCCAATGCGATCAACGTTAATATGTATATTTTTTTCTAAACACCGATAAAACATATTTTTCTAAACGCTTTGACATGTCTGTGTTCAAGGGGAAAAAATCTGCGCCCATCTACAATAGTTTGATTTTCTAATCATGACGATTACAAAGTACGAATTTCGCCGATAAAAATAAGTACATTGTATATACTTTTCTCAAGGAAATTTTTAAACTGTTCACTCTCTTATGAACATCATATGGATGGGGACATAATGTTGTCGACTCAAAACACAATATCAAATATTTGAAAAGAAGGAAATTATGAAAGAAGCTTTCAGATAAAAATACGACGTTTGAGAGAAGAAACGATTGTTCGAATAATAGATAGCTAACACCTTTTACGCATTCTCTTAAATTAACAAGGTTCGTGTCATGCTTATCTTAAACGGAGTAGGATGCACAAAACATTAAGAACTGGTTTACTGTCTTTACCGCCAGTCATTTAATTACATTGAATCAGCATGACTTAGTATTGGTCATAAAGTGTGTAGTATTATGTGTAGTATTATGTACTCGGTAATCTTAAAGTCATCGGCAAATATAATACTAGGTTTAAGTACATAAATACAACTTGGAAACAATATACTGCAAATTTTGCCTCAAGTATACAGTAATTTCATGCAAATCCTTTACAATTTTATGCCATGCTATGATGTGCGATTTTGATTATATGCTAGTAGATTTAAATGCAATGCTCTGAGATTTGTATGCTATGTGAACTTAAAACGAAGGACTTAGTGATATGATATGATATGTTATGCTAAGCTATGTCAGCTATCGTATAAGATTTAGCACAAAAAGCCCCCATACAGAGAAGAGTTCCAAACATTTCGAAGAAAAATGTTTAGAAGTCAAAGTTTACCGCTAATCAGCAATGTGAACATTTATTTTTTAATAAAATCATATAAAGCCGAGTTAAGATCATGGCGTATGCTATGCAAATTTTATGGTATGAGATTCCAGTGCTATGCTATGAGATTTCAATGCTGTGCAATGCTATCGTGTTATGTTGTAAAAGATATGCTTGAGCTAAGTACATGTATAATCGCGTTGATATGCTAATATTGTTAAAAAGTTTCAAAACAACTCCTGGTTTTTTTTTACTAAAAATGTTCAGTGTTTACTATCTTCTTCCATCATCAAGAATAACATTTTAAAGATTTAACGTTTTAGTCTGTGTTTATGAAAAATATCTATGACAATAAACTGGAGCTGGCAAACGTTTTATTTTTTTTCTATAGTCCTCCTTATTTATTATAATTATGTAAATAAACACCTGTTATACATCCCCTTTTCACTTAACACGGCAAAGAAAAAATGAGTTTTATACGCTACATATTAACACTATTAACGAGGCCGGGTCTAATTTGTTCTGCCCTAGATTTTTGGATGAAACTTTTTACATGAATTTCTACTGATATAATTATTTTTTTAAGATTAAAAAATAAGACATTTACCACACCGTTTGTTTAGGGGGTCATCTCAAAGTGTGTTAATCTTTAACATAGGACCCTATGGGATTTTGCTTGAAATGTATCAATTTTGCATATTTTTTACATTTTTTCAAAACTTCTGCCCTAGGGATTTCTTTTTCTGTTCTAAATATTAAAGTTACTGCTAAAAGGCATCTAATGGTCAAATAAAAAAAAAACCTTTTACCTCCTGGTTTGTTCCAGGGGTCTTATCAAAGTTGATTTTTGTATGCCCAATTTCCCAGATTCGTCAGATAATGGCTATTTTTTATTTGACAAAAGCGGAAAAGGTGATCTAAATAGTATTATTAAAACATTCAGACATATTTAAGTAATAAAAAAATATATAACATCACATATTAAGGGTCATTGATATAAAATACATGGTTACTGTCTGAAATATATGAATTTATCTATATTTAGGCGGGTTAAGAAAACGTGACAGAAGGCTAGGCTTGCTGAACCCTCTTCACGTTTTCGACCCGAGCCCAAATATAGCTTATACTTCGAGACATTTATGTTTATTCCACAATATAACATTATTTTTACGCATCAACGAGATATTTTCAACAATTTTCGTTGAATATCTGCAGTTGAAACTATCACGCCATGGCGTCAACCAAGCAAAAAGATGACGTCAAAATACAAATGAAACGCTGCGCGAAAGCGTGCGTACTCGTTCTGTACTCGGCCTCGTTAATTGGAATCTCTACATTTGATAGAAATAAGACCATAGTTTGTTTATCTGTAATATTGGATTTTCTTCGCTGCACCGGTTTCACTATAACCCACAAAGAGGTTGTTTCTTATGTCGAAACATAAACCACGTGTATTATACCACCGTTGTCAATGTAGCAGAGGAAATGACCACCCTGATTAGGTTGTGGATACAGTGAATGTCTCAGTCTGCAGTTAGTGTCCGAAATTGGCTGTCCGTAGAGGTGCCGAATGGTTTGAAACGCCACTTGGTAGTACTTGATGGATGACCTGTGTAAGTAAACTGAAGTTTACCAACCTGTTGACCAAGACTCTTGCACTAGCTAGCCAGTCAGCGACACATATCTCAGTTCCCATTCTCCTTGATGTACATAATGATGATATGTAGAGGACAAATTTAAAGCAGGCCATGCGTGCTGTCCGATCCCTTTTCATTTCGAAATAAAATATTGTTTAAAGTAAATAATGTTGCAAAATGAGTATAGATGTTTTCTTTTCCATTAAATTAAAAAAAATTGTGTCTCTGTAAAATCAGTGAAACGTACAAATTTGGTTTGTTTCTGCTAAATACAGTCCATGACAACAAGGGTGTTACAGGTAGATGTACTGTTATTTATTTGACCTCTTTTGAAACTAATGGTAATTTTTGTTTGGGAATCTAAGTTAACCAAGTTGTATCATTATTTAGAATTCCCTATGATAATGACTATTATTATACTTTCATGTTAAATACTGAAATCTGATTGGTTTAGACGCAGTTGATAATCCGTTCCATTACCCTCAGCGTGAGCAACGCACTTAGCAACGGGTAACACAAAGAATTGTTACATGCGCGTAAATTATGCGCGTACGGTTTGCCTTAGAATTCAAGTCATTTCTATATAAAAGCAATATAAAAATTCTCTAAAATTAAGACATTCAGTATAATAAAATAAATAGTGCCTGTTTGGGAGGATTACAGTTGAAATTGACACCCCTTGAAAACCATTGTCAACCTAAAAATTTGATTGATCTGCCATTCTCAAAACATTATATGTATCGCTATCAGCAATTTATTTTTAACGTTATTGAACTTATTTGACTACAAAGATGCAGTCAGTGGTAGGTTTTAACGTAATTTAATGTATTCGGACGGAAAAAAATCACGATTTACTTTTTTTTTTAGCATTGTTGATGACTTGTTTTGTGATATCATAGTAAACATGTTCTTTACCGTACTCTCTGGTAGGCGCGACCACATAGTAAATTCTAAGAGTACTGCTTATTGTTTTAATTTGTTATAATTTCAGATCATTTGATAGAGAAAAACAATATAAAACGCGATGGTCTACTATTAAAGTGGGGATCCTGCCTTGTCATACACAAAACTGTTGTTTTTTTCTGAGCTTGTGCTATATAAACATTTTTTAATAGTTAAAGACCAGAAAGAGTACGGTAAGGAAATGTGCTGGAACCCTGCAAGTTGGTGAAAATTGTGTGTTTTGTTGTGTTATTGTTTTTCTATGCTGGAACCTCGGACAATGTTAGGGAGCTTGATGTCGGTCTAACTGTGTTAGATATCAGTGCTTTTGTGTCGATTTTGTGAACAGTACTAGTACAATAGTGCATTACATCGGAATGTCCCTGTTAGAGCTTCCGCACGTTATCAAGTTGTTGAATCAAAACGTTGAGACTCGGTTTACATTGGAATATCATGTACCTTTTTAAAATGTAGATTTTTTCATTCGTTTTCGTGACTTTATTCATTGTTTACTTGAGCGAATACTATAGTATAATACATTGTGCTTTCGTCTTAATTCACCAGATAAATTTAAAGAACATTTACATTACATTTCACAACATAAATCAAATACAGGATACGTTCGGGGATGTTCGTTTTTTTTTTTTTCAGTAGTAAGCCGATATGCATTCTATCGGGTTAACCACAACTTCACGATAAAAACTTCAAGTTTAAATTTTAATGATGAAACTTTGATTGGCACTTATTAGTGCCGTAAAAATGAAATAATAACGCATCTATTGCCAACATGAATAAAGCTTTCGAACCGATTTCCAGTAGTTTCACTAGGAAAACTGATATCATTGCAATTAAGTAATGCCTTCAGATAAGCAATGCTTTGAGTGACTTCGGAAATGTGGTATATATTCCTTTTTTTCTACTTTATAGAAAGAGGTAAATGCGCACTTCATATACAATTTCTCATAAAATATTACACTTTTGCAAAGATCAGGCGTTTTCAATATCAAACAATATAATAATTATTTAATTATATGTTTTTAAAAAGCAAGTTACACAATTTCTATGCTCTAAGAGTCTTTATTATCTTACACATCAATAAAATAGTCAGGTTTTATTAGGGATATGTAATGAAAAAGTTAGTATGTGATACAAATTGTATATTTGGTAATTTGAATTTCTTTAAACTAAAAAAATCGTATTGTAGTACACGTTTACATTACATAAATTTTGGTTCAACGTTGTCTTCCTACTGAAAATTCGAAAAATATTTCGATCAGTGACTTTTCTAACACATCATGTATAGAGCCATATATATAAAAGACATCCAATGAAAGTGTTAGATGCGGGGACTACATGTAGTTACTGTAGTAACGCGTGATCTGATTGATTGTTTTTTGGTTGCTGGATAGATTCCATCTCTTCATGAACACATACATGTATTTTATTAATAAATAATCACGGTTCAGAATACAAACTGAAATTATGCACACAATTATCTAGTATCTATATTCATTTCTCGATGAAAGTTTCCCGAATTCTTACATATCAGTTATTGCAGACACCATTATAAAAGCAGTGTGTATGTTTCGAAAGTCATAATGCGACAGGTACTTAAAGCTATATTTTGTAACAAGTACTTCCCGTCCAAAAACAGCTGTAGACGAAATAATGGGAATAAGCGATATACCTTTACGCCAAGTGTTTTGAATCAGTTGCAGAAACATCGGACTTAAGTCTCTTGACAATACAAGTTTTCTCCATGCTTATTGAAAGCTGGTGTCAACTTTTGCAGATTTTGTTTCACTTAAGCTTTCTGAATTGGTATGCTAGAATCAATCTCTTTATATCTAAATAAAAAAAAAATAAAACTCTCTAGTTCTTGTTCATTTTGTTGATGGGCGTTTTTCTTGCTTTCTAAGTATTTCAAAATCTCGATAAATCTAGGACATCAATGTTCTTTAAAAAAGGCACATGTTGCATTGCACATACAGAATTTTCATATTCTTCACAATAAAGTTTACATATGTTTGTGAACTTTGTTTGACATTACGTAGTTTATCCTTGTGAAATGGCACAACTTAGTGTTTTGTGTATTAAATCTTTAATATTCACGTATACCAGCTTTACATTCATGTAGATGAATGTGACAAGTCCTGCAGTACAGAGGTGGACTAGAGTGTTGCAGAGGTAACACCGTATCACGTCCTGGGCACTCTGCCATGGTTCATTGTCAAACACCTAGTTCAGTCCATAGTCAAACAGCTAGTTTATTGTAGAAGATCCTGAAAAGAAATGCACACGTTTAAACATTCATGTTTTCCTTTATTTCCGATATCCATGATATAAACATGATTACACGAGTTGCCAATTAAAATAACTCCTCTCACTAAAACTTATTATAATGAATGGCGACCTTATGATATGAAAAAGATAAAAAGTGGGTGCAACAATCGGAGGTTATCGGATGGATTACTCATCAATGGCACTACAGCAGTTTGTTTTGTTTTGCTGGGGGGTTTTTTTGTGGTTTTAGGGGTGTGTTTTTTTTATTCTTTTTATTAACGGCAAGGATCAATTTATGCTTATAAAAAAAATTCAGATTGCTAATTACATGTACAACAAATAATTTTATTACGAATTAGTGTTTATGTACATATTTAACAAACCTCAGTTTATGACCTACAGTACATTATCCAACATTGTGAGTCACGACTTTGTGACTTCTTTTGAATACTGGTCTATTTACCCGTGTTAGAATACATGATACGCCAGGAGATAAAGTTGCAGATCGAAGAATCACTTCCTTTCCCCGACTTTCGCTGCGCTTTGATTTTTAAGATTATTTTTTTAACAGCAATTAAAGTTTAATTGTTAGCTTATGTATTTTTATAAACTATCTCCGTTTACTGTGCTACCTAAATGAAATAGACCTCTGTAAAAAAGTAGAGATGAAATTTTGATTTCCATTAAATAACTCAAAATTCACTTCTATTATATATATGATACAAAGAAGGAGATGCAAATATTTAAATTTCTTGGTTTATTTCCCAATTTCTTAAACAATAACCTATTGTTCGGTAAAAAAAAAACCCGATCACTTACCTGAAATAAGAGTGACCTCTCAGTCTTTAATCTTAGTTTTAAAGGCTTTCACGTCCTACTGACTCATACAGTTTTCTTCAAAATTGCTAAATTTTTCAGTCATTTGTAAATCATTTGTAAATATTACATATACAATATTAAAATTATTATTTTTATGATCCGAGGTTGTTCCTGTTTGAGATATTTCACCACAAGATGTAGAGGAATCTGTAAGTTCTGAAAGCTTCTTTGTCTACCAATTCATTGTATTGAGGAAAAAAAAACAAATCTAAAATACAGACCCTGAAATATGCTACTAAACCTCTAAAACGAACCGTACCGTTCACAAAACAAAACGTACATGTACCATTCATAAAGCGTACCGTACCGTTCACAAGACGAACCGTACTGTTCAAAAACCGTACCGGTACCCTTTACAAAACGAACCGTACCGTTCACAAAACGAACCGAACCGTTCACAAAACAAACCGCACCGTGCAAAAAGCGTGCAAGATAATTTATTCAGCACCCGCCTCCAAACGAACAAAAAAGCGTACCGTACCGTGCAAATAGCGTGCAACTTCCATATACGGCTTATTGACTTAATGTCTTGGATGAATACGGACGGAGATTATCGCTGACCAGGTAAGTTCAATATTCTGATATATTTTTTATACGGGATTAGATAACACATACTAAGATTTAAAGCTGTTATTTTTTTATTAAAACAGTTACAAAAAGGTTTTAATTTAATGACTTTCTCAGACCGTGATCATTTCTTTGGTTTTTCGACAAAACTTGCATCGCCGATTTTTTAAACATAGTAAACTTTCAATGTTCACACAATTCGTGGTTAAACAATTTTGATTATTTTTATGAAATGTTTGAAACATTGGGTACATACTGGACTTTACATAGCTTTAAGTGATTCTCAGGAGAGAGAGAGAGAGAGAGAGAGAGAGAGAGAGAGAGAGAGAGAGAGAGAGATAGAGATCGTTAAATTAGACGTTAAAAAATAGCGTATGTTTAGAAATAAATACATTATGACTAAACAAGGGTTAGAATATATAAAATTTTATATCCATTTCAAATTAAACAAGCATTCTGAGAGTATTGCATAAGCAATACACGACCCCTACCGGTTTGTATTATTCTATGAAAGCTTCGAACCATACATCTATTTCAAAACTATTTTAAACGAGATGTTATGCTTTAATCGGAGATAAAAGAACAGAGGAAATTCAAACTACATACAAATGTTAAGCGGTAGTTGCTTTAGAAATGAAATTAAAAAAATAATACTCTTTATTTTATCTCCAGTAATTTCGCCAAGTCGATGAAGTATTTGCTGGTAGATCTTTGTGAAAACAATGCACTGTTATGCAGACTACCATTTCTTACCGTCTCCTGTACCCGAATCAACAGACCAACCCGATAACGAACCCGAATGTAAATATTAATACAAAAAACCCTGTCAATTAAATTTACAACACAATGCTTAACACTATTTTACAGAACATATTTATTTGTTAGAAACAATAAAAGAAATAGTACAAGTAATGCACGATATTATTACTGACTACATACTTTCCTCGTTTATTCAGTACACACCGAACCCGATAACGAACCTGAACATTTAAAAAATGGAATATAAAAAAAAAAAATTCTCAAAAACATGTCAATCAGACGCTACAAAAGTGTAAACTTGATCTGTAGTTTGACATTTTGAAGCTGTTCAGCAAATTTCATATTGTTCCTCAAACGCATAAACAAAAAAAAATGTGGAAAACTGAAGTTGGACAGACAGACAAACAGACGGACGGACTTACGGACGCAGAGGAAAGCTATAGACCCCTCCGATGCAAATATTCAATTCAAGTACATTTATAGAAATAAAAACTTATGATGTTTTGTAAAATTATCGACAGCTCGCTGAATTAACAAAAATATATTCGATTTTAAATAGATTAAAATACATATGTAATATGTCATATAATTAAAGAAACATTCTTGTCATAATAACCACCTTGCTCAAGTAGATCGGGCAAAAACTAAACAAAATTATATCGAGAAAAATTAAAGCGTTCAGAACACGCCTACATTTACCTAATTAATAAAGCGCTCATAGCGTTCACAAAGCGTGCAGCTATTTTAAGCAAAGCATACCGTGCAGGAATCGAACCGTTCCGTTCACAAAACGAATCGTACAGCGAACGTTACCGTGCAACTGGTGTAGTAGCACCTTTCAGGGTCCGATATATCGGTTACCAATTTAGAACGTTGCAATTAAATGGGCCACATTGCTTTATGTATGCAATTTATTCATGTCCATTGCACATATATAGGACAAATATGATTTGATACTGTTCCTATGACGCTTAAAACAATTGTTTTCTTTTAACTATACAGATCAATATTCGGACAATTTTTTTCAGATTTTGCATTTCACTGAAAACATTTTGGCAGTGCTAAAATATCAAAAAATTAAAATTGTATTTTTTTGTCAACATATTTTAAATAAAGAAGATGGGTGGATAAGGCGTGTAAAATGCCCATATGCGGTCGGACAGGCTACTAAAAAATTAAAGTATCAACAAATCTGATGGGGTTTTTTTTAATCATTTAAAACAATATATATTTAACGAATCATTGATTTGCAACCTGTAGGTATGTTCAATACTTGGAATATGTTGACTCAAACAGGCGTATACGTATCAAAACCTGCAAATATTGTCATTTTTTAGAACTTCAAGGCATTTCTTTTATAGAGTGGGTCTGTGCTCCATATTTTTCTCAAAGTCTAATTAAGGTCTAATGGAAAACAAACCTATTTCAATCAACAAAAACGTGGAGAGATGACCCACTATACATTAAGAATATAATCCCAACAACTGAACGTATTGAAAAAAATAATACAAGTCCGGTAATTTGTGACCTTAGTCACTCATAATATTTAAAAAGCCGCCTTTGCTGTGTCTGGAATGGCTCAGTGGTTAGAGTACCTGGCATAAGCTAACCGTATATATCGAGGGTTTTTATGTTACGGGTTCGATACCACCACAATTTCTGACAATATTTTTTTCTTCTTCTTTTTTGTTAAATATATTAACAACTGACTATAGTTAGAAATTTTGCTTTTGCAAAGTTGTATTATAATATATTTGAATAGATTAAATAGGGGAAAAATAAATTTAAAATTGTATTTCACTTCTAAACCGATTGGACATTTGTGCCATCTTTTTCCCCCATCTTCTTTGCATATTTTCTGTTGGTTTTATCTTACTTTCTCATTTAGATAATCGTTTGACACACACTACTAAAATATTGACAAATGCTAAAACACGATAAAAACGCAATATATCGAAAATTTGATTATTGACCTCATAAAAAGTTATACAAGCAGAGTAAGATTAATATAGTAAGTTTAATACATGTACTATAAATATTCTAGCATTATCGTCATTCAGGGTTTTTTTGTGAAATGGAATCAAAATTGTGTAGGAATTTGAAAACTGATAGAGGATATTCGGACTGGAATATTTATAAAATATATGAATGAAAACTTTATGCTTTGTATCTATTTAGTGTCACTGCCATTCGTAAACAGTATTTTATTATTTAAAGTAATGAGAAATTTTTATTGTTTTAACAATTAAGAAAATCCCTATCATAGTGTAAATTTTTTAGGGATTTTTCTTAAATATTGGATGGCCCTTAACTCAATAAGGAGGCTTTTGATTTTTTTTTTGAAAGTGAACAATAACACTTCCATTTAAGTTCTATAAAATACAATAAATGGTTTCTCATTATCATTAGTGGATTTTTTGGTGTGTTCAAAATCAGTGGCTAAAATTATACGTATATATAATATAATAATTTTAATATTGATTCCATATACCTCAAACAGAAGAAGGTTGAACATGCATGAATTAGGTCTACATTTGATAGGTTTAGTGAAAAAATCTTTACAGTTTTTGAAGCATATAAAATTGCCGATTTATCATGATATCATCATACAGTTTGTCTATTTTCTTTGATTATTCAAGCCACAGCATAAATGATAAATATTTTTCTTCAAACTTGTATTATGTACTTCATATAGTCAGTAAGTTTAACAAAAGCACTACATATTCAACATTTTTGCAATTATCTTTCTTGTTAAAAGAAATTTATGAAATTGTTCATGACCATATTGATGTTTGAAATTAAATTCAAGAACAGGAATGTCAATTAATATGTAAATGTGCTTTTATGCAAGTTTTAATATTGTAACATGAAATAAATGAAAATATCAATTGTGAGTATATTATGAAAACCTGAATATTATCAAATTTAACGAGCTCATGAATACTTTTAATGTAGAAAAGCTAAAAAACTTGTCAAGATTTATTAAGAAAATTGTCAGTCTGTTCTTCCAGACACCAACTTTAACAACCTACTGTATTGTAAACTTAACCCTTTTTTTATCATTATTACTCCTACTGTACATGTTATCCTTGACCGTTTTTGTGTACATTTGTATATACTGATTTTGAACCTCAAATACCTGTGAACTGGTCTATAGAGAATTGAAAAAATTAGTAGATCTATATGATTTATTTATTTTATTGTCAATTGCCCTCACAGGAACTGTGATATAGACTATAGCAATTAAGCAATTATCTCACCTAGTCAAATTCCCGTTTCGCACACATTTTTTCGATAGCTAATTTTCAAATGTGTGCAAAACGGGAACAAACCGATTTTTTTTATTCTGATCATGAGTAAACGTAATCCTTAAAACTTCCTGGCGTGCGTATTAATAGTTTATTACTGGTAGCTTTTTTTTACATCAAGCAGCAGTAAGCAAACCAGAAAGGGGATATCGACTTCTTCAACAACGACAAATTAAAAGTTTGTCATCTAGAAAACAGAACAAAGGTGAATAAAAAACCGAGAAGGATCACTCT
Organism: Magallana hongkongensis; assembly: GCA_015776775.1. Classification (NCBI taxonomy): domain Eukaryota; kingdom Metazoa; phylum Mollusca; class Bivalvia; order Ostreida; family Ostreidae; genus Magallana; species Magallana hongkongensis. The sequence continues at coordinate 3,613,682 of CM027470.1, forward strand.
ATTCTGATAACAAAGGGTTTGAGGTAAGACATCATAATAAGTACGACTTGTATATTGTATACCGTTTGATTCAAAATATATGTTACCTCTTCTTCAAATATATGTGTTTAAATGATTTAGTTAAATAGAGAACAATTTGATACTTCTGAAATCAAATTAGTATCAAACTGAATAAGTAAGTAATCAATTTTATTTCCTCCCTTAATATAATTTCTCACATCCAAATGAACATTATTTACAACTCTCGACCTGTTCCAATTAGATTCCGAATAGGCATTTTTTTTTCAACATAATTGTTTTTATTATAAATCTTTATAAAGTGTCAAATAATTCCAAACACCTTGGGGATTTAAAAAAATCATAAGTTTCAATCCAAAGAGGTTTTATATACATAGTAGAGATATATTCAAATTATAAACACGCATACTCTACCTAAACTGGTAAACTTTTCTTGAATGTGACTAAAATTTTGCTTGTGTAAATTAATTGAAACTACACATCAAACAACTTTATTACACCAAGATGTGCCACTTTATTGTTTGTTCTTCACCTTCTGTGTAAGTGTAAACCCTTACAATTAGGTATAGACAATATCCGTCTCTAATTTTGTAAAGCATTCTAAATATATTTGACACTCGATGATTTGTTTAAAATATCTCTCTTTTTTTTGGTTCTGAGGAAAAAAAACCTGTTTTAAATTCCTGAGTACTGTATGAACAGGAACTAATTGTTAAATACTGAACTCATTTTCAAGATGGCGTCATTAATTCAATACGTGTTAGTAAAACTTCCTCAATATTCCATTTTGCAATTTACAAATCTTCAAAAAATCTCTTCTGTCCTTAGAAAAACATCTAAATGGATTTTACATAAACGAAATGTATCAATTTTTTTGTTTTAAGGTAATACAAAACAGTATCCGAAAAACAATCACTTTGGAAATCCTCGCGTAAGTCAAACGTTTACGAGATGCAAATTGTCAAGCGTTTTAACGACGCTGTTTGTAAACAAGTGCAGACGATAACTTAAAGTATACATGTAAATGAGATGCTGCGTTTACGAGACTACCACGGGAGGTTCCAGGGGGTGCAGTCAAGAAATTCCAATCGAGGCACACATTTTCAAAACCAAATACCGGTAACTTTTAATGGCTATAATTATTTTCAAACATTGCCGTCTGAACCTGCTGATGAGGAAGATGTAACGTTATGCGTGGAAACCGAGACGGAGTGGAAAGAAGAGCAGCGCATTGTGGAGCTGGGGTATCTTGCAAAACAACTTTTTTGTCACTTATGCAAAACCCCACTTCATTTAATAGACACTGTGCGTGAAAGAAGATATGGCCTAGGCTCCGTACTTCACGTAAAGTGCACCAACTGCAGCGCCGTATGCCCCGTCGAGACAGGGAATAGAGTACCTACTGGAGCCTTCGACATAAACACCAAAGCTGCTCTCGGTAATTTTTTAGTCAATTTGAAAGTATCTTTTAATTTTGAAAACTGTGGTAACAGGTAATTGAGACACTCCCTAGAAACATTGGGTAAGATATAATTGATTTGTATTATTTATAAAATCATGCATTATGTCCGCTAAAACAAGTCAGTTAGAGCCTTACTGCATTTAATTATATACGATTGTATTGCTCGTTGAAATACTTATTTACCTGTACATGTATGTAACATTTTGGGGTAGAGACGAGTGCACTTGAAGCCTCTTTTTACATTGACTAATCAAAATTGTGCTTGCGGTTGTGACGTAAAACATTATTTATTCTGCTGGCCGAGTTGCAATGTGTCGGCTATTTTGAAAATCCCAATAATAAATTACAAATGTGTATGCAAAAGGTTTGGAGCATCTTCCCAAGTGAAGGGTTTCTGATCCGCACCCCTCCTCACAAGGAGCAAAGTGGACCGAAACCACTTGGCTAGCGAGAAGATGGGTTCGGAGAGGATTGTCATGAAATTGTTATTCGTCCAAATCTCTTTCCGTACTATAAGTTAACTCAAAGTCCATGACCACAATGAATATGTACAACCTAAGCCTATGTTGCTTTTATTTGGAAGCGGTATGGTATGTGCATGTATTTATTAGTATTGAATTGAAATAATTGAGTTGATTTAATTCAAAAACGATACATGACACTAAAATCAGAAACAGATTGACAAGTGTACAAGTCTAATATAGAATACGTTACCCATTGTTATCAGTGATTGCGTATGTTTTACATTCAGCTGTACATGTACAGTATGATGTACAGTACCGTCAACGCGGATCCCGTATTTAACCGCCTGTAAGATTTACATATAAAAAAAATGAATTATAATGGAGTTGGCCCCCCCACTTTTTTGGAAGTTAGTAAAAAATTTCATGATTTGGAGGAGAAATTTTGGTAGGGAAGAATTTTTTTTGGAAGTATAGGGGAGTCACACCCCCCCCCCCCCCCCCCGGATTAGGATTTTGAAGATTTTGGAAACTTTAAATTTCCCTTTTTTTTTTTTTTGCTTGTCAAGATTTTTTGGATGGGTCTGCCCCCCCCCCCCCCCTTTCAAAAACGATGCTACGTGCCTGTTATGTATGGTGGTTAAACCTTTATGTATTGTGGTGAAAGCTATACATGCAATTGTAAATCCTTTATATGATGTGACAATCTTATAATATGCCGTTGTTGAGTCATTATATTATGAGGTCAGTTCTTTACATGATGTGATCATTTCATTATATGGAGTGGTAACTTCTTTATCTGCAGTCGTAACTCTTTGTGATGAGGTTGTAAACTGGTTCTCGCTGAAAAGTTTTAATGGGGAAGAGGTCCAGTTTTATCTTGAAAAAGATGCCGCGTTCATTGAGAGAGAGAGAGAGAGAGAGAGAGAGAGAGAGAGAGAGAGGGAGAGAGAGAGAGAGAGAGAGAGTATTTTTCTCTGTTCTTGCTAAATCGATGTGTGAAAAATCGAATGAATTTTTAGTAGATCTAGAGTACCCGTGTAATTTTAAAAGTAAATTGAATTTCAAAGAATTATTGTACTTTGTAGAAATTTAATACCCCTCTGCTTCTAGATCCGCGCATATAGTTAGGTAGATCACTTTATGTATCTTGATATTAACATAGAACAATTTGATTTCTACTTGCTATCGTGTTTTAAATAGACATGTAATTCTTCGGAGCTTGATTAATAAATCTAATTCTGTCTCTTCAAAAACGTTTAAATTGAGTTACTTTGCTCTTGATTGTTATTTAAAATATTTTTAATAGCATTCATATAAATTGTAGCGCTTGGAACAAACTTATCCGTACATCGCTGATTCATACATTATTGCACGGCTTGCTTTTAACGATGACGAACAATATGTACATGCATATATTTTGAAAACGACATATTTTACCAAAAAAAAAAAAATACAGTATCTTTATCGATTAATGCGTTACTTTGTTTTAAAATCCCTCGTTCAGCAGCAAATGCTTACAATTCGTGTTTATAATGTGATCAAAGTCGGTAACGTTGAAAACAATCAGCACACATGTAAAATATTACAATGACAAGCGTTTTGAAACTTATTTATCCCGACATTAATTATTTTCAAAACCATCTGAATAGGAGTATTACCTTTCCGTGTGATCAAAAATTAATTTTAAAAATACAAGCAGTTAGTCTCGGTGACTATTCGGCCATCCTTCGTAACCACTCGGCTATACTAGACAATATGAAATTTGCGAAGATTCAAAACACCGTTTTTTAACTTTGGAGGGTTTTTTTTCTGTAAAAATATGCCTCTTTGAAACAAAAATCGGATATGCCATGAAACCAGTCACATTTTTCAGTGTAACCATTTTACAATTTGTTGAATACATGGGGGTCTTGAACGGGGATGGGGGTGGGTGGAAAAAATTCAAATCTTAAATGTCCATGAAATTACCAAAAATTTGCCGATCTGCGTATAGAATGGTCTTATAAAAATGATATGAAGATATCTGCAACAGCTGTTTGGAAAATAGCACAGGAAATGCACCACCTTTTTTGTAGGATTTAAAATACAAAATTACATGCGCGGTGAGCTTTAATTTTATATAGTGGATAAAACAACCATAAAAAGAGGTTAAGATCAACCAATTTCTTTATTATTTCTTACAAATCAAATTAATAAAAAAAAAATAAAACGAATTTTCATATATGTCTATGAATGAAAATCTGGCTATTCCTTTTGTGTTGGAGGCATTGATCGGCGAGGAGTAGCACCTACCTGGTACATTGAAACAAAGGTCTTTTGACTTTGATTTTAAAACGCTTGCTTCATTTTTTGTAAATAAAAGCATACTCTACTAATAATACATTCGATTTTTCAAAATTTTCAAAATGGGTTCAATGATTGGTATTATGATAATATCGATGTTAAAGGACAGATAAACACACACACACACACACACTCTCTCTCTCTCTCTCTCTCTCTCTCTCTCTCTCTCTCTCTCTTCAAAACAAACGACAAGTTGACCAGGAAATGTGCATCGTCACAATGAACGCGGCATCTTTTTCAAAATAAAACTGGACCTCTTCCCCTCTAAAACTTTTCAGCGAGAAACAGTTTACAACTTCATCATAAAGAGTTACGACTGCATATAAAGAAGTTACCACTTCATATAATGAAATGATCACATCATGTAAAGAACTGACCTCATAATATAATGACTCAACAACGGCATATTATAAGATTGTCATATCATATAAAGGATTTACAATTGCATGTAAAGCTTTCACCACAATACATAAAAGTTTTACCACCATACATAATGGTTTTAATACACCATAACATGATGTTAGTACTGCATATAATGAACTTATCACCTAATGTTAAGAAGTTGAACTGCATAAAAGAATTTTGCAACTGCACATGAAGAGTGTACCATATAACATAACAATTGAACAATAGAACATTATGAGTTTAGCTCTGTATGAAATAAGTTTATCATATCATTTAAATATTTATTCATAGCATATAATGAATATACCACTGCACATAATGATCTTACGACATAACGTAATGATGTTACCACTTTATATAAAGCTTTTACCCCTGAATATAATTGCGAAATTACAGTATATAATGATGTTAGCACTGCATATAATGATGTTACCACTGCATATAATAATGTTAGCACTGCATATAATGATGCTACCACTGCATATAATGATATTACTATTGCATATAAATGAAATACCAATTTATATAATATGAAATTGACCTTAAGACAGCTATGGCGTTCCATACACCTGACATTAAGAATCATTCCTTACTGACCATGTCTAATGCATGTATTGCTTCATTTCACATTAAATGATTACATGTTAAATGCACGTTTTGAAAACTCCTTATGAGTTATTTTAGAGAAATTTTAATTAAAGAATCATCTGCACCCGTTACAATTTTCATGTAAGTGTGGATAAAGCTATTATTTTACATGTAGGATATGATAAAAACTAAAAAAAAAAAAGATACCGATTTTTTAATGATTTTATTTTTAACCCATATCAATTTGTTGCATGTTTTACGGTACTGTCTCTCGATGCTCAAGACAGTTATCCTAGTCCGTTACAAGCACATGCTACCTGGTGAATGTTTACCTTACGATTCACGGCATAAAATGAAAATTTTACTTTACACTACACATATGTTGTACATATCAGTTGCGAATAACGTTTCTCGTAACCGCCCCCCACCCTTATCTACAATGTGTTATATTTACATTCTACTGTGTTTTTCCATTAAATTCTGTGATCTTCAAATGCCTCTAAATGCAACAAGTAGTCAAAGGTCAAATTGACGAATTTTATTATGACGTCACAAACGTTGAACGCTGTAAACTGCAACGTCACAAGCGAAAATCAAAGTTCACGCTGGTGGCTGTTACTGTGGCTCTTCCATTAATATTAAGGCATTATCCTGTTATTAGCATCGCGATGCTGATAATTTTTGACGTTGTTGACGTTATTAACGTCAATTGTAGGTCCAATTGTAATACTTTTATAATACTTATCTTATAAGGGGGAACGTATAAAGTTCACGTTATTATTTGTTGAATCTATTAAAATGTATAATTATATTTGTGTGTTTCTCTGTGTTGTATATAACGGTATTTAAAGTGTAACAACAGTAACATTTTGTTTTGTAATGATCTACTACGGAAAAAATGTAAAATATATTGAGATATATGTTAATCCATGTCATATTACGATGAAGAATCAGGCACCAAAGTTGTATTTTAAAAGTATTTCATTACGGAATAAAGGTCGGATATCGAGTCCATTTCAATCTATAATGCTTATATCGTGAAGGAAAATGGCATTGGGGTTTTATAATTAAAATCAACTTTGTTACGGAATAAAGGTCAAATGCGAAGTTGTTTCTTGTATGTAATGTATACCATTTATTCCGTTGAATAATATGTCAAGAAATTTCATAATTTATATTGATAATGATGGGTTTGTGAGTAAATAATTTACATTCTTGCTCTTTATTCCGTAGAAGAATGCGTGAATTTTGGACGAAGTTTAAATGCACGGACTTTAAATGCATTGTCATTACACAGGGATGTCGATAACGGGACAATTACTAGACAGACGATTATTCTCGCTCTCTCTATATATACTCCTGTTATTGGCATCGCGATGCTAATAATTTCCAGCCATTTCGGATGAACTGAACACTCTGTAATAGTGACATCCCCCCAAAAAAACCAAGCCCCATGTTTTTTTTCTGATGGACCCCCCAAAGAAACCCTCTTTCCCGGGAATACTTCCCTTCGCGGAGTTTTTATAATGATTTCTTAACATCGTCTCTCTATATATACTCCTGTTATTGGCATCGCGATGCTAATTATTTCCAGCCATTTCCGAGTGAATATATAGACGGACGAATCATTCTCGCTCTCTATATATACTCCTGTTATTAGCATCGCGATGCTAATAATTTCCAGCTTTATTTCGGATGAACTGAACACTTTAATAGTGACATCCCCCCAAACAAACCAAGCCCCAGTTTTTTTCTGATGGACCCCCCAAAGAAACCCTCTTTCCCGGGAATACTTCCCTTCGCGGAGTTTTTATAATGATTTCTGAACATCGTCTCTCTATATATACTCCTGTTATTGGCATCGCGATACTAATAATTTCCAGCCATTTAAGAGTGAATAGATATCATTCTCGCTCTCTATATATACTCCTGTTATTAGCATCGCGATGCTAATAATTTCCAGCTTTATTTCGGATGAACTGAACACTGTAATAGTGACATCCCCCCAAAAAAAAACCAAGCCCCAGTTTTTTTCTGATGGACCCCCCAAAGAAACCCTCTTTCCCGGGAATACTTCCCTTCGCGGAGTTATTATAATGAGTTCTTAACATCGTCTCTCTATATATACTCCTGTTATTGGCATCGCGATGCTAATAATTTCCAGCCATTTAAGAGTGAATAGATAGAGGGACAAATTTTTCTCGCTCTCTATATATACTCCTGTTATTAGCATCGCGATGTCAATAACAGGAGTATATATAGAGAGACGAAACATTCTCGCCAAAGTATGAATATTTAGTGTATTTGCGATGAAGTACTGGAATGCACATACGTGATATTATGTTTTGTAATATTCTACACAGATGCATCATCCTGATGTTTAAAAAAGGTATAAAGAGTATTCATTGATAATTTTAACGCTTCTGACGTTACGTAAAATAACGTCAAAAATTATCAGCATCACGATGCTAATAACAGGATAACTTACTCTTAGGATAAGATAGGAATTTTAAGGTATGAATCACATTTGCAGACGAGGCAAGAAGTTAAAAAATGTAAATATAAGCATTAAATCATGATTTTTTGAATTATACACTCTCATAACTGCAGCGGTGTGTGCATACAAATTTTCATAACGCGCTAACGCGCGTTACTCAATTTGTATGCACACACCGCTGCAGTTATGAGAGTGTATACTTCAAAAAATCATGATTCAATGCTATAATGACGTACTGTCAAGGTAAACTGTTTTTTAGTTTTATCCAGACAGGAAATCACTCAACGCTCGAACGCACATAATACACAGGTATGAGACAGGTGGATAATCCGTGTAACGAGTGACCATCAGTAATTTTACCCCCCCCCCCCTCTCTCTCTCTCACATACATGTAACGATCATAAAAAGAGAATATCTGGATCGACGACACTCTTAAATCAAGAAATCCCTTCTGTAAGATTGAAAAGGGGTGGTGTTTTACGGTTAGACGAAGTAGTTCGCAATTTAGAGGGGTTTTTTTTGTCTTGAAGAGGTGTGAAAACCCAGGGCATGCCGTTTTTTCTACCTTGAGTTTGCTAATCATTATACACAGGAAATAATCGCGACTTAAACTTACTTAATATACACAAGAAAGTAAATGTGTTCATAAATAGTTTGCATTTTAAAAAAGAAGTAATTTGAGTTGTATGCATTTAATAACATTTACAGATTCCCATGTTTTGGGATGCAAAATAATACCTCTTTCCATTTCTTGTAAAGAATAGTAACACTTTAGTATCAAGTTAAATACAGCAGTTATATAAGAAGTTTATATGGTTTAGATAAGAGAACAACACTAGTCTAATTATTTTAATATTATCTACCTTACTCTGATGTCGACCTTAAAAATATCCTCGCGACCTTAAATTGCCATAAACCGCTTCGCAAATATTCTAACATGATCAGCGGTTAGCGCGCTGTTTTCCAGACCGTGTATTATACATGTATCACTTGCACGGAAAACCTTGCCAAGTAAATTGAAATTTTTAAAATACATACAAAATACAAATATAATTAATATACTACATGTAAATGTGTACTTTCTGTTTTCTAAAATACAATTGCAAACTGGCTGAAAGTTTGTTGAAACTCTATCGGACGAACATATTTCAATAATTTTATTTACCCGGTATGCAGTTTGCATTGATAAAAGAGAAGGGTTTCAATACTTCCTCACAATTTAATAAATTAAGGAAAAAAATAAAATACAACTGGCAAACATATAGATTTTTGAATAGGATATGTCAATCTTAATAGTTTGTAAAAATACACCATCAAGTTACAAAAAGAAAAGTTTCAATACTTCCCCACAATTTAATAAATTAAGGAAAAAAATAAAATACAACTACCAAACATTTGAATAGGCTTCGTCAATTAAATAGTTTGTAAAAATACACTGTCAAGTTACTAAATGAAATAGCATCGATGAAAGATTTTAAACACACGTTATATAAATTTTTTTAAAGCAATTTGAAAATATATCGTCTGTAGTTTTAAATACTTCCACTAATAATATGATATAATTACATGTATATAGTTTCTTGTAGCTGTCAATTACTTTTTTTTAGCCGAGGGAGATAACTCGCGTTTCAGTCCAATACCTTTCCTCACCTGTATTTGATCATCAACACCGCGGCGGTGTTGATTTGCTGAACGACCCTACCGCGGGGGTACGCGGTTTTACGTGAGACACCTGTCGTAAACCGCGTTGCAATTTGGACTGCGGGGGTGCGCGGAAAATACGGGATCCGCGTTGACGATACTATCACCATGTAGAATGTATATTTAACATGTTGCGAACATTTTCTATAGTTTAGCTTGTTGGTAAATTAACGTTATTTACTCTTCTTAATTATCTTGAAATTCCTCCTGACTGTGATGTGATAGAATGTAAATTAATTTTATCAAACGTCTTAACTGTAACAAAGAAATAAGACATCAAAGTAATCAAGTGTAGCTTTAGGAAATATACTTATATAGAAAGGCAGGATTGAAGGACACTGGTTTCAGCTAAGAAATGTGTGTTTGACACTAATGGAGTTAATGCAATTACATAACAATTAGCGGATTAACGCAGGTGAATAAATGGGCGTTTACCTGGACGATGGTCAGTTAGGGATCAAGAAATATATTCTCTGATTAGATGATTTATACATGTCAATTATTTAGAGGGTCACGCCAGTAAAATAATATTATATGTTTTAGAAATTAATCTAAGAGTTGAAGAGAGAAGAGAGTTAGAGTTCGATAGTTAGAGGTTAAGAGTCAAGGTAAAAGTCGTCCGTCTAATCCGTTACGTTTTTCCTCACTGTCATATGTAGGTTAACATTAAGTTAGAATTATTTATAAGCGAGTTTCCCCTTTTTAATGTGTACGGAGTGGAGAGTTACTGTTTATATGATTGTGTTATTAACTGGAGTAAATGTGGAAAATACAGCGAGTGTTGAGCTAATACATGTACCCTAGTAATCGCCCGGTACGTAGGTGAAGTAAATACTATATATATTTTATATATATATATATATATATATATATATATATATATATATATATATATATATATATATATATATATATATATATATATATATTTATATATATATATATATATATATATATATATATATATATATATATATATATATATATATATATATACATATATATATATATATATATATGTGTGTGTGTGTGTGTGTGTGTGTAATACAAATGTGCATTTTTAATCATGATAATGCACAAACAGCTCTTAAATTAATTGAATTTAAATTTAAATTATTATTTTGTACACTATGTAGGAATGATTCATGTAGGCATGGACCCAACACATCTTGTGAATTTTCTGGGGCAATGCAACATTCCTCCACCCTCAGAACCATCCATAAGAAAGCATGCAGCAAAAGTAGAAAAGGCTATCACAGATGTGGCTTTGGAATCATGCAGAGCAGCTCAGATTGAGGAAAAGCAAACATCAGATACAGTAAGTAGAAGTTTGTTTTCAAAATATTCATTGACATATATATTTATGCTAGCAGAATATAACTATTCATCACATCAAGGCAGTTATATAACAAGTGTGTAATCATATAGTTGGATTTTTCTTAGACTTCTTAGCACAGAATATAAGACGACCATGACACAAACACCGTAATTGAGCAAGAACTTTGTGATTATTTTTCAAAAGTGTTGTTTTGACTAAGATGTATCCATGTAAAGCTAAGAAGCCATATCTACCGTTTTGATATTAATATATAACTGTTAAATGTTACATGTATAAATAAATATATATATATATATATATATATATATATATATATATATATATATATATATATATATATATATATATATATATATATATATATATATATATATATATATATATATACACTGTCTACAATTCCTTAGTTTATATTGTATTCTGATTTAGTCCAAAGGTTGTCATGCCAAAGCGGAATAAATGTCCAGTTTGTAGTGAAGATTTTTCAAGTTGGAGCTTCTTACACCATTATGCAACCTGTTTTGACAAAAATACAAATTCATGGTTAGACCATGGCTTGGAAGCAGATGAAACAACTGAAAGACAAGATCTGGGACAGATATTCGAGAACATTCACGAAGGTAAAGCTTAGCTACAGACATAGGTACATGAAATAAATAATACCACAATAGTCTGATTTTATGAACAATTATGTTGCATAAATAATAATAAATAATGATTAAAGCACAATGACACGTTTTTAAAGAAAAATGGTTAAATAGTTTATATATATTTGAAAACATGAACAATTCATTAGCTGTTGCTTTTTATTAACTTATTATTTACTTGATAACCATTATGACGAATTTTCAGTTGAAATAGATTGTACAAGAGACTCCACAACAACATCGTATACAGACGGTAATTACAGGGATAAGATATGAGATCACATTTGCTTTATTCATTATATAGTGCCATTATCCATTAAGGTGGGTTGCGGGTTTGCTTTCGTCATCAAATTCTGTACTCAATTTAGACAACTCGACTGGCTGTTTTGTGCACATTTGTTTATGACGTCATAAAGGAGACATCTCAAGGTTTCCCGCTTCACATTTTCTAACGTCAAATGCTCTTAGTTATAATAACGAAATTCGATTTAGGTCTATAGTGTAAATAATAAAGTAGTAATTCATACCAAGTCTTAGTTTTCATGTAAGAAACGTAAGTTGGAAATGCAGATTGGAAGCAATACATCATAACTACGAAGATTATTAGCAAGAATTGGGGCGTTACTTTTTAACTCTATGTGAAATCGTCCATAAAAGCTAAGTAATGACAGTCATGTAGTCTCAAACTTGAGAGAGAGAGAGAGAGAGAGAGAGAGAGAGAGAGAGATGTGGGTTTGGGTAGGTAATAATTCTTCAAAAGAAGAAAAACTAACAAGCATTTATAGTAAGTATATCGTAACTATTTTGACCGATAAAAGGAAGGAGCAAAGCAGGGGAATTAAATTTTCTAAATTAGTTGCGAAGATTTTGATAACCAAAATAAAAGTCAATATCTTACAAATATCATCCGTTTTCTAGATTTGAGACTATTCGCATATATTTACATTAACATTTAACATTACATTTGACAAAGAGAACGTGGTAATTGGGTACCTTCTTAAAAATTTGGTACCACCCTTTCCTCTAAATTTTTGATATTAAAAATACTATGCTCTGCATTTTCTGATTTAGAATAAGAGGGCGAAAGTAGGCTTTTTATTTTAATATTCTTAATATAAACTATAAAAATCTGTTTAATTTAAAAAAAAATGTCTTTATAATACCAAAGTAAAATTAAGAACTATTGTTTTTCTAACGCCAATGCTAAGCGGGGGTACACAGGAGGCCCTATGCCTTCGAATTCATAATAAAAATATGCTTTTTTTTTATCTGCGCGTTATTTTCATTCTCTCCAAAATTGCTTTTTAAAAAAATGTAAGCTTCTAGTTTAAACTTAAGAAGTCTAAATTTGATTTTTAAGTGATGTTATCACTAAATAAGTGGAATGGGTTAAAAATAAATGACGTCGTACTCACGACGTCAAACAAAAAATCTAGCGAGAACACATATCATTTTTTTTACATAAATTTATTTTAAATCACTTTTTCTTTACGCACAGAAACAGTTGACAAATTTGTCTAAACTGTTTAAGAGTTACTTGCAATTCCTCAAAATAACTCCATCTTGAAAAATGCTCATTTCCCTATGTATTCATTACAAAAGCGTCAAAACAGCACCATCAACAATACCAATTTCAAGGCGGTATTGCATAAAAACAGCGTAGACAAATTTGATAAATATTTTATATAATGAACTGTAAATCCCGAGAACGATTTGACAAATTTTCAGGGTATGTTTTCTCGTGAGATTTTTTATGGGGTAAACCCGCGACCCACCTTAAGGATACAACTAAAACGCTATCCCATCTAGTCAGTATCTAGCAGATATTCTACACCCAGCATTTTACTCGTACTACATAAACCTATTACATCCTATCAGATTGGAATGCAGAGTATTTTAAAAAATCTTTTTTGACTCACCTTAGCCGAAGGCTCAATTCTGATCAAAATTTGTCCGCCGTCTGTCGTTGTTGGCATTGTTGTTGTCGTCGTAAACTTTTTAGATGTTTATCTTCTTCTTCTTCTGGGCCAATTTCAACATACCCGGTAACTTGTCACAAAGCATCACTGGGTAATAGGGATTTAAGATTGTTCAAATGAATGAAATAATTAAGGATTCTTGAAACTTTCAAAAACAATACGGTAAAATAATCTGGAATTGTTGTGGACGCATCCTCAGGTAGTGCAGATTCAAGTTTGTTAAAATCAGGACCCGGGGGGGGGGGGGGGGGGGGGCAAAATGGGGATCAAGTTCCACATATGAATAAGCGGGTTTTTTTTTAAATCTTCTTCCAGAAAACGTTAATGCCAGGAAAGTTCAAATTTGTGTTGAAGCATCTTTAGGTAGTGTAGATTTAAGTCTGTTCAAACCATAATCCCCGGGGATAGGGTGGGGCCACAATTGGGGTATGCCATTTTGCATAGAATTTTTTTTAAAACTTTCAGGCCTGAAAAGCTAAAAGTTGTGTGGAAGCATCCTGAGATAGTTTAGATTCAGATTTGTTCAAATCATAGTATTTGGGGCTAGGGTGGGGCCACATGAGGGTGATTCTTACCTATGAATATATAGAGAAAATCTTTAAAAGTCTTCTGTTAAAAATCTATTAGGCAAGAAAAGCTCAAATATCTGTGGAAACATTCTCAGGTAGCGTGGATTCAAGTTTATTAAAATCTGGTCCCAGGGGGTAAAATGGGGCCACAATGGGGAATCAAGATTTACATTGATATATACAGAAAAAAACCTTTTAAAACCTTTTTGAATACCATTTAGCCAATAAAGCCTAAATGTGATTGAAGCGTTCGCATATAACATAAATTCAAATAAGTACGAATCATGATCCCCGGGATAGTGATCATTTGGTGGGCCCACAATGAAGAGGGGGGGGGGCTCAAATTTTTACATAGAAAGATATAGAGAAAAATCTTTAAAAATCTTCTTGAAAAGCATGCACCCTAAACAATCTGAAAGTTGTGTGAATGCACAGATTGTGCAGATTAAAACATGACCAAACTATGATTCCCTGGAGGAAAGTGGGGCCACAAAGAGGGAATATTTATAAAGAAATAGAAAAAAAAAATTATACGCTGGTAGAAATGGAGAAAAAATTTCTTACAAACATTAAACAAAAAGAGGGCATAGTTTTTGCTAAAAAATATGTGGATAAATATCGGTAGAAATGTTTACTTTTTGTGCAAGATCTACTGTACACAATTGTCATTGACAAATTATTTTGATTTTGGACACTTTAAGGCTGCTTTGATACGTGTAAAAGTTATTGCTATTGTGGCTTAGGTGACCGATGTGGCCACCGGGCCCCTTATTTCATGTATGTTTTACCCCAATTAAGTGACTCGTCTTTGTGTAAAATCTCATACGTATGGTGTATACTACCCATGTAATGAACCTTTGCTTAATCAAACAGGTGATGCTTGTCAAATAATTTCAGTTGGAACTATCTTTGACAAAACCCCTCGCTTCAAGGCTTTTTAGCTCACCTGAACTGAAGGTTCCATGTGAGCTTTTCTGATCACCCGATGTCCGGCCGTCTTTCTGTCTGTCCGTCCGTAATCTTTTCACATTTTTAACTTCTTCTCTAAAACTACTGGGTCAAATTAAACAAAACTTATTACAAAACACCCTTATACGAAGTCAAATTTAATTTAAAAAGGAAGATAATTTCACAACAGTAAAAAAAGGGTGTTTGACTTTAAAAAATTTCTTCTCAAAAACCACTGCATCAGCAATGCCAGTATTTACACAAAAGCTTGTATACATAGTGAATATTATAATTACTGAATAATTACTAAGTCTGTTCAAACTATAATCCCCGGGAATAGGGTGGGGCCAAAATTGGGGTATGCCATTTTGCATAGAAATTTATTTAAAACTTTCAGGCCTGAAAAGCTAAAACTTGTGTAGAAGCATCCTGAGATAGTTTAGATTCAGATTTGTTCAAATCATAGTATTTGGGGCTAAGGTGGGGCCACATGAGGGTGATTCTTACCGATGAATATATAGAGAAAATCTTTAAAAGTCTTCTGTTAAAAATCTATTAGGCAAGAAAAGCTCAAATATCTGTGGAAACATTCTCAGGTAGCGTGGATTCAAGTTTATTAAAATCTGGTCTCAGGGGGTAAAATGGGGCCACAATGGGGAATTAAGATTTACATAAATATATACAAAAAACAACTTTTTAAAACCTTCTTTTTGAATACCATTTAGCCAATAAAGCCTAAATGTGATTGAAGCGTTCGCATATAACATTAATTCAAATAAGTACGAATCATGATCCCCGGGATAATGATCATTTGGTGGGCCCACAATGAAGGGGGGGGGGGCTCAAAATTTTACATAGAAAGATATAGAGAAAAATCTTTAAAAATCTTCTTGAAAAGCATGCACCCTAAACAATCTGAAAGTTGTGTGAATGCACAGATTGTGCAGATTAAAACATGATCAAACCACGAATCCCTGGAGGGAAGTTGGGCCACAAAGAGGGAATATTTATAAAGAAATAGAAAAAAATTATACGCTGGTAGAAATGGAAAAAAAAATTCTTACAAACATTAAACAAAAAGGGGGCATAGTTTTTGCTAAAAAAAATATGTGGATAAATATCGGTAGAAATGTTTACTTTTTGTGCAAGATGTACTGTACACAATTGTCATTGACAAATTATTTTGATTTTGGACACTTTAAGGCTGCTTTGATAAATGTAAAAGTTATTGCTATTGTGGCTTAGGTGACCGATGTGGCCAACGGGCCTCTTATTTCATGTATGTTTTACCCCAATTAAGTGAATCAAAGTAAAAAGAATGTGTCTTACTCGTCTTTTTGTAAAATCTTATACGTATGGTGTATACTACCCATGTAATGAACCTTTGCTTAATCAAACAGGTGATGCTTGTCAAATAATTTCAGTTGGAACTATCTTTGACAAAACCCCTCGCTTCAAGGTTTTTTAGCTCACCTGAACTGAAGGTTCCAAGTGAGCTTTTCTGATCACCCGATGTCCGGCCGTCTTTCTGTCTGTCCGTCCGTAATCTTTTCACATTTTTAACTTCTTCTCTAAAACTACTGGGTCAAATTAAACAAAACTTATTACAAAACACCCTTATACGAAGTCAAATTTAATTTAAAAAGGAAGATAATTTCACAACAGTAAAAAAAGGGTGTGTGACTTTAAAAAATCTCTTCTCAAAAACCACTGCATCAGCAATGCCAGTATTTACACAAAAGCTTGTATACATAGTGATTATTATAATTACTGAATAATTACTAAGTCTGTTCAAACTATAATCCCCGGGGATAGGGTGGGGCCACAATTGGGGTATGACATTTTGCATAGAAATTTATTTAAAACTTTCAGGCCTGAAAAGCTAAAAGTTGTGTAGAAGCATTCTGAGATAGTTTAGATTCAGATTTGTACAAATCATAGTATTTGGGGCTAGGGTGGGGCCACATGAGGGTGATTCTTACCTATGAATATATAGAGAAAATCTTTAAAAGTCTTCTGTTAAAAATCTATTAGGCAAGAAAAGCTCAAATATCTGTGGAAACATTCTCAGGTAGCGTGGATTCAAGTTTATTAAAATCTGGTCTCAGGAAGTAAAATGGGGCCACAATGGGGAATTAAGATTTACATAAATATATACAAAAAAAAACTTTTTAAAACCTTCTTTTTGAATACCATTTAGCCAATAAAGCCTAAATGTGATTGAAGCGTTCGCATATAACATAAATTCAAATAAGTACGAATCATGATCCCCGGGATAATGATCATTTGGTGGGCCCACAATGAAGGGGGGGGGGCTCAAAATTTTACATAGAAAGATATAGAGAAAAATCTTTAAAAATCTTCTTGAAAAGCATGCACCCTAAACAATCTGAAAGTTGTGTGAATGCACAGATTGTGCAGATTAAAACATGATCAAACCACGAATCCCTGGAGGGAAATGGGGCCACAAAGAGGGAATATTTATAAAGAAATAGAAAAAAAAATTATACGCTGGTAGAAATGGAGAAAAAATTTCTTACAAACATTAAACAAAAAGGGGGCATAGTTTTTGCTAAAAAATATGTGGATAAATATCGGTAGAAATGTTTACTTTTTGTGCAAGATCTACTGTACACAATTGTCATTGACAAATTATTTTGATTTTGGACACTTTAAGGCTGCTTTGATAAATGTAAAAGTTATTGCTATTGTGGCTTAGGTGACCGATGTGGCCACCGGGTCCCTTATTTCATGTATGTTTTACCCCAATTAAGTGACTCGTCTTTGTGTAAAATCTCATACGTATGGTGTATACTACCCATGTAATGAACCTTTGCTTAACCAAACAGGTGATGCTTGTCAAATAATTTCAGTTGGAACTATCTTTTTCATGTATGTTTTACCCCAATTAAGTGAATCAAAGTAAAAAGAATGTGTCTTACTCGTCTTTGTGTAAAATCTCATACGTATGGTTTATACTGCCCATGTAATGAACCTTTGCTTAATCAAACAGGTGATGCTTGTCAAATAATTTCAGTTGGAACTATCTTTGACAAAACCCCTCGCTTCAAGGCTTTTTAGCTCACCTGAACTGAAGGTTCCAAGTGAGCTTTACTGATCACCCGATGTCCGGCCATCTTTCTGTCTGTCCGTCCGTAATCTTTTCACATTTTTAACTTCTTCTCTAAAACTACTGGGTCAAATTAAACAAAACTTATTACAAAACACCATTATACAAAGTCAAATTTAACTTAAAAAGGAAGATAATTTCACAACAGTAAAAAAGGGTGTGTGACTTTAAAAAATCTCTTCTCAAAAACCACTGCATCAGAAATGCCAGTATTTACACAAAAGCTTGTATACATAGTGAATATTATAATTAATGAACTTAGTACACTTTCAGTCATATTTTGCTCTGTTCTAAATTGTTAACATCAACCATTAACCCTGAACCAACACAAGGGCCCCAAAAGGGATTCAAGGTTTAAAATAGAAAAAAAAAACATATGCTACGAAATAGAATGTTACAACGAACTGTTATACGGGTAAGCGATGTGATCCATGGGCCTCCTGTTTAAAGATTATTTAAAGATATCCAGTATATTTTTTTTTATTATATTATTTTGCAAAAGAACAATATTTCATGTATTAATTTAAACCTAAATTTAATCGATAATTGCATTATTTACTTTGCATTGACTTTATTTAGCTTTCATTTTTAAAAACCTCTTATTTTAAAACAATATCAGTTGTACATATTTCATTACGTTTACATGTTTTTGTAAAAATTATTTGCCGCCATATCCAGATAGTGTGTACACTGTTCGTGACAATGTCTATTGTATGACGTCATAATAACGACGTCAATGTTTGCTCTTTCTGTTACTATTTAAAATCCACTGGAGAGCCGATCAGGCGAAATCGCTCTGGAACAAATTTGAGAGAAATAAAGTGCTGTGTTATCGTCTACTGAAAACTTTTTTTCTATATCTTTACCTATACCAAGGACTTATTCGTTAAGGACTATATATATATATATATATAGAGAGAGAGAGAGAGAGAGAGAGAGAGAGAGAGAGATACATATATATATATATATATATATATATATATATATATATATATATATATATATAAATGCATTATTATGATTAAAATACGTTTGTCATTCACGATACCATCATTTATGCATGTTTAAATATGATAACACTTTCACGAACTAAAAATAGCCACTAGGAGAAAACACATACACATATAATTTAATTCTGATTGTAACGCCTCATTTGATTGGCTAAACAAATTCATATATATCGTATAATATAACTTGCCTACGTCACAATAAGACGTGCATGCGAAAGGTATTAATCCGCTTGACGTTACGTTTGTGCAAATTAACATATTTTAACTAATTAATGGGCCTTATTATCTTATTTAAATAGTAGAAAATTAAATTATAAGGTATAAATATAATTTCTACTTATGTTATATGAGTATAACATAACTTGGAACAGTTTACGCTTTTTTATAAACCGCTTCGCAGTTTATAAAGCAGAAACTGCCCCAAGTTATGTTATATCGTATAACATAAGTAGAAATTAAATTTATTCCTTAAGTAGACCTGTGTCATTGTTTAAAGGTTATACATTTATAATTATACACATTCGTATTTTTTCTTTTATTTGTACTCGTATGTCGGACAAATTTATGCTTTCGAAAACATTTTATCCTTTCCTTCGTGAAACTATTACAAATATGAGGGTATTAACCCTCCGCCAATTTCTGTATGGTATACTAAATTTAGCTGTCGATATCACGTGATAGATTCATATTCACGAGAAAGCATTGGTAGGAAAACAGATAGTTTTTATTGTTTAATATTTTATATTTTTGTTGAATTGAGCATTATAATTAACAGCATAAAGGTAACTTTTATCAGTAATCAAACACATGCACTTTCCCCTCATTCAAAATTGACGCAAATCATAGCGTGTATATCTTTACTATTTGAGGAATTTCAGTTGCAAACGTTAATATAATAAAAAAAAATTAGATATTGATCAAACTTCCTTACTAGAAAAATCTTTTTATTTGTATTTCACCAAAAAACAAATAAAATAAAAAAACCAACGCGGATACCATTTATAGCTACAATCATGATATTGTATCATAACTTTTTCAAAGTTAATAGCATGCATAAATTTATACAGCTTACAAATATAATCAAATATAGACGGTCTGTTTACAAATATTATAATTATACAGTCACTTTGAAACATACAATGTACACGTGTGTATATACAGTTAAAACCATTTCATCAAGACCTTGTATTTTTAGTAGGACGTAACTTTAACATATTTTTCAATTCAACGCAAGTGAAAAATGACGCTAGTCCAAAGTGAAATATACACAAATTTCATAGTCTTAGCTCAAAAGTCAGATAAATGGCTGAGTAACCTAAAAAAAAATAGACAGGCATGCGTCACATTGCTGTTTGACACCAACTTCCCAAAGTCAAAGCTCTTATCAAAATGGTTCCAACTGTTACACAATCTATTAACAGACAATATATTGTAATCTAAGACATCAGTGGAGATTACTAAGATGAAATAAAAAAATGAATATATTGTGGATTGGGAAACCCAATTTTTACAAGTGTATGTATACAAACAGTTTTGTTCAGTTGTTATACTGGACTTTCTTTATTATTCCTCTTCAATTCTCAGCCACGAAGAGGTTGTCTCTTGCGTCCACACATAAACCCCATGGACGGTGTATATTACAGTTGTCAATGAAGCGGAGGAACTGTCCGTCCTGGTCTATGACGTGGATTCGATGGTTACCCAAGTCTGCTACAAGGATCCTACCTTGGCTGTCTGTTGTAATGCCGTACGGTCTAAACGACGTCTTGGTACTAGAAGGAAGACCAGTGAAGGTAAACCGGAGTTTCCCAGCCTGATTAACCACCACTACGGCACCGGCTGTATAGTCAGCGACACATATATCTAAGTTCTTGTTCTCTTTTATGTATTTGATGTCACGAGATGAATAGAGTGGTTGTCCCTTATCATTGAATTCAATAGTTTGTTTCTCTTTTGAGCCAGAGTAACGCACAACTTTTGCTTTTTTATCATCACTGTGCATGACAACAAGGAGTCATTAGATGAGGTACAGCAGATATTCCAAGGTTTCCAACCCTGTAATTTAATCAGTGTCTGTATTTCTGTATTCTTCACCATGTTGATAGATCTATCTTCATAATCAGTATAAACTAGGTATCCGCTCTCTGTAACTGCTATATCCCGTGGCAAGGTCCCTGACTTGGTTTTGACTGACTTCATTAGTTCTCCTTGCAGATTGTAGAGTCTCATGATACTGTCAGAACCACTCGTCCAGACATGTTCATCACCAAGACATGACACTCTGCGTAGTTGAATTTGTTTTCCATAATCGGTATGTATAGCCTTGACAATTTGTGGTTCATCAATTAATGGTTTGTATGAGGCAGAGGTGTCAGCACCGGGAGCATCCATTGTGTTGTCGTGTGCTTCAATGTTCATAGAAAACGAAGAAAGAGAACCAAACTGTTCATATAGCTGTTCTTTGTTGATCTTCTGAGGAGTAAAACTTGGTAAAGAAACTTTGAGTTTAGGAGGCAGTTTTCTAAATTCTGTATTCCTGGATTTGTAGGCAGTGACGAGGTTGATATCGCTAGAGTTTAGTAGCTTCTCTAGATCAGTAGTACATTGTACTATTTCAGAAATGGTGCGTTTAATTTCATCTTCTTGTTTATTTAGAACAGCCAATTGTTTGGAATCAATTTGGTCAATATTGGATTTAAGACTCTTTATAATAATGTCTACTTCTCTGTGCATGTCTTCTCCATGTTTATTTATAGCTGATGTCAATTTCTGCGAATTGTTACTCAGATCAGCTTTCTGAACTGATATGTCAGACACAATCTCCTGATATTTAGGATTAATGGATATTTTAGTTCTTCTAAATCTTTTTGAATGGCTTCTTTTTTGTTTTCAAAGTATTTCAAAATCTCAGTAAACTGGTGACCTTTATGTTCAGAGGAAACACATGTTGCACAGATAGAAGTGTCACATTCTTCACAATAAAGTTCACATACTTTTGTGGAATGTTTCTGACATTTCGTAGTTAATCCACGCTTATCAAATGGAACAACTCTGTGTTCTGTAGATTCATCTAAGAGATGGTCCCCTACACAGGCTTTACATAGATGTATGTGACAAATGCCACAGTACAAAGGGGGAACCGGGGTATCGCAAAGTTGACACCTTAACAGGTCCTGTGCACTACGCCGGGGGTCCATAGTCAGACAACTTTTTTACCGCAGGAAATCCTGAAAAGAAATGTACACTTTTATAAATTCACCTTTTCATTATTCCTAACATTCGTTCATTACACATAACTACTTGTGCTACCAAGTCAAGATTTCTCTTTTCACTTACATGTACATGCATAATCAGAGGTTAGAATATAGGTATATAAAAGTGGGTGTAAGAGTGAGAAGATTATCAGATTAATGACTCACCAATTGGAGGTATTAAAATTATAGTTTGCTAAATTCTGCATTATTGATATAAAATCAATCCATGCTTAATATATCATTTTTACAGACTGCTTGATTAATCAATTTTAATATTTACTGTTATTTATGTGCAAATATAACAAACATCTAAGTCTATTGACCTACATTATCGGTGTAAAACTTTGTCCAACATGGCCGCCCCAGACTTTGTAACTACTTCCTCGTCTGTTTACCTGTACTAGATCACGTGATTAGTAACACGGCAGGTGATTTAGGGGCGGATCTAGAAATGACTCTCTTTCCCTGTCCTTCGCCGCGCTTTAATTCAAAATTTTCTTTAGTTTTTTTTATAAGCAATAACAAAAAAAACATAACTATAAGAGTCTATATTCATATAAATAATTTATATAATTATACTTTAATTTGTATTACAAAAATAATACAGACAAAAAATTATCTCAGGTTGTTTTGTGAGTCTTCATGTATGAATAAGATAGGAATACGGTTTATATTTGCATTAACTAACTACATATTTATCAATATTTCTAATATTTTATAGTACATAGAAGGGGGTAACATAAAGTTTAGATGATTGTCTTTTATTTTCCCCATTTGTTTCACATTAACTTCTTACTAAGTAAAAAACGTAGAAATAGACTGAATTACCCCTCTTTAACCTTAGTCTAAAGGGTTCTAAAAACCACGTAATTTATACATTTTCCAACAAAATAGCTATTCCAACTCATTTCTAAGTGTAACACAGCTAAAAAAAATCATAACTTTTAACAGTTACCAGTTCATTCCTGTTTGGATTCTTACACAAAAATGTGATTTACACTTAAAGGTTTCTATGCGCTTACATTAGAATCAGCACAGTTCAGATAAATACATATATAGGTAGATTTACAGCTTTCAAATAGAATATAAGATATATACATGTAAGGGATAAGTTTATTTGTTTAACTATAAATAAATTAAAATAAATGTTACACCTGATATTTCACTTTTATAATACTTCATCTCGACACAGGCACAAACATGTAGCAACAAACATATTATAGTGTGGGGGGGGTAGTCTCTCCATCCGAACGTAATATTTTGCAGTGGAACGTCATAGGAAGAGGAATGACGAACGGCTTAATTAATGATGATCAATAAATCAACGGAAGTGAAACATTTCACTGATACCTCCACGTTTATAAGTATTAATTATACTCGTTATAAACTTTCGGTTTTGTCTCTCTTTTCTTTATGGCATTCGTTGTATTTTGACAGAAACAA
Organism: Magallana hongkongensis; assembly: GCA_015776775.1. Classification (NCBI taxonomy): domain Eukaryota; kingdom Metazoa; phylum Mollusca; class Bivalvia; order Ostreida; family Ostreidae; genus Magallana; species Magallana hongkongensis. The sequence continues at coordinate 3,637,479 of CM027470.1, forward strand.
TAGTGAGTTATAATATTTAATATTTCAGTGGTAAAATTGTACAGCTTTTCAATATTTAGTAAAATTTAAGTACAATTTTTAAATGTTGCATTTTTGTCGGGGGCATTACATACTTCATAATTATTGCTTTAGCAGAAGTTGATCCCTCAACTATCTTTATGTGTCTAGCATATGTTATTATATTGACTTGTTGTAAGTATGCAATCTACATGATTAGTTCGTCATCACTTTCTTAAATGATCATTTTAGATTTAACGAGTTGGTTTGGTTTAATCATCTTAAAATCAAACACAGCAGAATCATTTAGAAGGAAAACAATGTTGACAAAAATATGCTTATAGTCGTAGTATGAAAATGTTGGCATAAACTTTCTATAATCTATAATAATTGTGTGCAGTTTTGTGTATCTGCCAATTGATAAGATATAGGAAGTGCGAGTACTACAAGTTAATTGGAATAGACAAATACATTAACCATTGTACTTGTTTTCAATCACAATTTCATAGAGTTATGAGGAAACTTTTTTACCCCATTGTGCAATTTATTAAATAAATTTTATGCCAGAAGTTTTATCAAATTTCCACAGTATTTTTAAATTTGACGAAATTCAGTTTACTGATGTAAACAATGTACATGTGGATGATGCTAGAGAAGTTCTGGATGGCGATGAAAATATATGTATTTCCTAAAGAAGTAGAGCTCTCTATAAAGATATAAATATAGCAAAATATTAAGACAGTGTCAAAAGTAAAATACATGGAGTTTTTCTATGCTAAATAATTGTCTATAAAAACTAAAAATATCGTATCTAAGAATTGAGGGCATTTAAATCCAACGGTTAATTTGTTTACCATCCTGTCTTTTCAAGCATATATACATACATGTACATGTATGTAAATGACAAATTCAATTTGACCTACGTATAAAACACGTAAATCAGGAAGTTAATGCTAGGGCATTAGAATCAATATTGCCGATTGAACAGTCCTGCAAGCTTTGCGAAATAGTTACCAGACGTTACAAAATACACAATTGTTCCATAAATCGCTTCGCAATAACTTCAGTTTACCGAAAAATTGATACATGAATCTATGTTTTCTTGTGTCTAAAGAAATTTGCTTACTTTACAACAAAGCAAACTTTTTATTTTAAAAAAGGACAATCAAATAGTGTTCTGATCAAATGTAGATGCTTTTTTGTTACAAAATAAAAACAAACCATGCACGTTGCGGAGAAACCCTTTCACGGTAACTGCAGTACTGTTTTTTTTTTCAGGGAAAATTTTACTGCAGTTAAATTAAGGGTATCTCCGCAATGATTAATGATCATCGCGAGTTTTTTTCTTCATGATGGGTTATGAACGATGTTTAAAAAATTATTATGACGCTTAGAACTCTTATTAAATGGTTTTGTCGTATGTTGTTAGTTAATTTATATAAAGTTGACAATTTGACATTGTAATTTAATGTATGATTTATATAAATGTTAATGTAAATTGTTATTAAAGGATAAATATTTGCGCTATTACTAGTATCAACTTTAAATAATAGAAAAGAAGAGAGAGAGAGAGAGAGAGAGAGAGAGAGAGAGAGAGAGAGAGAGAGAGAGAGAGAGAGAGAGAGAGAGAGAGAAAGAGAGAGAGAGAGAAAGAAAGAGAGAGAGAAAGAGAGAGAAAATAATAACTAGATCTGACACCAAGTTCAACTACCTAATGTATTCGTCTGAACATTATCCAATTTCTTATTTAAACCTAAATCAAAGGAAATCAGTTACAATCCGGCTTTGACGGCTTATTTACAATAGCTGCATTATCAGATTATAACAAAATGGCTGCATTATCAGCTTTTTGAAAAAATAAACTTTGTTCTCTTTTTGTAGTTTTTATAGTAGAACGTTCGATTAAAATTTTCAAGGTTATGACTTAGAACCGGGTTTAATAAAACAACACTTCGTTTTAAGATGTTAAAATTCTCAAACAACTTGTAACATATAGCTTCTTTCGAGTCAATATCATGTTTGCTGCATGATATATATAGGATCTCTCATGAATTGCGATGGTATATGATTTTTATCCAACGAGTTGTGTGTTTTCTATCCCCGAGCCTTGGCACAATCATATACCATCGTAAATCATAAGAGATTCTTTTTATCACATGTTTTACCAAGTATTTTGTTAATCCCAACTTTTTCTGTAAAAATTGTAATTGTGAGCCACACAACACATTATTTACAACACGTCAACAACGTTACGCATGGAAAAAAAGTTCCTTAAATGAAGTTTAACAAACAGACATTTCATTTCCGAACATTTTTTTTATGAATTCATGACAAATAACTGAAACAACATTATATGTTTCAAATTTACATCTCAACACCCCTCAACTGAATTAATTGTCTACTTTTTCATTCTACGTCAATCAACCGCCTAAACCTACGTAATGATTAACTATGACGTCATGTGGCGTAAAAACACACAGTGGAATATCAAAAATTTATCCCATGAGTGATATCCACCGTATATTGGGATAAATATGTGATAAATATAAATATCGAATTTTGGTTATTTGGTTAATATCGCATAGTAATTTTTCGATTGTTTCCGTTGCCGAGCATGAATTGCCGAATTGATGATCTTCGCTCAGAAATGCCAGTTTGTAAAAAAAAAACCAGGTTGTACCATTGTCTATTCAAGTAAAATAGCAGTAGCTAAAATAGGAAAGACTGTAATATATAGACTCTTGAAAATGACTTTCCGTGAAATTTTTCATGACTGAAGTGCCAAAAGTATGCCAATAATCTCCTTGAATTCACAATATATTTCATTGAAAACCAAAATTTTTCATCGGTTTTAAAAATATACTACTTAGTTAGATACGGATTTTTATGACTATTTAAAATTAAATAATATATACACTGTATTACACCTGCACCATTAAATCGACATTATTCTATTTCTAAGTAATTTCTTAATTCAAAAAGCCCATTAAAATGCTGCGAGTTATGGCTTTACGCGTTAAGCTATCGAAAAAACAAAATATTAAAGTTAAATTAAATGACATCAAAAACGCTTGTTTGATTTATTTAAAATATGCTACTTTTTCTAATCAACGATGCATAAATTTAGACCACACACGTTTAATATAAGAAAATGCAAACTTCTTGTTAAATTGAGACAATTTTGAAGAGGAAGATCAATTGATATTTGAGATATATGTGAAAAAAATCGCCCTCCCCCATCCCCAATTTATAAAAAAGGGGAAGAAAGAACTAACAGAGCTTTGAGGACTTATGAAACGCCTCTAGATCTAGTACTGACAAAAGCACAGCCAAGTTCTGAAGATAGGGACAGAAAGTATCAATTATCGGTGCTGTGTGAATGCCCCTGTCTCCTTCGCTCTACTCTGCCTTGAGTCTACTTTGTACTTATATCTTAAGTGCATAGTTGAAACTGTTACTAAAACACATTGATCGATACAGACGGGGCGAAAAATGTCCAAACACGGTGTATAGATATTATACTTATTTACACGTGTAAGTGCGTGCAATATATATAGACTCTCACGAAGCCTAGTGATATATTGAATTATTTGACTTAAGTGGAATTTTTGAATTACTGAGTGGATTAACTCGGCAGTAGATTGCTGTAGTATGTTTTAGTTGATGAAAATCCACATCCGTTGTTGAGTTATTCCCCCTTTTAGTAAAATTTAACGACCTTTTTGTCCGATGGGATTAGCTCTACAATGACTGGCAGAGTCTCAAAGATGGGCTGATTTGGAAGCTGATACTTTGAATTGGTGCAAGACATATTTCATTAATTATCTAAATGCAAATAAAAGGAGTTGTATAGGTGTTGAAACAAACGTTAGAATAAAATGCAAAAAAATTCACGTATTTTCCATTTTAGTTTGCTACCTGATAATAATTTATTATAAGATGTAATTTAAAAGTTTTTGGACTTACCGAGACCTTTTATTCGGTAAATAGAAAAAGGGGCCGGACCCTATAATTAGAGAGTTAGAGGCATCAACAGTTTTTGTCAATAACCTATAAAGGAATAAAAATTTCTAATGCATTATTGAAGCAAAGTTGGAAACATTATTTCCAAATTCTTCCGTAGTATTCAATTTTATGTTTTCGTAATTTATAGTCAGTATTTGCAGAAACAATTTTTGTCAGTTCGGCCCATTTTTGTGGGGGTGTGCACGTTTAGGAAGTTGTGAAATGGCATGTTGTAATGCAATAACTGATACATGCAGCGCGTATAGATGATTCCACATTAAATTTTAATGTTTTATTTATATGTACATTTTCAAACAAAAAACAGTATTCTGATGAAACAATCTAATAAGAAAACCAATTTGGGGACTTGGGTTCTCTAAATCTGAAAACATTAAATTTTTGTAAACACTTCCATAAATAACGGTGTCGACTTTTAAGAATTTCGTCGAAATTGACAGGTGGTCGAAATTACCCCGGTTACGAAGATATCAAAAATCTTTCATTGTATTTGCATTTGTGTAGAAGTCAATTGCAGGGTCGTTAGTTTCATTTTTGATTAGTAATAATTGATTTAAAACATGTATTTGATATAACATCATCCCCGTTTCTCCAACGTATATGTATAATTTTTTTACATTTATAACATTGCTTGATTCACACATGTACATTCGAAATGAATTTTTTAAGAAGCTTTGGATGTTTCTTTATTGTATCATAGTTAATATTTGGCAGTCCTCTAGAATAGTTCAATAAAATCGGAACACGGTTGCATCAGTAGGGGTTTTCTCCGTAAAACATAAGAATAAGATTCAAGCCCATAATTTGGTATGTTTTGGATATTGTGTATTATAATATTATCACAGTAATATGGAATGTGGAAATCATGGCCTTATTAGCATTTACATATTTTACATGTATATTTGAATAATCAATTATCAAGGGAAATAACTCTAAATTGTATAAATTGATTTTACTTAAGTGTTATTTATAATTATTACGGATCCTATTATGCAAATCATTTATTGTCATGTGTTTATTTTATAGGATCCAGTAATCATCATCATTATCAAGGTGAAACATCTTATATTTATTCGTGAACACTGCTTCCCGCTACATTATTGTCTTTAGGCAATATCAGCTATTGTCTGAAAGGACACATGTCTTCTTTTTATTCTGATGAATGTCCTTAATTAGTCAATCATGTTCATATCATTTCATTCTGGCTTTAACGCAGGATTTAATTGGGAAGAAAAAAATAGTTAACTATAAGCTGGTTTGCACGTCACAAGACACGTCACAATGCACCAACGTCAAAAAAGTATTAATCTGCTTGACGTTACATTTGAATTTTGAACAGATTAATTTTTTGTTAATTTTTCAAAACATTTTTAAAACGTAAAATCTTGGTTATGTATTGTAAAATTTGAAAATTAAATATCGATAGATGTCTCATACCATCTTAAGCATTAACTGCTTACTTTGGGATATCGTCGGTCCTATAACACAACAGGTCGTGCAGACATATTGGATGCCGCGCGTTGTATGCCGCGGTATGATAATTAACATAACTTCCTCCTCTAATGGGATTTCCCTTAAAAACTTTCCGTGTATTTATTCCCCTTAAAAAACTATCCGTGTATTTATTTCCCTTCAAAAACTTCCTGTGTATTTATAGGTAAGGCCAAACAGTCTTTTGCTTTCTAGCAATAACAAGCAGATAATTATGGAGACATTATGTTCAGTACCAAGAGAAAACAAATTTGAAGAGGGAAAAAAGCAACCTAATGACAATCATCCGACAAGAAATCGGGAATTAACCGAGAGAACCGATAAGAGTTTGTTATCAAGGATACAGAATTTTGAAAAAAGGACTCACGTCGAGGACTCTTCCAATTCCGAAAATGAACAGTTGGAGGTAACAAAAGCAGTTTACTGATGTGCAAAGCAAAGAGGGATTTATTTCATAAACTTTTTAATTAGATTCAGACAATCATATTATAGATATCATATTAGCCGTTTGACCAATTTTAATTACAGCTCATGTGCAAACAGGTTACACTAGTTTTATTTTTAATCTTTACTGAGTTTACGAGGTAAATGATAAAATATTTGAGATATGGTGTATTTTTTGTTTTTAAGTATTTTTGTGATCGGCTTCGGCCGATCACTGTTGTGTCCATATGAGGCATCCGGCAAATGCTTCCACGTGCGCACAAATTCCGCTTGCATAAGTAGTTCTTATAAAAACTTGAAGCCTTGGTTTAGTATTTATAAAACATTTTACTTAGTTTTATTTTAATTCATTTACCTTAAGAGATGCAAACATACATAAAATACAGTTCAACCTGTTAATTCAAGAATGCACATTTTGTCTCACGCGTAAGAATTTCGATCGAAAGATTCATTCAGTAATGCAGTTGACCTCGATGAACTGACCTCGATCATAAGAGATGCTCCGTGAAATGACCTCGATCTATTGATGTTGCCTAATAGTAGCTAGGAAGACGGCTTGATTTATAAACAAGTTACGTTATAATGCGACCTCAATAGCAAGTTATGATGGCATTCAATGTTTTTCAGTCGCTTTAAATTATTGTAATACAACTCTTTCTTGTATGTACGTGTTAATGCTCTTTGAAGAGCCCTACTCAGTATTCTGAAGAAGAAGAAGATACATTAACATTTAATAATTACGTTAAAAATATAAAACTAGACAAGGAGTTTACGAACGGCTTTCCCCAAAGTTATTTCAAAATTAAATTTGTTGACGGTTTATAATGATGAAATTATGGTTTACAGATTTAAAATATTCTATATCTTGGAAAAATGCAGTATTTCTTAAAAATTATATTACATCAAACTAATCATGTTGATTGCTTCTAGCTATCTATATATCATTATTGCCGATCATTCCTTTAAAAGGAATACTTGTTTAATATTTCTATAGTGTGTGCCATACGATTATCTAAACGAAAAGCGAGATAAAACCAACATAAAATATGCAAAATTATGTTAACTAACAAATAAAATCTTAACTTTAAATATGATAGTATTACCAAAAATATTTCAGTGGAAAACAAAATCTGAAAAAATTAGTCCGAATTTCCTCTGTTTTGCTTAAAGTCAAACTTTGTTTAAGCCTAATTGCATAATATAGTAAAAATATCGAGTTTTATTTCTGACATTAATAATTCATTTTAGAAATACTTTTTTGTGTTTAGAACAAATTTCACTCATGACATTAAACTTTTTAACCATCCAGATTTGAGAACCCAAACCCTGAGTAAACATCGTCCTTAAAGTCATATTTAGAATTTAAGACCGATTGTTTTTCTCTGCATGACCGCAAAAATAAAGTGATTGGGAAAATAATGCATTACATATTGATTTACATATTCTTAGCAAATTATATTCATTTGATAACGATAAACATATATCTTTGATATACTTGTTTACGTTAAAATTTTACGATCAGGTTTACACGTAAGAATTTTATTATTATTAAAAAGTAGAGAAAACTTACAGAAAATAAACCACAGTATAAAAAAATACCTTTGTAAACTGATTCGCCTTTATAAGAAACGGTCATTCTAAGAAATCGCCAGCAGAAAAAAACATGATTGTTAATTTAAAGAAAAATATAACTTACTGGTTGTGAGCTTCATGTATGAAGATCCAAAATTAGAATCGAGAAAATAAGTTTTTTTTAAAATAGCTGTTATTCCAAAATAAAGAGTAACCGACATTTAACTCTCGATATTTCAATTCCCAATTTTTAATAATTTCAATTAAAGGATGTCGTTACAAAACCATATAGTTATACTTCACGAATACTAATGAAATCTTAAGGGTATTAACTAAAGGCAACCATGGAATACATGTACATGTAACATCCTGCTCATAATTTTCTTTTTTATATCCAAAATACAACTAATGCTTATTCAAAAGTTTTGATTATGATTTCCTTTTTTTATAAGCACATATATTGGGATAACGACTTTAATTACAGATGGCTGAGGTGTATGGATTTTTTTTTTCATTTTTATATTATCTGTGAACGATTTTAACCAGGACTGGTTTTCTCCTTACTTGTTTCAGAACAGAAGTCTATTGATCAAACAGAAGCATCTTCAGGTTTATAAGCAAACAAAAAATTACGCAATATCATAAACTTAATAAACATATTACGCATAAAACAGATGAAAAATAATGCATGGCAAATCAATTCATCAACCTTTAAATTTATGGTAACAATTCAATGAATTCTTAAAAAAACTTTTCTATTGTCATCCAAATTTACTACACAACTCAGCAAATTGTACCTTCTGTCAGAGTACCAAGCGAAATGGCAACACTCTCGCCTACAAATCTTAGGGTACTCGAATCGATACCGCATTTCAGAAACAATTTTTTTTTTGTTTCGGATATTGATTACTCAATAATTATCAACATTTTTAGGAACTTTTTTTTTAATCATTATGAAAGGTGGAAAGGCCTCTTATTGTTCCGTGAACAATTAGTCTACTTGTATTCATATTATTTCATTGTGGCTGTAACGAAGACCTTGATTGGACAGAAAAAAATAGTTAAAAATTGTATAACCTCGTTTGCACGTCACAAGACACGTCACAATGCACCAACGTCAAAAATGTACTAATCTGCTTGACGTTACGTTTGAAGTTTGAACAGATTATTTATTTTTTTTGATTTGTCGAAACATTTTTAAAAGGTATATTTTGGTTAACTATTGTAAAATTTGAGAATTTTAAATATCGATAGATCCCATACAACCTTAAAGCTGACATGATTCCATAAAAGCATTTGGTCGCCATATTAGTTTCGATCGCTCCTCTACTGCCACTGGGGTATATATAGCGGTTGAGAAAGTCACGGTCGGTTGCTCTCCGATCGAGGCACTCAGGTAGCACGGACTTCTAATTGCATGAACTAACATTGCAGTAAAATGTTTGTAATAAAGAATAGAGGAAACAACAATCAATGAAATACAAAATATATTTATTCTTTAAAAGGATTTCCAAGGTATCAATATTATTTTGCGCACATAGTGCTGTCTTACTTCGCATGCACATCGAACACGTGTGTCGTTTATACAGAGTGCATAACGTCTGCATCTTTTTGAAAACCCCGGCGTCACTGCATCCAACACAGTAGCTAAATGAAAGTAACTCCAAGAAAGAAACAACATAACATCGTTTCCATCCGTTCCTACAAAAACGCTCTGTTTCTAAAACCCATGCGATCATTGACATTGCTCGATCTGCCACAATGTGTGGTTTGCGCATGTGCGATGTTATAACATACACAGGAACACGATCCACAATTATCGAGGAATTTTTTAAATATCTGCGCCTGGATTTCGGTCTGTCTTGTTTCGTTGTTTATTGGATATATCTTGCCAGTGCAGTGGTTGTCATATTGTTTTTCTTCCACGACTACACGTCTTTTCGTCCAAGGTAACGTGTTCGGGTGTACGAAATTCCTGAATGCGGTGAAGCGTGAATAGTGTTCTCGGCCTTATATAGGGGGTGTGCAGCGATGAGCAGAACAATAGAAATCGACAACTTATATGGCGGTAGTCGGAAATTAAAAGGAAATAATGCGTATTGATGAATTCATGTCAGCTTTAAGCATTGGATGCTTACTTTGGGATATCGTCGGTCCTATAACACAACAGGCCGTGCTGACAAATTGAATGCCGTGCATTGTATTCCGCGATATGATAATTAACATAACTTCGTCCTCTAATGGGAATTTCCCTTAAAAGAAAAATTCTGTGTATTTGTAGCTTAGGCCAAACAGTATTTTGCTTTCTAGCAATAACAAGCAATTAATTATGGAGACATCAGGTTCAATACCAAGAGAAAACAAATTTGAAGAGGGACAAGAGCAACCTAATGACAATCATCCGACAAGAAATCGGGAATTAACCGAGAGAAACGATAAGAGTTCGTCATCAAGGAAACAGCATTTTGAGAAAAGAAAACACGTCGAGGACTCCTCTGATTCTGAAAATGAACAGTTTGAGGTAAGAAAAGCAGTTTTTTGGTGTGCCTTGCAAATATAGATTTATTTGATATACTTTTTAATTATATTCTGACAAAAATGTTATAGATACCAGATTTAACCGTTTGACCACCTTTAATTACAGCTCATGTGCAAACAGGTTATACTAGTTCTATTTTTAATCTTTACTCAGTTTAAAAACAGTCAATCTACAGAACCAGAGGATTTTAATCATTTATTGTTTTTTTACCAAAGCCGACGATAATTGAAACCACATAACTATCAACATAATATATTATTCCTTAACTTGGCAATCAAACGACCCATACTCTTCCATGTTTTATTTTTTTGTAAATAGAAACAGAAAAAAATATGTTTATTATATTTTCTTTCTACTCGGTGAAACATTCTCTTCAGTTAAAGTCATATTTAGAATTTAAGACCGATTTTTGTTAGGTGTGTGTTCTCTGCATGACCGCAAAATGAAAATGAATGGGAAAATAATGCATTACATATTGATTTACATATTTTACGCAAATTATATTCATTTGATAACGATGAACATACATATTTTGATAGACTTCTTTACGTTAAATTTTTACGATCAGGTTTACAGGTAAGAATTTCATAAAAAAGCAGAGAAAACTTACAGAAAACCAACAACAGTAAAAAAAAATACCTTTATAAGAAACCGTCATTCGAAGAATAAAAGGGAGTATCTATGGGACTGACACCAAAGTAATTAAAAAAATCTAAAAATTGGTTCAACAAATAGCATTTTTTGATAGGTTAATATGTTTGTTTTCTATGGTAACGGTATCCAATCATATTCTTATTGGAAAAATTTCTGTTCATCAAAATACACCACTTGCAACAGAAATAAAGCAATGCTACATAGTTTGTAATCATTTTATTTTATTTTTCTTATTATTTGCTATAAATAATACAATGACAGAAGAACAATATATTAAAAAACGTTCTGAAAGCCTCCTTAGTATTATACAATGTGCGACCGAATAATGGTTCAAATTTGTTATTTTTTGTGTTAATCTTCAATACAAAATGGTCAAAAAATCTGTTTTGATATAATCAGAAGTTTTATTTTTGAACTTATACGAAATATACAAATGATATTCTTTCACTGGAAAAGGAGAAACTCATATGTCAATGACTTAGATAAAATGATATTGCAGTCTGAATTTACTCTGGTCTATTTTTACAATTTCGCGCCATTTTCACTTGATCCCTATGTTAGTGTAGATAAAATAATCAATACCAACTTTTTGTTCAATAAACATTGAGTCAATTCAAGATATCTTTATTACAATGCTTATACTTTATAAAATTCACCAAAAAAGTAAAAAATTATTCATTTAAATCCAAAATTTCCTCTGCTTAACTTGAAATTCCTCTGTTTAAATACAAATCTTTAAACCATTTGCACCATATAACAATATACCAGATATGATCAAAATAATTTTAGTAGGTATAAACAAATATTTAGTTTTTGATTTGCTACATGTATCTCATAATTATTTTTTTCAACTCTGAAACATAAAAAGGATCGAAATCAGCATTACATCATGTACAAAATATACAGTACAAATGCCGAATATAATTTTAAGCCATTTGGTAGAACAACATCCATTACTGTTACAACCATATATTATGGTATGAATTTGTTAATGCTAATCAAGTTTTTACTGGACATTTAACTCCTCACATGTATAGGTACAATGTAATAAATCAACAAACTTATACAGATAATGTACCCATATCAAAAGCCCTCTTGACATTATTACATGTATTACCAGTCTATCATAATTAATGAAGCTGACAATTACCGCTCCAGAACGAACGCTATAAACAATTTGATTATATATCGAACATAAATATTGAAGCGGACGGGCACATCCTTGGCTTATCCTTGCAACATCCGCTTTTATTTGGGCAAAGATGTAGTATAAACATCTTTTGAGATACTGTATGACTGTGACTGTTAAAGTTGTGTTATTTTTTCATAAAGTACCGGTATACATGTTTATACAATTTAGTGATAATTCAAAGTATCAAGAAAATAAAATGAATAATATCATTGAAAATACTTATAATATTTAAAGGGACATGGTCACGATTATGGTCAAATTTTATTTTTCTGTTTTTATTATTTGCAATGCTTTAGGAATGCATTTCTAATGATCAAATGGAATTTGGGTGCAAGTCCTTGAGTTTTAAGCAAGATACAGGGCTTACAATTCTTCGTCATGTAAACAAGGTTCGTGCCCTGTTTTTGTTTACATAGGTTCAATATACCATTAAAAAATCTTTTTAAAGTTGGTTTGTCTATCTAATTATTCATTTTAAGCATAAATAAACAGTTCCTAACGATTAACACATTCAGTTTAGGTCTAAAACCGGAATTTTCACTTCAACATTCAAAATGTAAACACACTCTTTGTTTACAGAGCGAAGAATTGCAAGCTCTGTAACTCGCTTATAACTCATCAAATGACACTCAAATTTTGGTTGCCTATTAAATATGGCGTACTGAAGCATTGTAAACATTAAAATCGAAAAAATTAATTTTTGACCAAAATCGTGACCATGCCCCTTTAAAATACATATTTAATTGAAATAACTTTTAACCTTTGTATGTTAGTATTATTACGTATGGATGTTTTAAGCGTCTATTCCGTTTTAATAATATTTTGATTGTTAAATGCATACAAGTTTTTAATATGTTCCCAATTAAAACCTCTAGATTTTGCTAATATACTAAATAAATTTTATTTTTCACAGCATTACAAAATGCATATACTATACAATAATTTCAGTTATTTTATTCTTATTTTATTCATTTTACAACTTATTTACTTCTTATTTCGTCCAATATTGGTGCATTTTGTTAAATATAATAATTATATGCTTTGATTTTCTTAAAAAAAAACAAATCTTTTCATGACAAAGCCCTCTTGTAAGTTAAAGCCTAATTTGATCATTTGCAATTATATCGATGAGCTTTTCAAAATGTATAAAGAAGAGTATCCAGCAACACGAAGTTGTTTATGACTGTGCAACATGTAGTGAAATACTATATTTTCAGTGCGGTATTCACATCAGAATAAGTTTTAATGAAGTCGTTGCAGTTAAATTGTCAATTAATGTCGTTTCTCGGCGTATGGATGTTATTTAGTAATAGTTTAAAATATCCAGAAGAGAAAGTGAATAATATCATTTAAAATACTTATTATCTTCAAAATACATATTCAGTTAAAATATCTTTTAACCTTTGTATGTTAGCATTGCTATACATGTATATGGATTTGTTTCAAGCGTCTATTCCCTTCTAATACTATTTTGATGTTTACATGTATACAAGTTTGTAGAATGTACCCAATTAAAACCTCTAGATTTTGGTTTTAACAATATAATATACTAAATAAATTAGAATTTTCCAGAGCATTACAAAATGGATATTATATGCAAAGTGAATTTCAATTTTTCACTATTTTACATGTATTTCTCACATTCTTTTTAAATTAGTAATTTAGTACATTAATTATATATGGTACGTCGATGAAAAAAAAGTAACTACAGTCATTTCATTTTTAACATTATTCAATGTTGACGTCAATTTTTACAATTATTCATTTATTATTTCGTTCAATGTTGGTGCATTTTGATAAATATAATGTTATATGTTTTTGATTGTCTAGTCGTTGCTCATGTGTCCTTGGGTAAGTAAAAGCCTTATTTGATCATTTGCAATTATAACGATGAGCTTTTCAAAATGTATAAATAATAGTACCCAGCAACACAAAGTTGTTTATGACTGTGCAACATGTAGTGAAATACTATATTTTCAGTGCGGTATTAACATCAGAACAAGTTATAATGAGGTTTTTGCAGTTAAATTGTCAACTAATATAGTTTATTGGCGTTTCTCGGCGTATGGATGTTATTTAGTAATAGTCTAAAATATCCAGAAGAGAAAGTGAATAATATCATTTAAAATACTTATTATCTTCAAAATACATATTCAGTTAAAATATCTTTTAACCTTTGTATGTTAACATTGCTATGTATGGATTTGTTTCAAGCGTCTATTCCCTTCCAATACTATTTTGATGTTTACATGTATACAAGTTTGTAGAATGTACCCAATTGAAACCTTTAAATTTTGGTTTTAACAGTATAATATACTGAATAAATTTGAATTTTTCCCAGCATTACAAAATGTATATAATATGCAAAGTGAATTTCAATTTTTCACTATTTTACATGTATTTGTCACATTCTTTTAGTGCTTTAGTTCATTAATTATATTTGGTACGTCGATGAAAAAAGTAACTACAATCAATTCATCTTTAATTTTATTCAATGTTGACGTTAATTTTTACAATTATTTATTTATTATTTCGTTCAATGTTGATGCATTTTGTTAAATATTATGTTATATGTTTTGATTGTCTAGTCGTTGCTCAGGAGTTCTTGGGTAAGTAAAAGCCTTATTTGATCATTTGCAATTATAATGATAACCTTTTCCAAATGTATAAATAATAGTACCCAGCAACACAAAGTTGTTTATGACTGTGCAACATGTAGTGAAATACTATATTTTCAGTGCGGTATTAAGATTAGAATAAGTTATAATGAGGTTTTTGCAGTTAAATTGTCAACTAATATAGTTTATTGGCGTTTCTCGGCGTATGGATGTTATTTAGTAATAGTCTAAAATATCCAGAAGAGAAAGTGAATAATATCATTTAAAATACTTATAATCTTCAAAATACATATTCAGTTAAAATATCTTTTAACCTTTGTATGTTAACATTGCTATGTATGGATTTGTTTCAAGCGTCTATTCCCTTCTAATACTATTTTGATGTTTACATGTATACAAGTTTGTAGAATGTACCCTATTGAAACCTCTAAAGTTTGGTTTTAACAGTATAATATACTAAATAAATTTGCATTTTTCACAGCATTACAAAATGTATATAACATGCAAAGTGAATTTCAATTTTTCACTATTTTACATGTATTTGTCACATTCTTTTTAAATTAGTAATTTAGTACATTAATTATATTTGGTACGTCGATGAAAAAAAAGTAACTACAATCATTTCATTTTTAATTTTATTCAATGTTGACGTCAATTTTTACAATTATTTATTTCTTATTTCGTTCAATGTTGATGCATTTTGTTAAATATAATGTTATATGTTTTGATTGTCTAGTCGTTGCTCATGTGTCCTTTGGTAAGTAAAAGCCTTATTTGATCATTTGCAATTATAACGATAAGCTTTTCCAAATGAATAAAGAATAGTATCCAGCAACACATAGTTGTTTATGACTGTGCAACATGTAGTGAAATACTATATTTTCAGTGCGGTATTAACATCAGAACAAGTTATAATGAGGTTTTTGCAGTTAAATTGTCAGACTAATATAGTTTATTGGCGTATGGCCTTCATTTAGTAATAGTTTAAAATATGCAAAAAATAAAGTAAGTAATATCATTTAAAATGCTTATTATCATCAACATACATATCAAATTAAATTATCTGTTAACCTTTGTTCATGTATGTAAGCATTGCTACGTTTTGATTTTTTTTCACGCTTCTATTCCCTTTTGATACTACTTTATTTGTTATATTAATGAACGTTTGTAGCATGTAACCAATTAAAGCCTTTAAATTTTGCTATTTACAATAAAATATACTACATAACTTTCAATTTTTCACAGAATTACAAAATACATATAATTTACTAGATAAATTTCAATTTTATACTATTTTACATGTATTTGTCACATTGTGTCAGTGCTTTAGTACATAGATTTTCTTTTGTACGTCGGAGAAAAAAAAATAATTTCAGTTGTTTCATTTTTTATTTCATTCAATGTTGACGTCAATTTTTTACAACTTATTTATTTCTTTTTTCGCTCAATGTTGATGCATTTTATTGAATATAATCATAGTTATATTCTTTGATTTTCTATTTAAAAATTTCATTCTACGACAGCTCCTTCGGGTAAGTAAATACATTTTTTGATCATTTGCAATTATAACAAGTCAACCAGATCATCATCAAAAAAGAAAGG
Organism: Magallana hongkongensis; assembly: GCA_015776775.1. Lineage (NCBI taxonomy): Eukaryota > Metazoa > Mollusca > Bivalvia > Ostreida > Ostreidae > Magallana > Magallana hongkongensis. Next base: position 3,653,611 of record CM027470.1, read on the forward strand.
TACACCTTCATGTTGTCTTTCAGCCCTCTAAAAATGATGGACATAGTATTATTATTTTTTTTCAAAATATCTACGATATAGATAATCTGTCGCTGACTCGTTAAAATAATTATGTGAACCCAAATATTCTTTATTAACCACTAGATTTTTTTTTTTTTTTGTAACTTATATTGTAACTATGCTGCGTTAATGAAATACACCACACATGCTCTTATTTGTAGTTGTTTTCTTATTGTAAAAAAAAGAGGCTAGAAAAATTAGGTCCTTACATGGGTCGAATACCTTATAGTTCACTGTGATTTGATTCTCTTAAACATTCTGTACAATTTGATGGAGTTTTTTTTTAAAGAGATCATACATAGAGCTATATATTTGATACAATAACAACACTGTCAACAATTCAAAAATGATATATTAAGATCACAAAAGGTTCGTTAACTTTGGTAACAAATGCAGATGAAATTGATATTTCTTTTTAAAATTCTTTATTAAATAATTCTTCAAGATACAATCATTATTACCCACTTTCGCGAATTATCTTATCGATGTGACATCACAGTTTTGATAATTAAATCCAGACTACTATGAATATTGTTTACAGTGTCTATTTGAACAAAAAACCTTTAACAGAATATTAAGATATGTCTAATGGTGGTCGCCCGCTTGGACACGTGGGTTCTCTCCGGGTACACCGGCTTCTTCCCACACCAATGACCCCCTCGCGTTAACATCTGTACCAACGAGAGATATTAATATAAGTTGTAGAACTTGCTTATCAATCGTTGTAAAATAAATAAAGTTCAGTTTTGTTCTAATGCTTTGAGAATCACATATCGTTGATACAAGTACCTTTGTTATGATGATTCAATTCAAAAATCATTACAACTAATTTCGCAGTAATTTCATTCAACGTTATTTCAAATTATACGAACTACATGCACTTGAGAACATTTGGATTATTATTTCATAAAACATTTTATTCTCTTTTTTTTGACAGCAGCGTAAGGTGAGTCATCAAATATTTGATTAATTAGATTGTATCAATTTATGATTATTTGCAATATGAAAAATCATTTTCACTCACTTTCACGAATTATCATACATGTATCTATGTGACATCACAGTTATGATAATTGAATCAAGACTACTATAACTATTGGTTACAATGTCTATTTAAACAAAAAACCTATAAGCAGAATATTCAGATATTTCTAATGCTTTGAGAATCACATATTGTTGATACAAGTAAATTTGTTATAATTATTCAATTCAAAAATCATAACAACTAATTTCGCAGTTATTCCATTGAACGTTGGTTAAATTCATATGAACAACATGAACTTGAGAACTTTTTGAATTATCATTTCATAAAACATTTTATTCTCTTTTTTGGACAGCCCAGTGAGGCGATTCATTAAATATTTGATTCATTAGATTGTATCATTTTATGATTCTTTGGAATATGAAAAAAAGATAAATATCCGAAACAAACATTGATTAATTGATAGAAATCCATATCTCCATTTTCATTGTTTATGTATACATGTAATTATCATTTACCGTTTAAATTCTGTCAGAACTTTCATTACCCTGACTTCCTTTGTTACGTTAATTCAATACAAAAACATATCATCTAATACAATTGTTATTTCAATCAATGTCGGTGCATTTAATTTGTACGAACTACATAGACTTGGAACTTTTTTTTTCTAATAAAATATTTTACTCTTCTTTTGACAGTTCATGGAGATGAGTCATAAATCATAATCATTGATTAATCATTTTGATTGCAATTTGCTCAAACAAGAACACGTTTTTTATCTCACCTGAGCTGAAAGCTCAAGTAAGCTATTCTGATCACATTTTGTCCGTCGTCCGTCTGTCCGTCCGTCTGTCATTCTGTCCGTCCGTCCGTCTGTCCGTCTGTAAACTTTTTACATTTTGAACTTCTTCTCTAAAACCGCTTATCCAATTTCAACCAAATTTGGCACAAAGCATCCTTATGGGAGGGCAAATATAAATTGCAGAAATAAAAGTCTAATCTATATTCAAAGCGGTGAAAACCTTGAAACTGTAGAAAAGGGGGGTGCATTTTTAAAAATCTTCTTCTCAAGAACTACCGACTCCATTTCAACGTAGTTTAGCATAAATTATCCTTATGGGAAGGAAAATATAAATTGCAAAAATCAAGTGCTAATTCTGTTTCAAATCTGAGTTATTACGAAAATAAGAATAAAGGAAAGGCGTGTTTCAATCAGTTTAATAGCTTCGGGATCGTCATTTAATTATAATGGAGAAGACAAATAAAATTGTTGAATGTTTTTAATTTGAGGAATTGAGTACACTGAGGTACAATTTTCTTCTTCACATCTATATATGTAGGATTTTTTAAATAAAAAACAATAACTATTATATATTTTTTTTAAATACAATAACTAGTAAGTAGTTGATGAAAAAAAATGTACCTATATGCTCTCATATATTTTGATCGCTTTACAAAGGGGGGGGGGGGGGGGGTCAGAACGAACATATAGGGAATGGGAAGTTAACAACTTAACAGTGTACCCCTGCTAAATGTTTAGTTTATTATCTTGCGTAGGATTTTCTTATTCTGGTAAAACATAGTATTTCATGAAGGTTCAATGTCAAAGATTACGTGTATGCAAAAATAAGTGTAAAATTCGAATACTTTACAATATTTATTTTTTGTTATTCTACCATATTGCACAATATCTTTTGAACGCCCATTGTTGCTCCGGTGAGGGATGTGGCCCCATGGGCCTCTTGTTTTAAGTTTTGACTGTTTATTAGTACATGTACTCTATTTTACATTTAGCTTTTTTTTTATTTATATTACTTACATTGCATGTTGCTAAAAAACCATACATGCTATGATAATAATGTCGCTTGAAAAGTTGTTCTTCATTATTTTATCACTCTAATTGTTATAAAGTATTGTTTGGACATTGCGTAATATAAGAATTAAAATCTTCACGTGAAGACATTCATACCCGCTTTCATTTTGCTTATGGGGAATCGCTCCCTGTGCGTAATAGTGTTTTAAAGTCGCAGTCAATACCTTTCTTGTCTAAATATATACTCAAATTATCACAGACATGCCTTTATCTGTTTTACGAGAGGTCTAACTTTTCAATACTCCGCATTCTGGGGGTTACCTTAACTCAAATGAAATAGGCATGAACTACATGAACTAATTTTCAAGAGTTCGAATTGATTTTCTAAAGCTCTGATTAGTCAGAAGTTAAGGTAGTGTGAAAATGACCACCTATCAATATCTGTCAGACCCTTCCAAGTGTAAGGAGAAAGGGGATGGTTTTATGAAGACTGATTGACAATCCTTTTTTGACTTGAAGCTGTAACGGTAGACCTCATCGTTGCTTGCAACAAGCTCAGCTCTAGTATTATAATCACTTTTATGAAATATCTCATCGATGTGACATCGCAGTTGTACAGACCCTGAAACGTACTACTACACCAAAAAAGCGTGCAACTTTCGTGCGAGAAACGTTTCGTGTAAACCGTTTAGCGTTTCGTGTAAACCGTTTAGCGTTTCGTGTGAATCGTGGAGCGTTTCGTGTAAACCGTTTAGCGTTTCGGGCAAAGCGTGCAGCGTTTCGGGCAAAGCGTGTAAATCGTTTCGGACAAAGCGTGCGAGAACCGTGTGAAACGTTCATCAGATTTCATTCGGAACTCTCTGACAATTTAATTGTTTCAAAATAGCGCTCGTGTTAAACATTACTTTAAACTGTTTGTGATTGGCAAAACTCCTTTGAGATATTCTCGTGAAAAAAATCTTTAAGAAATGATATACTTATTTTTTTTTACAAAATTGAACTGATTGTTAACAAACAAAAGAAAAGTACGCGTATAGAAAGAAGACTAGTTACTGATACTATTCGGCTGTGTACAACCAGTACACATAACCTCGGACATCGGGTAAGACCTGCACCTGGCTGACCTGTCAATCAAACTCTGTGTATTCGTTTCATTGGATGGTCACGCGTCTCTTTTTTTGTCAATAGCCAATAGAAATTTAATGACTTCAAGGTAGTCGGAATCAGTATTTGATGATGCACACAATTTCAACGATAGATTATTTAACATTAATTTGAACAAAATTAAATGTAAACATAGAAAGAAAATATAAGGTTCATTTCTATGAAATGCGGGAGGTAAATTCTTTTGAATCCCGATTAAAATATTTCTACAAGTTATTATTTTAATTATTTAAACACTGATAATGGAAAACAACAACAATTAACACACTGAAATTTTCCTAAAATGTACACATGCAATTAATTATTATGGGAATCAATATGCATGGTACTTAATTCAAATAGATTATGATAGATATATTGTACGCCGTTTATGCGGGGCGCCGTTTATGTATACGAATATTGAGACAAAAATCTAAATCATTTTTTCTTTTTTTTTCTTTCCGAAATCCGAATAGTAATGACAACTTTCTTTATTGTTAAATCCATCCATTTTTCTCTGTGATATTATGTACGGAACATTTATCTACGCGAATGATTCGACATAAAAAAAAGATCGGTTGTTTTATAGCATTTTTCTAACTTATGTGACTAATTTTATTTTGCACAACTTTCAAAATTATCAATGTAATTAATTACAGGTTTATTTACAGTTAGTATTTTTACATCGTATTCTCTGAAACCAATAAAAATATTAATGTGAGAAGAAAAAACAAATCCCGCCGAATACTGAAAAACCAAATTACAATATACCAATGTAAATAATTACAGGTTTATTTACAGATAGTATTTTTACATCGTATTCTCTGAAACTAATAAAAATATTAATGTGAGAAAAAAAAAACAAATCCCGCCGAATACTGAAAAACCGATTTCAGTTTGTAATCATGCGGATTTTATTTTTGGTATTGAATATTGTGTTACGGTAACTTTTTTCTTTGGAATTTGTATTATTTACTGGACAAGATAAGAATCATGTATATTTCTTTTGAGCAATAAATATATTTATAGAAGTAATTATTTTAACTAATTCTGTAAATAAATAATTTTTTGCTTTAAATATAATAACCAAATTAATTTAATTTATCAATTCAATACTTATGTACATATATGTTTCTTATATCCGTATTTCTATTATTTTGTGTTTTCTTAAAACTAATTCTTACTAACAGAGTCAGGATAAACATCCGAGAGGACCCGAATCGATCAGGATAAAAGCGTGTCCAAAGCGTGTGAAAAGCGAGCAAATCGTTTCGTGCGAGAATCGTTTCGTGTAAACCGTTCAGCGTTTCGTGTAAATCGTTTAGCGTTTCGGGCAAAGCGTGCAGCGTTTCGTGTAAACCGTTCAGCGTTTCGTGTGAACCGTTTAGCGAGCGTGTAGCGAGCGTGCAGTGAGCGTGTGGTGTAGTAGTACGTTTCAGGGTCTGTAATAATTGAATTCAGAAAAGTTCTTGTTTACAATGTGTATTTCAACACAAAAAAAACTATCAGCAGAATGTAAAGATATTTTCAACTTGCTTGAAAATCACATACCGTTGATACATGTACCTTCTAATTATTTTATTTAATGTTGGTGCATTTCATACGAACTACGTGTAATTGAGAACTTTTTGGTTAATTATCTTATAAAACATTTTATTCTTTTATTTGACAGTCCAATCAGATGAATCATAAACTTTCTACATTTATTGAATTTTATAATTATTTGCAATATGCCAAAAGCTAAATATCGAAAACAAAAATTTGCAAAAATATTAGATTATAAATCTAATATGAATCACACAAAAACAATATAACAATCGAAATAACGATCAAGATGGCATCCACTTATGTGATAAATGGATATGTCATTAAAATTTGATGAGTTAATAAAACTTTAGGCCTCCATTTTCAATGAATATTAAGGAAGTCAATTTTACTCGGTTGGCTTAGTCGATTAATCGGAGCCTTTATTCGAGCGATAGTCGTGTACTCGTTGATTTATTTGAAACTGTGTGTCCTTATTCTACTGCCAGATACACCGTATATGAACCATAATAAACATTGAAAAACTTATGATACGTCGCACTAGGTGTATTTAATTTCAAACAAATTAAAGAACATGTTATCTAGATATCTGTTAGCTAATGTTTTAGCTTTTCCTTTCTCTTGTGAAGCTTTTACATAATTAATTTCTTTATCATATTAGGCAAATCAAACATGACCACTTTGATGCTAAGCCATTGCCCCGTGTCGTGCCAAAATCAACAATTAGAATTAATGGTTATATAAAAACAAACACATTGAGATGCTATGATTATTTTTTGTTATTAATACGTCTTTAGGAAAATCACGAATTGATCGCTTTAAGTACGGGTTTGCATACTATAAGTACTTCTAATCAAAAAAATAATTTGACCTACAAATTTAACAAAGATTAATATGTAGCCGCTTAACAATATTACTGGGACACCCGTAATATTCAACGGAGTGTAACGTGATTAAATTAGATGTATTTTATTTCAAACAAATAAAAGGGCATTTTATCTACATACCCGTCATTGATATTTTATTGCCTTTAAAATTTTAAAACATACACACCGTTATGTTTTATATTTAAAAAAAAAACAAGTTTATTAAACATAAAATAAGCTTTATTTCAAAGCTTTTTTCATCATTACAGTACAACACGCTTATAACGAAGTCCCAGGGACGGACAATTTTACTTCGTTATAAGCGTAATTCGTTATATCCGTCAAGTTAACAGCATGAAATAAAGTCACTGGGAATGAAAATCACTTCACTGTAAGCGTCAATTCATTATAAGCGTGTTCGCTATAACTGTGTTTTATGTAGTTAAATGGTAGTATCAAATGCCGTTTTAAATTTATAAACAATAGAATTTGCATATTACCAACCAAATACATAAATATATATTTACATACCGTACAATTTTAAAATTTGAATCTTTTTGTATTTTTGATACACAATGAACTGGAAAAGGTAAATCTTTTTTTTATATTAGTCAACTTGTACATGTAACTCAATAAACAAACATGCTGCAAGTAGATGCAGATAGATGTGGGCATTTGGCGCATGTGCAAAGAAAATATGTTCAATCTTTACGTCTTTCATTTATTTACTATGTCCTATCCAATTCAATAATGTTGTCGGGAATAGAATGGACTAATGACTTTTTCCGTTTTGAAATGAAAGATCTCTCCGAATGACTGTTCACAATTACATGTATAGTAAAAAAAAACAAATCAATATTGAAAATATTCAATTTAAGAGTTCTGTACAAATCTAAGTATATAATTGTTATGATTAAAATATAATCTAAGTGGTATGAGACGTTGCAGATTTATACAAGCAATAAAAAAAATCTACAAATTTTAGTCTTTTCACACATCAAATAAGAAAGGTATACTTTCAAGTTGTCTTATTTTAAAGTGATTTTTAAGTATATAAGAAATGAATGTTGTATTTGAATATGAAATAACACTCTCTTATTCAACTAAATGACATTTTCCAACTTAAGGTAATCAATGTATAATGAAGGGATATTGAGCAATTTGGAATCATTTTATACTAGTTAAATATGTATTGCTAGATAACAATGAAAGTGAAATGAACCAAATTTACATGACTGAAGACATATAAGAAGCCGGTCATTTTGCGCCTTACCATTTTTTAATGAGTTATCGCCCCTTGATGAAAAAAGAAAGTTTTAATTTCGTCAAAATATATGCGGTAAATGATTCATTTTATTTCATATTTTTATAGAGAGAAAGTTTATGCATATTTTAACCAAGAGAGTTTTAAGAATTTTAAGTTACTTTTCACAATATCTTAATAAAATAGGCGTTGCCCATAGACTTCAATGCAAAATTCAAGGTGTAACTAGTTGGACCATAATCAAAATTTTGGAAATTCCTTTGGTGGAGTATTTTTATTTGATAACATTTTCAAAATGATATCATGATTAGGAATATCGGATCATTCATTTATTAAGTACAAATTGTGGTCATTATACATCGAATACCTTAAGGCACCGACAATATCTTCCAGTGTTCTTTATCTTTCTAAATATCTGCAAATATATTAAAAAATAAAGCAAATGATACATGGCTTTGGTAAAATCAATAACGTTCTAAACAAAACTACCCCTTATGAAATCCGGTTACTAAATGAACATTTTGTTTAATTTTAAGGAGACTCAGTGGTAAAAAATAATAACCAAAATATTCCTTAATTTTTTAAAAAATGGTTTGTTAAGCTATAAACTATTACTTGGAAAAGAAAAAAAACCCACAAAAATATATTTTCTAACATATGAACATGTTTTAATATAGCTAGACATAGCTCTGCTTTTCAAGGAGATAAATAGCGTTTAAATATATAAATGACCATAGATAATCTGTCGCTGACTCGTTAAAACAATTATGTGAACCCAAATGTTCTTTATTAACCACTAGATTTTTGTTTTTAGCTCACCTGAACCGAAGGTTCAAGTGAGCTTTTCTAATCACCCATTGTCCGTCGTCCGTCCGTCTGTAAACTGTTCACATTTTCGACTTCTTAAAAACCACTGTGCCAAATTTAACCAAATTTGGTACAAAGCATCCTTATGAAAAGGGGATTTTAAATTCTTTAAATATAGGGCACAGCCCTTTTCAAAAGGGACATAATTTCAAAACAGTGAGTATAGGGTGCGTGTCTTTAAAAATCTTCTTCTTAAGAACCACTGTATCAGAAAGGCCAATTTTTACATAAAAGCTTGTATATAAAGTGAAAATTTTAAATTGTAAAAATCGTGACCCTCGGACCAAAACTGGGGCCCCAGGCGGGGTTCAAAGTTTTACATAGAAATACATAGAAAACATGTTTTAAAAATCTTCCTCTCAAGAACCACTGCACCAAAAATGCCACACAAGCTTGTATACATAGTGAAGATTCTAAATTATAAAAATTGTGACACTCAGACCAAAACAAATGGGGCTCCAGGCGGGGTTCAAATTTATCATAGACATGCATAGGAAACATTTTTACATGACTTTTGTTTCATATATTCAACTAAATTGTGCACCAAAAAACCCAACTGTGTCTCCCTGATTATTGCCAACTCATTGCATAAGTATATAAGGTTGTTAAATCAAGCAATGACGGATGAATACGATAAGGTGCAAACATTCTTTAAATGTTATTTTTGTTTATCGCTTACATTTTATTTGGATACCGTGCTCGATAAAAATAAAAATTAATCTGTAAATTTATTTGTTATCCGGCACGGTCTCCAAAATAAATGTAAGTGATAAATTTATCTTGTGATTTTGTTGCAATATTGCAGCTAGTTGGGTTGAGCATTAAAGATACGGCAGATCAACGCACGTGGTGTGGATTTATTTGTAAACAACCATCCCAAAGATAATCTTGTTTTACACGGGAATTAAATAAATAAAAGTATGTTTTATTATAATTAGGGAAACACTGTTAAAGTTTTCCTCATATACAAATGATGAATCTGTAAAATTTGTTCAAAGAGTGTTTAAAGCAGAAAGAAGATGATTTATTTTTTGAACTTTGAAATGTCTTCGATTTTTGTAACCATGATTAGTTATGATCCATTGTATTACAAATGTATCACTACGTGTTTTATAAGGAAATACACTGAGTATACAATCACATGGTGATGTTAAAATTGCATATAAAAATATAGTTGCATTTTGTGATATTTATGGAATTATTGTACGTACGACCTAACTCAGGCAGCGCATGCAGGGATCTCTATCTCGCAGGCTCCCGGGTCGTGGACGGATGTGTCCCGGTGCATAGCGAGGGCTATTGTGAACATTAGTTGATAGACCAATGTTTTATGTGTATGTGTATGTTGTCTGCTTGGCAATAAATACTATAATATGTAACACAAAATATTTGATATACGACTATTGGTAAAGAAATTTAAATTACTGATACCTATATTAAAGAAAATGTCAGCTCGAGGTCTCTGTCACGGGCGTTCCGGCCTTTGATATGTATAGTGAAGATTCTAAATTGTACAAATCGTGACCCTCGGACCAAAACTGGAGCCCCAGGCGGGGTTTAAAGTTTAACATAATACTACATAGGAAAAATGGTAAAAAAAATTCTTCTCAAGAACTACTGCACCAACATTGCCAATATTTACACAAAAGATTGTTTATAAAGTGAAGATTCTAAATTATAAAAATCGTGACCCTCGGTCAAAGTGGGGCCCCAGGAGGAGTTTAAATTTTAACATAGATAGGAAAATGTTTTAAAATCTTCTCAAGAACTATAATGCAACAGTTTGGGATATTACAATGCATACATGTACATCCTATAAAAATGTAGATTCTAATTTGTAAAAATCGTGACTCCCGGACAAATAATGGGATACCAAGAGGGGTTCAAAATTTAAACATTTCAAAAAATATAAAGGAAACGTTTACAATTGTCTTCTCAAGAACTTCAATGTTATAGTTTGTGGAATTATTATGCATGCATCCCTGGCTTATGTATATTCTTAATTGGTAAAATGGTGACCTCCGGACCTATACTGGGGCCCCAAGATGGGGTCAAAGTTTATTATAGAAATAAAAAGGTAACATGCTAAACAATCATCTTCTCGAGAACTACAATGCCTTAATTTGTGAGATTACTATCATGCATACAACCTTGGATAATGTAGGTTTGATAGTTTTAAAATAGTGACCCCAGGACTAATACTGGGGACCCAAGATGGGTTAAAAGTTAAAGGTAGAAGTATGGAAAATGTTTAATAATCTTCTTCTTGAGAACTACAATTCTTCAATTTGTCAAATAACTACGTAAGCATCTTCAAATAGTGTAGATTCAAAATTATAAAAGCGTTGACCCTCGATCTAATACTGGGGCCCCAAGAGGTGTTCAAAGTTAAGCATAGAAATATAGAGGGAACATGATTAAAAATCTTTTTTCTAGGGAACTATAATGCTTCAGCTTGTGAGATTACTATGCAAGCATCCTTATATAATGTAGATTCCAAATAGATGAAGCTTTGGTACTGGACGAATACTGGGGCCCCAAGAGGAGTTCAAAGTTTAACATAGAAAGATAAATTGAAAATGTTTTTTAAAAGTTTTTTTTCTCGAGAACTATAATGCTACAGTTTGTGAGATAACTTTGCAAGGATCCTCAAATTGTGTAAACTCTAATGTAGTGGAACCAAGATCTTTCTTGATGTTGTTCTGTACAGTCTGAGAGGTAAACCTCTTGATGTGGAACTCTTCTACGTTCAGTTTTTTCAGGCTGTGTACATGCGGTCCCGCCGCAGTGCTACACATTTTCATTCCTATGTTACTATTTATGTTGTTAAAGCCATCCATGAACATCGGACCAATACTGGAGCCCCAAAAAGGGGTTCAATGTTTAAACTAGAAAAAGTATATACTACGAAATAGAATGTTACAAGGAACTGCTGTTTAGGTGAGCGATGTGGCCCATGGGCCTGTTGTTTTAAGTTTTGTAACTTATATTGTAACTATGGTGCGTTAATTAAATACACCACAAATGCTTTTATTTGTAGCTGTTTTCTTATTGTCAAAAAAGGAAGAAATGCGTGTATCTAATCATTTGATATTAGTATTTTTGATAAAATTGAGATGTTGATTTTTACTGATAATTCCCACCCGTATAAAATGACAACTAAAATAGAATTATTATTTAATGACGTTTTTTACATGAATTTCTACTGATATAATTATTATTTTAAGATAAAAAAATAAGACATTTACCACACCGTTTGTTTAAGGGGTCATCTCAAAGTTTGTTAATTTTTAACATAGAACCCTATGGGATTTTGCTTGAAATGTATAAAATTTGCTCATTTTTTACATTTTTTTTTTATTTCTGCCCTAGGGATTTCTTTTTCTGTTCTACATATTAAAGTTATTGCTAAAAACATCAAATGGTCAAATAGAAAAAACCTTTTACCTCCTGGTTTGTTCCAGGGGTCTTGTAAAAGTTGTTTTTTGTATGCCCAATTCCCCAGGTTTTGTCGGATTATGGCTTTTTTTATTTAAGAAAGGCGGAAATGGTGATCTTTATAGTATCGTTTAAACATTTAGACATATTTAAGTAATAAATAAATATATAACATCACATATTAAGGGTCATTAATATGAAGTACATGGTTACTGTCTTGAAATATATGAATTAAGCTATATTTAGGCAGGTTAAGAAAACGTGACAGAAGGCTTGGCTTGCTGAACCCTCTTCACGTTTTCGACCCGAGCCCAAATATAGCTTATACTTCGAGACAGTTATGTTAATTCCACAGTACAAAGCAATTTTACGCATCAAACGAGCTATTTTCAACAAATTTCGTTGAATATCTGCAGTTGAAACTATCACGCCATGGCGTCAACAAAGCAAAAAGATAACGTCACAATACAAATGAAACGCTGCGCGAAAGCATGCGTACTCGTTCTGTACTCGGCCTCGTTAAAATGATCAGCCATTTCATTCAACTACATGTAATGAAAACCAACAGCATTATTTCAAAATATATACATGTTGTATCATTCAACCCCACGATTGTAGTACATTGATTTGTTTTGGTACGTCAAATAAAAAGAAAATCAATATTATATAATCCATTTTTTAAATTTTATTCAATGCTTGTGTGATATTTCATTGTTTTATTATCATTATAAGATAACAATATTTGCTTGAATTACTAAGAAAATATCTATGCATGTTTTTATGAAATACATATTTTAAACTCCATTAGCCCTGCTTATGCTTCCCATACATGCACCACGAGAACATAAATATGAAAGTATGAAATGTGAATATATTCTACAATGATCATATCTATGCCAATGTGCTCATTTAAACAAATAAAACTTAGACAGTCATTTTTATGTACATGTATATTAATTTCTTTTTCTCCTCCATGGACAACGATTTTCATGAATAATGAAATTTTAAAAAAAACAAGATGGTACGTGCCTAACATATGCACTAGTTGATGTTGAATAATTACCAAAATAACAAGTTTAGATTGACATAGTGTCTGAAATGTTAATAGGAAGAATTAAAATTCTGGGGTGTTTTGTTTCATAACCTCATTTTCTCAATCAGCTGGACGATTTTATTTGTCTTGAATAGGCATGTCTTACAACATGTACATATACACGCTTACACTTCAGCGTCGATGATCTACGATAGTTTACCTATTGTTTATCCATTTGCCACAATCGTTGTTATCACAGCTCTCGTCTCGGAAAACAAAAGAGCAAACTCATAGACTATGCAATTTAGAATTCAACGCAACATATAATGGACGATATTAGATTGCATGCATTTCATAAAAAATGACCCTTATTTTTCATTTCATTGAAATAGCATTAATGCCATTTTTTAGATTTATTTACCTCCTTTGTATTTCTGAAGAAATTATTGCAATGAATTGCATCTTGTAATCAGATAAATCTTCCGTAATCAGAATCTGTTTTGAAAGGGGTTTACATCCAATGTCTTCCATGCCCAAATGATGCCTGCACATTCTAACTATGAAAGCATCTAAGCAATCGTTCATGAAACCTGTGTGGGCCATACGAACAAACATAAGATAGCGTCCTTAATTTTTATATATTTTCAACGTTACTAGTAGGAAATTGCACGTTTTGCTGCTGGAAAATTGACAAAAAACACCTTAAATTCGAAAAAATATGTTTTATTTAATGTAAGGTTGAATAGTACATGTAATTGACATTTGGTATATTGATATTTCATTAAAATTCTAAATTTTCTGTGTTGTATACATACACATTTTTTTGCTTATAGTATCAGTCACAAATTTTAGACTACAGCAAAACTCGGTTATAACGAAGTCACTGGGACCTAAGAAATTGCTTCGTTATATCCGTAATTCGCTATAACCGTAAAAGAAATTCATTAAATTTACATAGTTGGGGATCCTAGATGACTTCGCTATATCCGTGAATTTGCAATATCCGTGTTCGTACTAAACGGGTTTTACTGTATATAGATTTCGTAATACATGTAGTTTCTATGTGGTTTACTTGTAGCTTTCAATAATTCTGTTAAATAACTTTGTTTAAAAAAAACCCAGAAAAGTACTGCATAGTGGATGCAGTTCGTTCCTATGCAAAGAACGTGTGCATTGGTGACATTTTAGGCCAAAAATGAAGGAGGAAGATCTATCGATTAGAAAAACATGGGGGTTGATCAGTAAGACTTTTCTGTCCCCTTTCCTACTCGGTGTAATGTAAGTCCCCTTATACAAAGGATGCAGCTGTAAATACGGAAATGAGTTTAGGTGAATGTACAGTGAATGACGATAGTGATCGAACGTCTCGTAAAATTCCTTCTACATCTACACTCTTTCTGTTGTTTCTGTTAGGAAAAATTAAATTACGCGCATTATTTGTCGCAAAGAGTCAAATGAAGAGATTGCGAGCATTGGAAATATGTCAAGCGTGAGGATAGTTGTTAATATGTCCCTGGTTGTAAATAAGGGCATATAAAGTATATGTATCGTATTAAGGTGGAATGCTACACCAAACTTTTATTTTATAGATCGCTAGAGTATCATTTCTGAAGCAAGATTGCGTTGTTCAATAAAGGATATGTGCCCTTAATTTTTTTACAGGAATTTTTTGGTATTTTTTTTACCAAAAAGTAGAAAAATATATATTTTGGTTGCAGATACTACACTGTAAAGTTTAAAATTTAAAGTTCCCAAAATCATGTCCAGTAATGTCAATAAGACGTTTTAATATAATTTTAATAAAAAAATATTTATGAAAACAAAAAACTTCTTTTGGTAAAATTTTTCAAACCTATAATTAAATGTTCTAAAGGAGCGTTTTCTATAGAAAGGAAATGCAAGGCAATTATTTTTAAAAAAGAAATTGAATCAAATTTTCAAAATTGAAGCACACCCGATCGAAATTAAACCGATCCCGACTTGAATGATAGAAAATTTAAATATATTATAATTTCACCCAAAACCTAGGATGTTTGGTTGTAATATAGTTTGTAAATTAGTAGAATAATTACAAATTCAATTGTTTTCTTTAATGCACATGAAGAAATATTGTTGGTTTTCAATTTTTGCAATTTAGATCGGGATCAGTTTGTTTCTGATCGGGATCGGCCAAATTTTGAATATTTCTAAAATTTCGTCAATTTGATTCAATTTCTTTTAAAAAGTGATTGCCTTATATTTCTTCTACATAAGACACGTCTCTTTAAAAGATTTTATCCATAGGTTTTTAAAATATGAACAAAAGATGTTTTTATTTACATAACTATTTTTTATTTAAAAAATTGAAACATCTTGTTGACATTACTGGTTATGGTATATTAGATATCTATACTACGCATTTATTCACATCAAATTTTAAACTCTACAGTGCATTACTTGCAACCAAAATAGATTTTCTACTTTTTCGAAAAAAAAAATACAAAAAAAATCATTTAAAAAAATTAAGTGCATGTATCATTCTTGAAACAACGCAATCTTACTTCAGAAATGATACTCTAACGATCCATAAAAAAAATTGGTGTAGGATTCCACCTTAAAGAAAGTATGAAAAGTAATTTGAAAATAAATCTAAAGATAGTGAAGTAAAAAAAACAACGGCCATAACTCTTACTGATTGGACAATGACTGTGATTTTTTTTAATCAATATACATTATGAGAACTGTAACCTAATAGTTTACTGTGTATGGCCTAAAATTAGGAAGTGGAACGAAAATCGATTTGCTTTTTAAAGACAGTTCCTATAGGTCAAATCATTTGTTATATAAATGTGATCCTTTGCTACTTTACTAAATGTACTGTTTAGCATAAAGATAAAGCTAATTTATATTCTTTTATGGTTAAAAACTTTCTAACAATGTTTTACATGTAACTGTAAAACGTCTTGCACACACGTGATTCATTTCAAAAGAGTATGTAAAACTATGTACACTTCATATTGTATCGTAATACATACACATCATGCAATAAACGTGAATGAATATATGACATTTATGAAGAAAAACGTGGAATTAAAATCGAATGCAAACACCAAAAACTAAAATAAAATACGTCTGCAAGCTATATTTCATCTTCTAACTCATGCACTATGGATGGATAGAAAACACCTGCTGATGTAAATACAGTTCCGTGTATATCATTATAACAACATTCAAGAACAATCTACTGAATTCAAAGAATATAATAAAATAAACTTTAGGTAATGAATGAAATTGTATTTCCCGATTGATAAATTTTCAGATTTATATTATTTATCTGCAATTGATAGCTTGTTGAAATGCACGTAGCTCTAAAGGGAATTGAAAAGAAAACAAGAATAGAATTCCTGGGTCCCCCACCGGTCAAGCAGTATACTAGTATCGACCAAGGCTGGTTTAGGAACTTGAGCAAGGTATTAGTGGTATAAACATTTGGTATAAATTTCATGTAAATCCGTCAAAATTTGTAGGCATGAGAGCGCTTACAAGGTAAATTTTTGGAGAAAACGGAGTCATTATTGTGATCGAAGTCCCATAACTCCAACAAAAAGTATCGACCAATGCTGATTTGCGAACTTGACCAAATAATTAGTGGTATAAACATTTGGTATAAATTTAATGAAAATCCGTCAAAATTTGTATGAGAGCGCTTACAAAAATGTGTGACGAGCGGACACACGGACACACGGACGGACGCCCGGCATTTCTATGTCCCCGCTCCGCGTTGCGGCGGGGGACAACAAACAGTAGGTTGTCTACCTGACATTAAAAACGTTGAACTGTATTGTCAAGACAAACTTAAACAAGGTCGATAACTTGTTACAAGATATAGATTCTATTTAGTGCCTCTGGTCTATGTATTATACCAGATATTTCTTCCAAATATGTCCCCAGAATACTTTTTACTTTTTTCCGATGACAGAGGGATATTTTGCAGCTTGGGATATGGTAATGATGGGTATGCTCAAATATACTGATCACGATGTCAAAATTCTTATATCACTTTTGTCAATTCAATATAATACCAAAGGTCAGAGTTTTTTTCAGAGTTTTTTTTTTATTCATATTTTCGGAAGAAAGGAAAATATTTAACCATATTATTCATGATATGATAAATAAAATTATTCTCTAGAGACCGGCATTCCGTAACTGGAATTTTTTTTCCATTTACTCTAACTGATCGTAAAATACAAGTATTAACATGACATTTTAAAAAATGATGCATGTCAATGTATCCTAGCCGTTTTTACTCCATAGATATCTAGGAAATATAGAAAACATGGATTTTAAATAACTATTCATGAAATTATGTGTTTGTTTCAATAATTAAGCAAATAGTATTGGCTATGATTTCATTTGATTTTTAAAAGGGCATGTTTTGATCGATTTATATGCAATACTATTATTCAGTAAATAGTTGTATTGATTTTTCAATTACAGAAAGCTGCAGATCCAATTGCTTTTGAAGGCATTGCTAAATCCTTGCTCAAAGACAGATTGAAGAATAAAGTTCCTGTGGCAAAACCTGTCCCACCACCACCTTCTCCTCCGGTTGCACCTATGTGAACGGGAAACAAAATATCTATTTGGGGTTTGATTTAGTCATATTTCTGGCCATAATTCAAATCTACATTTACCAAACAAAAATTATATAATCTATAGATTAAAGATCGCGTGTTGAATCTTATCATAATGCATGCTAAAACACTTCATTTTTGGTTTGCATGACGTCACATAAATGTTAATTTCTCGTCTTGTCATTTAAAAAAATAGTATGTGAAATATTTGTTGATATCATATCATTTTTTATATAACTGTAGAAGATATTTGCTAAAAGCTTTTGTAAATTCAAAACCGTTTATATTGAATATCAAAGTGATTAAATTATGTTCAAATTTCATAGCCAAATAGTTTGCTGTTTTGCAGGTTAATAGCCTTTTTATGTAAACAATGACAACAGCAATGACAAAAAAGATATTAGCAAATAGTAAAATATATGTATGTATCATTACACATCTTTTCTAAACTTTATAAGGGAATAAGCAAAAGAAAAAGAAAAAAAAACGGAAAATATCACCTCCATACTTGCAATAATCGAAAGCTTGATATAGATAATGGCCAAATCCAAATCATGCGGAGCAAACTCTCTTTAAAATAAAAGTTTAAACATGCACATACATACCCTTCAACAACTCGTTTTCACAAACCGTCACATATGGCATCTGAAATCGTGTTATTTTTCAGAACCGGTTATATAAATTATGTTCTTGAACCAATAAAATAACTTAAATGTACATGAATCTACGCCAAAAAAACACGTTATCTTTGTCATTTGAACATGTATGCTTGAAAATGTATCTGCAAGAAAAATATGAACATTTTTTTTTTACATATTTGGAGCTATAAATTGCAATATTCATTAAATTCCATTGTATTAAATTAATCTTTATGTATATTCTATACGTTTTCATTTAATCATATAAATTCTATATTAGCATCTATATGCATGTTATATAGATGCCTTTATCTTATGAGGAAATTGCGGTGTTCTTTTTGTTCGGGCTCGATATTGAATCGGGCTTGGTATACAAATCCTTTTCAAAATCAACCAGGGCTGAAAGGTAGCAAAAAGTTTAGCTCGCTCAATTTTTCAAAAAATTATTACAATCTTTTTAACTTAAGTTTTAATATTGTCAAAATAAATCACATCAGGTATTTTGAAAAAGATTTTAAGCATTGATGTTAATGTTTAACGGTAATTTGCTTCGGATTTTAATGGATTGAATTGTAGACAATTTATTTTTAATAAAACCCCCCTTTTGCTAAATTCTTGAAATTAAGTACATTAAATCATGCGATAGAAATACTTGAACCATTTTCTTTAAATTGCTTTCATGCATTCGATATGCCACGAGGAAAACCAAAAGGGAACAAGGACAAAGGAGCCACGTGCTCCGGCGCCGGCGGAGGTCCGTCAAGCCTGGACTCGAGGAAGAGAAAGAGAAGAGCGGAGAGTCAACTAGATTTCCAACAGCCTACCCTCAGTGCCATACAGGTCACACAAGTGCCTCCGACTGCTGTCAATGAGCACCAGCAGGCAGCGACTAGCACAGGGATTGAAAACCCGACAACTAGTGCAAGCACCTGGCAAGGTACGCCTGAAATGCCCCAATTGTTAGCAAGCACTATGTACCAAATAGCAATTAATGTTTCTCAAAATATTAAAGCCAAAATTATTAGTTCAGCTTATGTAGACCTTGCTTTGCTGTTGAGTAATACGAATGTAATACCTACAGAAAAGTCTATCTATATCATTGAAAAGGGGGAACTGATGACGAGAGAAACAAGTAAACCCTCGGTCAAAATTGACAGTATTGAAAAGTGGACAGATGCGTTCATTATATATAGCAGTATTTATTCATCAGCCCACATTGATTCAGTTCAAGGTTTATTCAAATATTTGCATGATGTTAGATTGGGGGCAGTAAGAGTAGGGGGTCTGGGGTTTAAAAGCTACGATGAACAATTCCGCCTAAGGCGTAGCATGGATCCCTCAATTCCATGGGGAAAGGTAGACAGCGAACTTTGGCTTATTTACATGTCTCCATCTAGCTCATTGCAAATTGCTTCCACTGTTTCCCAGCAGTCTACCAACATATGTTTTGATTACAATTACAAGGGAAATTGTATTCGTCCAGTTTGTGTTTATCACCATTCATGCATCAGGTGCCACGGTAACCACCCAGTATCCCAATGCCCGCTTGCACTATCCTACCCTCAGTCTCAAACTCGGGTCAACAACATAAGGTTTAACAACCAGGCAATTCCTAAGTTAGTTAACCATCAAGCATTTGCCCCCATTCGTTTTCGTCCCCGAACACCACAGCCTCGGGTCCCCAGGGGCAACACCCCAAGGCATAACTGGCCCACCACTACCTATCATAACGCATATTCCACCAGAACTATGGGATATGGGAAAAACCCCAATTAAAATCAACAGTTTGATTACTTGTCTTGATGCCTATCCTAGGAAAGAATCAGCACTGGAATTAAAACGGGGATTTACTGAGGGATTTCATTTACAGTACAATGGGCCTAGGATACATAACATGTCCAAAAATTTAAGGTCAGCCTCTGAACATTATGAACACTTAATGGATAAAGTAGGAAAAGAAATAAGTATGGGTAGAATCATGGGCCCTTTTCAAGAAAGGCCAATATCTAATCTCCATATTTCACCTGTAGGAGTAGTACCTAAAGCTGATGGGGGGTGGCGTATGATTATGCACCTTTCCTATCCTAAATATGAAAGTATTAATTATTTTATTGACCCAGAAGTGTGTTCTGTGCATTATTCTTCATTCGACAATGTTGTGGACATGATATCTTCCCTAGGAAAAGGGGCATTACTGGGAAAGGTAGATGTGAAAAGTGCATTTAGGTTAATCCCTGTTCATCCAAGTGACTTCGAATTGTTAGGTTTTTCAATTGACTCCTTATATTATGTAGACAAGTGTTTGCCAATGGGGTGTTCAATAAGCTGTAAGATATGGGAAACATTTGCTAATTTTTTGCAATGGCTTACTCAAAAACGCTCAGGGTTAGAAACATTAGATCACTATTTGGATGACTTTATCTTTGCAGGAAAGATAGGGACTTACAACTGTGAAAAACTTATGTCAGAATTTGATAATATTTGTACAGAGCTTAATATTCCATTAGCAGAGGACAAAACTTTGGGTCCTGTTTCTGTGCTTACATATTTAGGGTTAGAAATTGACACAGTCAATATGCTCATAAAAATTCCTAAACCAAAAGTAGAAATTTTGAAACAGTATGTGCAGGAATTTTTGTCCAGGAAATCAGTTTTATTGAAAGAATTGGAATCATTAGTAGGAATGTTCAATTTTTTTGGGAAAGCAATCAGGTCAAGTAGGGCATTTAATCGCAGATTCTATGATGCAATGAGTGGGGCCTCTGAGGCTCATCATCATATTAGGTTATTGTCAGAGTTGAAGGATGATTTACACATGTGGGCTATATTTTTGGAGAAATTTAATGGCATTTCATATTTTCCATCCAGAGAATGGATCAGCTCGGATGTTTTAGAATTGTTCACAGATAGTACAGGTAATGCAGAGCTTGGATGTGGTGCATATTTTCAAGGGAGATGGGCATTCTTTGAATGGCCACCGAAATGGCATTCATCTGACATAATTAGGGATATGACATTCCTGGAACTAGTTCCCTTGGTTTTAGCTATTAGGTTATGGGGTCAGGATTTGGAATGCAAAAAAGTTTTGTTTTTCATAGACAATAGTGCATTAGTAAGCATTGTTAACAAACAAACTTCCAAGTCTAAGAGGGTAATGAAGTTAGTGAGGGAACTTGTTCTTATGCTTATGCAGTACAATTGTATTTTCAAAGCTAAACATATAGAAAGTAACAATAATTGTATCGCTGATTCTATTTCACGCAAGCAATGGGGAAAATTCAGACAGTTAGCACCAGAGGCAAAGGAGCAGGCAGAGCCAATTCCACAAGATTTTCTGCAGATGATTTACAGTTTCAAGTAGATAAGTTATTTCAGGCTTCATTGTCAAAGAACACAAAACTTGCTTATGATACAGGTTTAACAGCATTTCAAAAATTTAGATGGGAGCACAAGTTTCAAAATGTATGGCCACCATCACTAGAACACATTGTACAGTTTATTGCATATTTATCTCTTAAAGAGTTTTCTTCAGCTACAGCTAGGTTATATGTGTCAGCAATTGGTTTTGAATGCAAGTCTAGGGACCTAGATGATGTTACAAGAAATTTTCTGGTTGTTAAGATGTTAGAGGGAATGAAAAGATTATCCGTGAAGAAGGACACAAGACTCCCAATTACCCATTCTATTCTGTGCAAAATTGTTCAAGTGTTACCTTCAGTTTGTACTAATTTGTATGAGTCTCATCTTTTTCAAGCTGCATATATGTTAGCATTTTTTGGTTTTTTAAGAGTTGGGGAATTAGCAATTTCCAAAGGCAATAGTCCAGCTACTATCATTAATGTATCGGACATCAATTTTTCCCTTGATAAGTCCAACATGTTTTTAACCATCAGGCAATCAAAGAACGACCAATACGGCAGAGGGGTAACTATTTGCATTGAAAAATCTTCCAGTTTTCATTGTCCAATAAGGTATATGTTAGCTTTTTTGTCCATTAGGCCTCGAATTAATGGTCCAGTATTCTGTCATTCTGATGGTAGCCCACTCACTAGATTTCAGTTCTCAGCAGTGTTAAATAAAGCCACTAATGCTCTAGGACTGCATAGCCATCGATACAAATCACATTCTTTCAGGATAGGGGCTGCCACTGCTGCATATCAGCAAGGTTGCCATTCAGATTCTATTAGAGAGGCAGGCAGATGGAAATCACAAATCTATAAATCCTACATTCGTTGCCCTATTAAACAAGTTTGCTGTTAAACTTTCTGCTTTCAGATTCTGCAGTATGGTGTGTGGGGTCTTCCATTATTAAACATGCCTTTCTAGCAGCCATGCTTAGAACAGGAGGGATTAACTTGGGGTTGGAAAGATTGGGAATAAAAATATGGTGGCAAGGGTATGCTGGATTAAAGTTCACTGACCTAAAGAAAAAGGTTATGTATCTTACTAGGTTAGAGGAAGCCCCTGACTTTCTTGTTATTCATTGTGGGGGGAATGATTTAGGTGACCCTGACTGGCCCCTCGCTGAATTAATAGAACACATGTCAGAGAGCATAACCAGCCTAGCTGATCTCCTACCAAAGACTAAGTTAGTTTGGTCCCAAATATTGCCACGCAAGTCTTATAGATATTCTTCAGACCTTGAAGCTATGGAGAGGAATCGTAAACGCTTCAATAGGGCAACAGCATGTCAAATACAGGACTTGGGGGGGCATATATTAAGCACCCAGATATTATTAGGAACATCAACCAGTTTTTGGGCAATGACAATGTGCATCTCAATCCTTTGGGTAACAAAAAATTCTTGAGTGACATACAGGGGGGCCTTGAATATTTCCGAAAAGGGCTTGGGACAGTATTTCCAGACGAACGCCAATAAAAGTTACTTCACATACAAACAATGCAACTTAAAACTAAAATAGGTTATCCCTAAACATTAAAATCATAAATTTAATAAATGGGTTTTTGGTCGTGGGTCAGTTGAATTGGGCTCCCCTTGTGGGGTGACCTTAAACCTTCAGTTGAAGGTCATGTGGCATGTGCGCCCGTCCATTCAACTGATGTGACAAGTTTGTGAAATAATTAACAAATATATTGTTCGCGGTTAACCCGGAACAATCAAATGCTATTGATTTATGATGCTGCTCATTTTGTGCTTGTTGCTGCTGCTGCTACCATATTGCATTTTAACTATAAACATTTAAATGTTCAAACTACAATTGCTGCTGATATTGAACTTATATTATAAACATTCAAATGTTCAAACTATAGCTGTTTGCGGTCAACCCGAAATAGCAAAAAATATTTGTGCTGCTCATGTTGTTGTACTTGCTGCTTTGTTGTTGGGTCTGCCCTGCTTGGCGACCCATGCTGCTTTTATTGCCACGACCAAAAACGCCAAACAATAAAAATCTAATTACACCATTACTTGTGTTTTGTAATTTCTTCTATATAGATAATAGCATCTATATGCATGTTATATAGATGCCTTTATCTTATGAGGAAATTGCGGTGTTCTTTTTGTTCGGGCTCGATATTGAATCGGGCTTGGTATACAAATCCTTTTCAAAATCAACCAGGGCTGAAAGGTAGCAAAAAGTTTAGCTCGCTCAATTTTTCAAAAAATTATTACAATCTTTTTAACTTAAGTTTTACCCAACCCACCCTTCCCCTATTGTAAAAAAGATACTGCTTTCGGTTTTTCCAATATATTTTTCAGATTGGTAAATGCTGATATCTTGGTGCTGCATGAAGTATAACTGTCGTGGCAAACAAAATGACTGTGCAGTGATCAAAGTGTGGAACTTGAAGCTTAACATGCGCCTGTCCTCCAACTTTGGTGACAAGTTTGTGTAAATGGCGTCTGCATTTGTCCATTGAACTGATGTAACCAGTTTGTGTAAACAACATGAGAGTCTGTCCATTCGCTGATGCGGCTAGTTTGTTGAAATGGCATGTGCGCCCGTCCATTCAACTGATGTGACAAGTTTGTGAAATAATTAACAAATATATTGTTCGCGGTTAACCCGGAACAATCAAATGCTATTGATTTATGATGCTGCTCATTTTGTGCTTGTTGCTGCTGCTGCTACCATATTGCATTTTAACTATAAACATTTAAATGTTCAAACTACAATTGCTGCTGATATTGAACTTATATTATAAACATTCAAATGTTCAAACTATAGCTGTTTGCGGTCAACCCGAAATAGCAAAAAATATTTGTGCTGCTCATGTTGTTGTACTTGCTGCTTTGTTGTTGGGTCTGCCCTGCTTGGCGACCCATGCTGCTTTTATTGCCACGACCAAAAACGCCAAACAATAAAAATCTAATTACACCATTACTTGTGTTTTGTAATTTCTTCTATATAGATAAATCTATATTGTATATTTTCTATTCTTATTCCTAAATTTTCCATTTGTATCGTATATCATTTCATTTAATATATATTAAAATTCTATTTGCATTATATAATTTTATATATTTTTTTAGATAATTATTTGATTTGTAAATGTTTGTGTTTATATTGTATAGATTTTCATTTGTATTGACTCTTAAACATTGTTTATTTTGGTTTGTTATAAAGGATAAAAGATGTTTGATTTTATTCTTACCATCAATGCGCAAAAAGTTTTTCTAGCTTACAACAGGTTCTTGGTCTTTATTTTTTTTTTCGAATGGAATTGTAAACTTGTGTTCATGAACTGAAAGGGTTTTGTACAATATGAAAGATCAGTCTCCGTGTTGCATATGGTTTGGGCACAATTTAACATTTTCACGTGGTTGAAATAAGGCTGTCATATTGTAACGGAAACGTGTTTACAGAAAAATATTAGAGGCATTATAGTACGTAAAATGCATCAATCAATGCAAAGCGTTGTCAAATGTATCGCCAAATTACATGTAATAGAAAAGCAAGTCTTTGATTTTAGGGTTTCGCTGTCCATGATAATATATCCTTAATTCAATTAAAGGTTGCAGTCTCTTATTTCATGATCCTATATTCATTTAGTTATATATCAAAACATGCAATTTTTGAATCCTTGTTTGTAAATATTTTAATTGTATATTATTATACAATATAAATTGAAATTAGAAAATATCAATTGCAATCAGGATTCGCTGCTTATCTATTCCGATCTTTGTTTAAACCTATATTACATGCCAAGCCTTTATAAAAAGTATAATAAGCTGTAACACGTGTTGGCTTGTTAGCAACAGTAAGAGAAAAAACACAAGGTTGGCCAAAACATAGTCCTGAACGGGAGAAAGCATCATGTAATACATTTTTATTCATGTATATTAACCAATCTATTAATGTGTCTTGAATCATTGTTTGTGAGCTTTTCCTTTGATGTCAGCAATTTATTTTTTCTTGACACACAACAGTTGCATGTGGTTTATCTTTGATAGATCACACTTTCTTTCTGATAGATCACATTTAAAAAAAAAAAATAAGAGTAGCAAAAAATACGAAAATTGTATTTATCATTAACAAATTCATGTGCTTCATGAAATGCAAAGAACATAACAGTTTCTGTGAAATGTTTTTAGCAGCTGTAAAAATTATTACAAGAAAACGTATCCTTTTTTACTGCTTAAACAGCAACTTCATTATGGCTCAAAATGAAATACACAATTATCTCAATATGGCGTACTCCACAAGTCCAGATTTATTCCTCATCTTCCGGCATTATCGAATCAACTTGTCGCACATTGGTACCTGAGCCCTTTAATAATAATTCCTTCATGCAAACAACTAAAACTTTGCGGAAAACTGCTAAAAGGTCGTCATGTTCATCAAGTAAATTCAAATTGAATGTTTTTCTCTCGCAAATGACGCAGTCATTTGCACACAACGAATAGAGGACGCGGTGGTATTCACAGCCATTCTGTTTATGTACCTCTAACACAAAGCGCCGTAACCAGTAATTCAGCATTTTTGCGTTTGTTTAGGATCTTTGTCCCGGAGATGCATATCAACAGATTGTGAATGTTCAGGTTTCCTAATTTATTTAAGGAAATAGGTTTCAACTATATCCTAAGAATTGCGACTCACAGCATAAAATCAAAACCGTCATCCACGGCATTTTGGCTTCAAAGGGCGAGGTAGTTGGAACTTTCATAAAATGTGATACGCTTAACTTCTAGAATCTCTTACTCTTTTTTCATTGGTCATATAAAATGGAGCATACACAGGATAAACATCTGCCATTCAGTCAACTAAATGTTGACTGAAAGGTCTGGAAAGGTGACTGAATGGCACAACTGTGCCATTCAGTTACAATTCAGTCACCTTTCAGTTGACTGAATGGCAGAGGTTCATCCTGTGATCGTTAAATGTTGATAGATCATGGGACACTCAGTGAATTGAAAACAACGATACAAAACATATAGAGTAACATTACTTATAGTTCAGATGCATCTTAAAGATATCGTAGCAATACTTACATCCCGAATACTATTGTGGAAACATTGAATTTCGTGGGGGCCAATTTTCGTGGATTGCCCAAGTTTAACAAGTAAGTGGGGACGTGATTTCGTGTATTATCTTATACCTACAAAAAGGAAAGATGACTTTATATCCAATATTTCATAATTCGTGGAGGATGTTCATTTGTGGATGAGAGGTACCAACGAATCCCACGAAAATTGAGCCACCACAAAAGCTGGTGATTTCACAGTATTTAGAACTATCATCCTTAATATATATCTTTGAAATAATGCATCTATAACCGCTGGATTTGTACCGTATGTGGTATTTTCTGTATCGGGTGATTACTAGGGAAATAGCTCAACACGCTCTGTATTTTCCACATGTATTCCAGTTAATAACACAATTATACGAACAGTTACTCTCCAATCCGTACACATTAATAGGGGGACTCGCTTATTTTATAATTCTAACTTAATATTAACCTACATAAGACAGTGAGGTAAAACGCAACGGATTAGACGGGCGACTTGTACATGTATCTTGACTCTTAACCTCTTACTGTCAAACTCTGACTGTCTTAGACTAACTCATCTTAAATTCATATAAAACATATGATACGATTCTATGACGCGAACCTCTAAATAATTGACATGTATATAACTCATCCAAACAGAAAACATCTCTTTATTTCTAAACTGACAATCGCCCTAGTAAACGCCCATTTATTCACCAGCGTTTATGCGGTAATTGTTATGTAATTGCATTAACTTTATTAACGTCAAACACACATATGTGATCTGAAACCATTGTCCTTCAATCTCGTCTTTCTTATAAGTATATTCCCTATAGCTACACTTGATTACTTTGATGTCTATTTATTTGTTTAAGTTAAGACGTTTGATAAACATTAATTAACATAATGATTCTATCACATCCAGTCAGGAGGAATATCCCGAGAATTAGGAAGAGTAAATAATGTTAATTAACCAAAAAGCTAAATCTATAGAAAATGTTCTCAACATGTAAAATATACATTTACATGTCACCGTGTGAAATGTTCCCCTTCGACAAGACACCCTTTCCCCTGTTACTGGCGTTGAGTGACTTTGAACTGGACACTCTAAATTGACACTCCGATTATCTAAGTAATTGGTTAATTGAAGTAACTCTTAACATTTACTTTTCTATTATTCGCAATTGTTAAACTGTGTTTTGTTATATATGTATATTTGTTGGCCATGTTCAATTATTCGGCAGTTGGAGAGCGATGGTTGAGGCGCTCGTACCACCGACTCCCGTCCTCGAGAAATATTGTTATAAGTTTGCAGAGTTTTAATAAATCTTGTAAAACGAATACCGTTCGACTTGTGCATTTTTTTGTGGGTCACACTATACTGCAATTATGTGCGTTACTTGAGGGCACCAACGGAGCTCAAGAGGCCATAATAGAGACTTTATTATTACTACGTAAAGTACGCGCCGTAGTTTGACGTTTTTGGAGACTGTACCACGAGCAATAAAAACGCCGCTGAAGTGATACCACATCCCCAATGAATCTATCTTCAATATTCTGTAATCACTTAGATTTAAGTAGTGGGTACAAATTAGTAAGTGAATACTCATTCTTCCTGTTACGCATTATATTTACATGTGCTTCTGAACCATTTCATGACATGTCTTGTATATTTACACTCTTCCCAATGCTCAACACATGTATGAAATAAATGTAAAAAACAAAAACAAACTGAAAACAAATTGAATCAATTTTACTTTTGTAAACATTACGCAATGCATTCTTTTAAAACAAGTTTTAAAAAACTGCTCAACAACAAAATGCACTAAACAGCATTCATTAGTAATAAGTGGCAATTCCCCCAAATTTGCCTTTTAATTGAACATGATTTCAATTTCTTTTACCCTCTCACTTGATTGTGCTAATCTAACAGCAGTGGTCGATGCATCAAACAGAGTTTCATATCTACTTTAATATTTTGCAGAACTTTCTGTAGCCCATCCAACGTGGTTCATAAGATCATGGACATCATGTGCAGTATTTGAAAAACACATATGAATAGCACACCCTCCTCTTCAGCTATATGGTGTCTCATCTCATCAATTCCGAGAGTAATCAAATAATATTTCAGTCTTTCCTACAACTGTATATAGAGGAGTAAGGCATTGTCTCATTAATAACTATTCCCGACTCAGTCACCATTCTAAAGAGATATCCAGAAGACATTGTTTTCCCTAATTGTTTTGCCTCTGCAAAAAATCTTTCTAATCCTCTAACTGGGTAAATAACTTCATTCGGGCAACATTTTATAACAAATGTATTTGACTTTCCATTATCCCTGATATTTTTCCCAAATTTATGATTAAATGCAAATCCATCTTCTTTTTTTTCAAGTATTTCACTTCTTGTAAGTTATTGCTATATCCCTAGCCCTGTCACCAGCCAAAAATTGTAATTAAAACAATACTTAATCTCTTGTTAAAACAAACATATCCTTAAGTGTTAAATCAGACCTTCTCTATTGTCTACTGATAAACTTTGAAATTGTGTTAGGTTTTGTTAAAATGAATGATTTTGCCTACTTTGGTAGAATGTGTGCTTTTGCTTGTTCCTCTTGAACACATTTCAAATAACCCTTAATTTGAACAGATGCAGCTGGGTTCCCAACCTTACAATATTCATCATGTGCTCTTCCTCTACCCTCTAGTTCTAATATATCTACAAGGTGCTGGATAATATTTCTGACTGATGCTGCTGCCAGCGTTTTTTGACACTTACAAGTACTATCCACAGTTATCCCTAATTGTTTGCATTTATATGAATGTACTGTTTCTTTTCCCAAATCTATTCTTCCATACTAAAAATCGTTTAATGTCATGTGGTGTGATTGACAAGAAGGTGAGGATGCCAGAATTTTTTTGAAAAAAATTGTTCTAACATCATCTTTACATTTCTTCTCTTTTTTACATAAGCAGAGGGGTTCTAAATGTTATCCAAATATTGTATTCTTTCATCAACGTCTTCCAACTCCATATGGACATTCTGAAAAATACATAAAACATTGCAAAAGTAATGCAATTGCAAATGAACAATCCCATACACACAAAAATGACAATACATAACCATGACAAAAATCTACATATCATCTAATCTAAAACTGTAATCAAAAAACACCCGAGTCATTTTTAAACCCTTTCACATTATTAATAAAAGCTTTAAATGTTGGTAACTTCAATACTCTTACATCACCCTTTCTTTCCAATATTGTTTGTGAAATACAGTGTGAAGCTATAAAAGCCACCAAATTGGTTTTTCTTGAAAATTTGGTAAAACCATTGTACAACATGTTACATCTTGTTCTTTAAGCAATTACAACAATGGAAATATCATTAGAAATGGTTGAAAAACATAAGGATTTTCTTCTTCATTCACATTTGTAACATAAACATCCACACCATCAGATAAAATTGTTGGATATGGAGTAAAATGAGGCAGCATTTTACCATATCTCTCTTTCATACAATTAGAATCTAAACTCATAAGATCAACAGAATATGGACCAACCAATTGCTCAACATAAGCCCACGATGTCTCACTCAACAGGTAATCTTACAAAGAAATTTACCTAGAAGGTTCATCAGCTACACTGAGTTTTGACTGGACATATTGTAAATTCAATGAAATGTTAAATTCATAAACAAAGCAAAATAACTGCTTAAGTTTATAATGTCATTGAGCTGTTAATCTTTTCCTCCTTGATTTTCCAATGTTTTGATAACAGTCATGTTATTACTCAATGCATCTACACTTTTGAGTTCTTAATTTTATCTTTGCAACTATATAATACATTATACACTGCTTCAGCCCCCTTCAAATGAAATGGTCTACTGTCATCATTACTCCAAAAATCGCTTAAAATCAAAGCTTTGAATTCGCCAGAGAAAATTTTTCCACCATATTTAAAACCTGATGCATCAGTCGCCAACATTATTTGTTTATGAGTTTTTAATCTGCAAGTCATACAGCCCTCCCAAGTATCAATAAATCTCCAATATTCTATCTCCTGTTTTAAAGAGATTTCTACTTTTATCATTTGTGAATTCCTCCTGCCATAAGAAATTGCTTTATTGACTTCTCTACAGTACAGTTTTTCGGCATGAACAACTAAACAAAATGAAATGCATTTTCCAGCAAACCTTTGCAAAGTTCTAATATCAACAAAGTTTGACAACAATATAGATTCTCTTAATTTTGAAAATGACACTTTTTTCTCATCTGGTGAAGAAAATGCCATCTTGGAAGAATCAATAAAATTACCCAAATATATAACCACTTGAGATGGTACATGTACAAACTGACTTTTCTTCCAGGAAAGGGTATATCCTAGCCTTGTGAGTAATTCAAGTGAAACATAGGACACATCTGTTATCCTAGACTAACAAATTCAAGTACTAGTCTATCGTCAATGTACTGTATGTTATAAATACTTTTACTTCTTAAATAATTTGTTACTTGCATTCCTATGGTTTGATAAATGTAAGTGGATGATTTCCAGTCAAATGACAATGTGTTGTATGTGAAAACCCAACCTGCAAACTGTATTCCAAAGTATTTTCTAAAAATGTTTGCATAAAATAACATGATCATACCCCGAGTTTTCATCACATGTTATCATTTTCATATCCTTTTCAATCATCCTGGGTACATGTTTTAAATTTTCCAATTGAAAAGGTGTATCTTTTGTCCATAGATTAATATTGCTATCATCATGACAAAGTCTTGGTTTTGTTGGTTCTACAGTTAAGGGCATTATTATAAGTGAAAGCTCACATTCTCCAACTTTACCAACAACAGAAAAGGATTCAGTAGGTATTCTTTCATACAACTCTGAGCAAATAAATTCTTTAAACTGTTTACAGATCGGTGCATTTTGAAAAAAAATCTTTGTGAAGGAAATAAAGAGTTGTAACTACAACCTTTAAAATTACCTTTAAGATGTGTAAAAAAAAAATTCTGTAACATCAACACCATCTTTTATCCACTTTTTAACAAGACTAAATGTGTCATTATCCAACAAAAAAAATTCCCAATGACAAAATTGATTATGTAGTTCTCCAGCAATGAAAAAATCTGGATTTCTTAAATAAAAATCGCATAAAGATTTTACTGCACACTCTTCTTTAAAAATGTATGGGTCAACATGTGATGGAATGTTGTCCCCTTCCAAAGTTGTCATATTGGATGTTTTCTCTTATTATGTTCTGCATGCACTTTATTAAAATAACAGTCAAATTCCTATTCTGGAACAAGTAGGTTTCCACAATTGTCAAGTGCATGCAATGTCTACAAAAGAATAAACTAAATAAGGAATGAATATTCTACATTTTAATACCTAATTTTCGTATATTCTATAGGAAACATCTAACAGGATTTGGGAAAGGACAGCATTCCACCAAGACCCACGTGAAAAAATTCACTAGAGAATCGGTGTTCTTAGGTACATGTGAAAAAATTTTCTTACATGAATAAAAATTGATATCCCGATATACTCATTTACTTTCTTTGTTTTTTAGCCATTTTCATTTTTTTTACATTCTCGGATACTATGTCCAGGCATATCACAAAATAACACAATTTCCTCTAGGTTTCCACTGATTGAATCTCCCTCTAGGCCTACTGTTAAACATTGAGTAATTCTGGTATGGTGCATATCGGTAGGACTGTTGTGGCATCAAAAATGGATTTATTGGATTATAAACATTTGCCAAAGGTGATTGATGGGTGTTTTCATTTTCTGCTTTCTCTGGAACTGTTAACTTTAATTCTACTTTGATTCTACCTTTTTTTCTTGCACACATTTGTTAAGAGCCTTAATACAACATCTGAAGACCCTCTAACTACATTTACCTTTTACCCTTGATGCTTGAGAGCTTGTCTTGATAGCTCTTCAAATACACTTGAGTCATCAAGTTGTCTTTTTCTTGCTACATTGGCGAATTCCTCTAACAATAAAAAAAATCAGTGCCTCATTAGGTGACTTTTTTAGGGCAAGTCCTAGAAAGAATAATCTTACCGTGACCAGGCTACGCTCAGGTCACGGTAAGAATTCGTCCCATATACTTGCAATGTAGCAGCCGCGAAGCAGATCAGCTTCGTGTCGATTTTAAGTCTGTTAATAATAATCTACAGGGGAAAAACACATTTTTATACATTACAAACCTTTTTTAAACATGAATGTGTAGTTTAGTCCACAAAATATCCATTAAATGAGTCGTACCAAGACATTTTATAAAGATCCAAGTTTGAATTTGCCTGCCATTTTGTCGTAAACCGCACTCGGAATGTCTCGGATATTATCATTATCATGGCGACCATAAACGGCGAATTTTCAAACGTGATGTTGAAAGTGGCAGTGATTTCGTTGCAAAAACAGTTTATATGGTAATATGGGATTATAAAAGAGCAACATTGTAGGTATTTAAGCCCAATCGTATGAAAATTTAGGCGAGATACAGCGCGTTATATTTTTTCATTTGCTACAAAGCGAGTATATTGGACGAATTATATCGTTAAACCGGGTCCGTAGGACATCTTTCATTTTAACGATAGAACATTCTATTTAGGCAATTCCCGTGCCTGATCCTTTAAGCTTTCTACACTTTCCGTCGCTTTTTCCAAGTCTGCTATCCTGGAAAGAATCTCATCTTCGTGATTGTTCTTGTCTTTCTTTGTTTTCTTTTCTGTCTCCCTCTCGTTAGCAGATGTAGAAGCTCCCACTGTCTGGTTATCATTTTCGATTGCAGCACTGCCAGATTGCTAAAAATAGCCAAAGAAAACACAACTTTTAACAGAAAAGAAAAAAACCCCGTATAACTTCTGGAATAATAGAAAAGAAAACATCAATGCGTAACTTTCCATTTTGCTGTCTGCTCCTCTTAGTTGTTTTCCTATTATGATCCTTTATACCAAAATCTTACATAAGTAGTGATTCTATAGTCTGTCCTTATTTATATTTTTCCCTGTATGAAAATGTACCTGTTCGTATGTACCCCTGACGATTTGCATTTGTGTGTATTATATATATGTTCCTTTTGTACCAAATTATTTGGTTTGAGCGAATAAACTGAACTTGAACTTGAACTTGGAAAGCATAATTACCAACAATACCTGTGTTAGTACATTAATTTATCATAAATTGACCCCCTAGTAGGAAAATTGCCTACCATCGTTTCGGTCAGTTGTCTCCTGACTGGCCTACTTCATTGGCATTAATAATGGCATTATGCAATAAGCAGACAAAATTTCTTTTGTTGATCGCCTTCCCCGCCATCTCTAAGCAATCATTGGCACTCTCTCTTGTAATTTGTCGGAACTGACTAATTAATTCCTCATTATCCAAATCTTCCGTTCTCACTTTCGTGGCCATCCTGGCTGCATAACTCATTCTACCTAGTTCTCTTTATGACTGTGAGAATACGTTTCCCCTTCAAAGAATGTTTTCTATTCAGCGTCGTAACCGCAGGTGGCATCTACAATATTCAAATTCACTTGTACAAATTCTAATCAAAATTACACTTGACATGTAACTTTATATTGCTAAAATTGTTATACATTCCAAAACAAAAAACAAAAACCTCAGAGACTGTCAATATTTGATACAGCATAACCTATGGCAATGATGATACACACATATTTAACCTTAATTAAATTTGGATAAAAATTTAAGCAAGGTAATAAAAAAATAAACAACTTCTAAAAAGTCCTAAAAACTTATCCAATCTATTGAATTTAATTTATTTAATTTATTTAATGTTTACATACATTTATAGATGAAATGTTTTGTAATTGTGCTAGCTAAATGACAAATAAAATCAGTCTCTGAACTGTATATTTTGGAGGCATTAGTCCAACCTTTTGACCCAATTGCATCCATTGTGTAGAGGATCATTTTAATTTTTAGGATAATGTAGATATAGATGGTTTTATGATTTTTTAAGCATTAATTTGCAGAGTTATTAAGAGGGAATGTCACAAATCATCAAGCTCGGCTATGAAACTTGAAAAAAAAATTCCCCGTTTTTCTGATCTAAATTGACCATCTTAATTGTACTAATCGTTTTTTTTTTTGGATATGAATAATTTAAAGTCACCTTTATTAATTATTTCAGATGTTTCCATGAAAACGGCTTATAATACCAAAATAAACTCATTTTCTATGATTTTCATGTATATTTTATTGGCATTTTCTACTGTTAAACACATTTCAATTTATAAGTAGATTAATGTTACGTAAACACAGTTTCTAAACTAACATACTTTAGAAAAAATTGTTTTGGTTATTGGATTGCTATGGTAACCAATATTTGAGACATTTTTGAAAATAACCAAATTCAAAAATAGCCCTCTAACATAAAATTGAATATTTCAACTCTGCAACAAAATAGGCAAAAAATGTATGTTGCATACAAATGACCAAGAGCATCTTTATCAAAATCATTAATAAAATAGAGAAGCCTTTTTATAAAAATATCGGGAAAATTGTGTTTAAAAATCACATTTTTGCTTAATTTTCATTTTTTCAAATATAGAATGAAAGAGCTAAATTTATTTGCAGAATGATCTTTTTAGAGGACTAGTCATAATAGAAAGAAAATAACTTGCATAAAAAAGACAATATAGCTAAAAAAGTCCTTAGCAACCAGTTTTACACCATAGCACCCCCCCCTTTTCAATAAAAATGCAAAAATTGTTTTTTGTTGCATTCAAACTTTTTACAACAAAAAGAAACATGATTAATGATTTAATTGAAAACGAATTTCTCCCTAGCAACCATCTATACAGTTGTATGCCTTAGCAACCAAATCAGTTTTTCAACAACTATATTAAAAGGAATGTTTTTGTCTTGGAAGAAAATGGTAATGTATTGCAAAAAAATAATACATTTGCCTAAGACCTACATTAAAGCATAGCAACCTGTTTTTTGTATACATAAGCAACAACATTAAAAAATATGTGTCCATAACAGTGGTTACATAAGATTTAAACTGCTTCAGATCAAAATCAAGACATGGACCTTCCCTACATTTTCCATGCACATTCAAGAACTTTATGACTTAAAATATACATAAAAAGCCAAAACTCGTCTTTTAATCTGTATTTGAAAGTTTTAAATTCAATCAAAATCTTATACATGTCCATTTTTAACTGCACTTGCATATGTTGCAGTTTTATCAACAAATGTGTATAGAGCATAACACTGAAAAAAAGTGTTTGGACTTCCAAAAAAATTAGTTAGAAACTTTCGAATGCATTAGCGATTGCAATCAAAATATTTTTTCTATTCTACAGTCTACAGTTATCTTACATTAATGAACATTCTTGAATTTCATATATTTTGGATTGTAAGAATATAAAGGATACAAGAAAACTACACATCATTTATGTGTGTGCTTAAGGTGCATAATTTTTCATGAATGAAATCTTGAAGTTCTTTATTGACTTAAGTGAATAATGAAGTCAAATTGCTCCACCAGCAAGCATCAATCTTAACAATGTCATTTATTTTGATGATCTATTAAGTCAAAGCAAACTTGATTTATCATACAACTTTTAGACAGATAAACATAACTACAGTTTATGTATCTTTTGATGTATATATATGGTATTTGCATAAAATCTTGAATAACTTCCTAATCTAAAAAATACATGTATCAATATACAATTAATTCATATTTATTGTCAGGCTTCTGGCGTCAATTACTGTAGAAGCATTAGATTTCGTGGTGGCTAAATTTTCGTGGAATTCGTGGTTACCTCTTATTCACGAATTAACATCCTCCACCAATTAATAAATTAAGGCAATAAAGTCGTTTTTCCTTTTGTAGGTATACGAGAATACACGAAATTACGTCCCACGAACCTGTAAAATTTAAGCAATCCACGAAAATTGGCCCCCACAAATTTTAATGATTTCACAGTATATTGTTTTCATACTCTTCAGCAACAAAGTCTTCACTTTTATAACCGTTTTGTGCTGATTTTCGTTTTTCTATTGATAGTCTGCTGAAAAAGCTCGAAATCTGTGATGGAGTCAGAAATAAATCTTGAGAAAACCTTCTCTTCCCATTTTTTTTATTGTTCTCATCATCACTGATACCTCTTCAGGGTCATACTTATGTCCTGTCATTCTCACACTTTTGGAACATTTCTTTCAAAAACCCAATCTGTTCACTGGAAAATCTCTTAACAGAACGTTAAGGCTCATCCTCTAACTAAGGTAGAACATTCATCTGAATGATATACCGAGCTTCTTACATGTACAAGCATTGATTGCTTGGTATTTATTTGCCTAACATACTCGACCTTAGAGTTGTCTGACAGGTAATTCAGTTCTGTCTTGCATTGATGGTCACCTTTATCAAGATGGTTACTCAAATTTCCATATCTCATGAAAGTGAGGAGGCAATGCAGTTCCGAACAGGTGAAGATGAAAGAGCTATTGTCTGCAATTTGTGTATTGGTATCATTGTCGTTGCTCATTATGTTGGATACAGCTGGATTTATATCTTCAGTAGCAGCTATTAATTTAGGAACCTTTACAACGTCATCTGTAGAATTTGATTTCAGAATTGTTACAGATGGGAAATTGTCATAGATATGAACAGATGTGTTTATGATCTTTACTCCTTTTCCAATCTGGTATTGCTTGAAAGCTAACACATGATCAGCATGATATTGAAAATTGTTTAAAATTGTAATATATTCATTTTCACTGCTTTTGTCACAATAATTCCACATGGTTGGGTTGCTGTAACAACTTGAACATTCTTAATGTTAGATTTGATGACAGCAGTCAAACATTCATTTGAAGTAGTGACATTATACCCTTCATTTACATAATTTCTAATGGATCCTTTGATATGTGCAGCTCTCCGATCGCATATACTTTTTCCACCTTGTGGGTCAGCGAAATCCACTTGCACAACCTTTAAAGCACTCACTTGATTCAGAAGAGGAATACAAAAAATTGCATCAACACTATGAAAACAACCAGCATTGTCTGATCTTATAAATGCTTTTGTCAAATTTTGGTTTTTCTCCTTTAATTTTAGCACGGAATCTTTCAAAATTCCATTAGATGTTACAGCGTCTTGATTGGCATTGTCAAATATATGGACAATAGTGTGACTGTGTAAAACACCATTAATTATGCATGTGCCAACTGTTATATGCCAATTCATTCCTCTTTTGGCAAACCACTTTGTGATTCCCTATACATCATGGAAAGAAGCTTCATTGCCCAATCCCTCTCTATAAGTACTTCCCCATCTGATAAATTCTCTATAACATGACTTCGAGCTCTATCTTGATTAAATGATCTCAGCAAGTGCTTTTTCCATTCTTCCAACGTCTTTACACTTTTAAAAGTAAAAAAAAATTATACATATACAGTTATTTGAATATTGCTAGAAAATATATTTCTGCTTGTTCACATTTCGAAATCGTGCAGAAAAATATTGCTAACGAAGAATACTACTTTCTCTAAAGGTAATATTATATATTGTTATACTTTCATGTTAAATACTGAAATCTGATTGGTTAAGACGGAGTTAATAATATGTTCTATTACCCTCAGCGTTAGCAACACACTTAACAACGGGTAACATTAAAAAATGTTACATGCGCGAAAATTATGCGCGTACGGTTCGCTGTAGAATTCACGTTATTCCTATATAAAAGCAGTAAAATTTTCTTTAAAATGAAGACATTCAGTATAACAAAATAAATAGTGCCTGTTTGGCAGGATAACAGTTGAAATTGACACCCCTCGAAAACCATTGTCAACCTCCGCTTCGCGTCGGTTGACAGTGGCTTTCTCGGGGTGTCAATTTCAACTGTTACCCTCCCAAACAGGCACTATTTATATAAGATAAAGATTTGAATCAATTAAGATAAAATCTGCTCTCAAGAAATTATACTACACTTTTGGCCTTGTACTATAACGAAATAAACAGCTGATAAAAATATGAAATAATAAATCAAATACATTTACCTGCTCCTACAGGAATACGAATTCCAAACTGTTCAAGAATATCTCTTGACTGCTGAACTGTAACAGTTGCTTTCTCTATTTTTCTCTTTCCATTACAAGTCTGAAGTGGGGGTTTCAGCATACACAGCTTTGATGCCTTCCATCCTTTCCCCAAATAGTAGCGGTGGTTTGGACAAATTGTGAATTGGTCAGACTCATGTTCAAAAAGTCCAGCACGAAATTTAACAAGTTCTTGTTCATTACAAAGTGAAGATGGGTTGATTCTAATTTGTGAAAGATGTGCGTCAATGTTGTCACGACAAGAATTGAATGAACATATCTGAGATGATGGTTTGGTGTTAAAATTATTGTTACAAGTAATCCTTGAATACTGGTAACTCCATCTATAACATCATGAAAACACTAAAACCACATCAAAGAAGATACTGCATATCATTGATTTGTTGACAAGTGTCTTCTGCTACTGGAAGTTGACATGTACTATCTTTTGTGCACTTACTATTAAAGAGCTCATTCAAGGGAGATAATTCTGAGGCACAATTTTGAAGAAAATGGAGAAAGTTCATGCAGAGAATCACTGTCACCGTTGCCTCTGTCCAAAGGCTTCTCAATATTTCTTTTGATTTATATTGTTTAGGTGTGGCACTTTCTGGATATATTCTGTTTGATCAATTATGTTGTTGCAGATTTAAGAAAATAGCATTGAAATTGGGGAAAATTGAGATTAAAAAAAATCGTTATTACAGCGTTTGAAACTGATAGTCATTAAAAAAAATATGGGAAAAATGGTGAAAATTAATGAATTGAGGCAAACAGTTGTATATCTATTAATTTTTCATACTTGTCATTATGCAACATCTTAAATTTGAGAAAATTTCACATTTCACCAAATTTCAACCCCCCCCCCCCCCTTTTCCCTATTGGTTATCATGGGAATGGACCGCAATATTGCAAAACAAAAAATGGTCTGATATTTTAGCATTGTTTTACTTGACCCACAACTGGAGTAAAAATTGTTTTTTTCAAAAAATGTTGTTTCAATTAATTTTAGGGATGAAGCTTGATGGTTCGTGGCATTCCCTCTTAAGTAAACTAATAACAAGTTACCAACTAATTTTGATATTAAACACTAAAAGTAACAAACATCGCTTGTAATTTTCAATGCCCAGTAGGCTGCATGTTGCATCACTTGTATTTATAGTTTTTATACCCATAAAAGAAAAGACAATCAATTAATCACAACATTCGTTAACTGGGGCTATAGAAACGTCTTTTGAATCAAATGATTATCATTTTAATGCCTCTGGGGTTAATTTACACGATGATGAACTCAGAATACAGGGCGACTTGAACAACTTCTCTTTCGGAGGAAATTTCAGCAAAGTTACCGATCATATAGCGAGTATTTCGCCCATGTTGATGATCGAGTCTATCAAAATAATTGTAAAACGAGAAAGATGTGGGTCTTCTTAAAGCGAATTAGGGTAAAATTAGGTTTATTTTTTACAGAAAGTCATTTCAACAATGTCATGTATCTGCGCCAGTAGTGAAATGTTTGGATAACGTGATGAAAATGGCGTATCCATTGCTTAAACAATGAGTGTTGTGTCCTCTTTTCTATCGACAACGAGGTTAATATTATTTTAAATATCGTAATAATCATTATTATTTTTCTGAAGGTTTTGCAGTTGAAAAAAAATGTGCGTTAGTTTTGTTCATCGTTAATAAAAACAACTTATGTGTAGGAATATCAATCGTTAACGTGTCATATCTACGCTAAAACCTAGAACTATTTCTAGATTACGTAGATAATATAACACTTACTAAAAATTTGAAGCAGCCAAAATTAATTTAAAACATTACATTAACCAAATAAACTCAAAACAATGTCTTTTTAATACATTAATATGTTTAACAATAGCAATAACTTCATGCTCCTGCTAAAGAAGTAGTACAGTTTGGATAAATAAATTATTTCAGTTTCAAAGCTAAAATGTAAATTGCGCAAATGGTACGGTTTAAATAATTTAAAGTTAAAACATGTTTGATGCTTTATACATAAATAGAGCAGTTTGCATTATATCGGTTTGCCAACGGAGATACATCTTTTAGTGGACCATTCAATTACACAGCATTCAAAAGACGTATTAAAGGTCAGGTGAAAAGAACTTAATATACAGATGGTGATTTTTTTCTTTCCTGTCCGACATTTTTATAAACGTGATGATACCAAAATACTTCCACATGTTCGAAGGGGACTAAAACTGGATGACTAAGTTCATTTCTTTAGACAAACATGTTTTTCTCCTCTAAAAAAAATTGTATATTTAGTATATAATTGATCATAAATTGATTATTTAACGAATAAGGAATCATTGTTTGATCGAGTATCATGAGTTGATTATTTTGGTCGGGGCGTGGTCAAATCCTATAAAGCTCGTAAGAAATCATCACCTCACAATATCCAAAGAATGATTCTTTATTACTAATATTAATTTAATTCACAGCAATTGTACAATTAAATATTTGAATATTGATAAGCAAACGTCATTTGAATTTATTGGACTGAATATGAACAAATTGATACGTAGTGATATTACATGGAAAAAAAAACACTGAAAAATGTAATTATAGTTATAACAAGTTTGCCAAAGCGCAGTTGTTAGGCTGTTGCAAAACTAAAAAGTTCTTTAGGAACGTTTCAAAATGTAATTGAAAAAAATAGATAAGTATGATGTCTGGTAAGTTAAATACTATGTATCAAAAGTGATTTTTTTTTCATTTTCATGAAACCCATACCAGGATACCAATAATTAAAAATATCCACTTTATCATGGTTTGTTCTGTGCGTTGTATATATATTATATCGTTTCAATTTTAAAACATATTTGTATAATTAGATGATTTTACAGACTTTAAACTTTTTAAAGTAATTCTGTAATTGACTGATCTCTTTCGATTTTTTCACGTTTTCACGTTTTCACGCTTAAAGCCGATAACGTTATAGAATCACACCTGAATTGAAACTGTCGTAAACACATGGATAAACATAGATATTTTTAATTCTGGTCTTTTTATTTTTTTGGAAAGACAGTCTCATAACTGCAGCGGTTTGTGATTAGAAATTGAGTAACGTGTGTTGGCGCGTTATAAAAATGTGTATGCACACACCGCTGCAGTTATGAAACTATATCTTTCAAAATAAAAATAATTTAATGGTTATATTTATTTTACATTTTTTAACTGCTTTCCTTGTCTGCAAGTGTGAATTATATCTTATAATCAAATGTTTGAATCATATTTTATCCTAAGGTTAAGTTTATATATTTGCATATCCATTGTTCTTTCCCACTATGAGTCCATACGGAGGAATTGCAATTATTTTTCTATCATCGCAATTGCTCTGTCTGTATATTATGACATCATAAAGGTGTGACGTCATATGCTTTTCCATGACGTTATAGATTCTAACCACTATACGATACATCATGTGTTTTTCTGCAACTCCATAAAATTGATGTATTTAATTAAAACATGTCTTTAAGTTATAATTACATTTTAAAGTTATTACTGTAATAACATTTTATTGATTCTGTTAACAAATCTATGTGAAATAAAAAGATACATTACAGTCTGAATGTTTATTTTTGATGCAATAGCTAAAAGTCAAGGTAGGAAATTTCCGAGTGGTAAAATGCAAATATAGCGCGCATCACGGAAGATGCCAACAGAGCAGTTGCTATTCATAACGCCATGTTCACGAAATAACGTTGTTTATTTCTTAAATAAACGGAAGAGCCACTGTAATAGCCACAAGCGTGAACTGTGATTTTCGCTTGTGACGTTGCATTTTACAGCGTTCAACGTTGGTAACGTCATAAAGAAACACCGAGACGACATTTTAACCTTTCAGTACCCTATGCATGTTACAATGTTATATTTACATTCCACGTATAATTTGCATGTAAAGCTACTGCAGATATAGCACCATAACACAGACATAGTACATTGTACTAAAAGGTTTAATGACGAGTTTTAATTGTGACGTCACAAACGTTGAACGCTGATAAATACAACGTCACAAGCGAAAATCAAAGATCACGCTTGTGGCTGTTACAGTGGCTCTTCCGTTAATTTAAACTTACCCATAGGATAGTACAGTAATTTTGAGGTATAATTCGCATTTGCGTACAAGGCAAGAAAGTAAAAAAATGTAAATATTAGCATTAAATCCTTATTTTTTGAAAGATATAGTCTCATAACTGCAACGGTGTGTGCAAACAAATTTTCATAACGCGATAACGCGCGTTATTCAATTTGTACACAGGAAAAATGTCCACATGTGTGCAACATGTGTTCAACATATATTTTACATATATATTTTACATGTGTAAAACACATAAAAAGAGCATACATATATAAAGTGTTTAATTTCACACATGTTTAACATGTGTTTAATATGTGTTAAACATGTGTGAAATTAAACAGAGCATATTTTATATGTGTAAAACACATATGCTATATGTGTAATATATGTGTTGCATTTTATATATGAAGTTTATATATAATTTTTTGTTAGC
Organism: Magallana hongkongensis; assembly: GCA_015776775.1. Classification (NCBI taxonomy): domain Eukaryota; kingdom Metazoa; phylum Mollusca; class Bivalvia; order Ostreida; family Ostreidae; genus Magallana; species Magallana hongkongensis. The sequence goes on from CM027470.1 coordinate 3,696,956, forward strand.
AATTTTCAATAATAAAGGTACATCTTTACTTAAATTTTCATTTAAAATATATTACACACAGTGTGCTTTTTATGCAAACTACTCCTTGATATCAATGTATAGATCATCAGTATACTATTGCAGATGCATACCAGGCATATTGAAAAAAATAATAACAAAAACTTCATTAATTTGTTCTCAGGAGTTTATTCTTCATTGCCATGTTACAATTCATTTCTCTCTTCCTTGTTCCTGTAAATAACAAGAAAAATTACACATACATAATGTACATTATGTATTGATTTTATTTCATATTTAGCACCATTAGTTATTATTTTCTATGTCTCTATTTTACAGTATACATGTACACTTGATACACTATCCAATGATATAACATTATATAGATTCAATTCTAGAATTCATACAGAAATATATTAGATATGTATGTACCTGGTAATCTAGGTCAGAATATGTATTATTATTGTAAAAGTGAAATCACAACAAATCTTTTAACTTACCTCTTGGTAACCCTCGATTCTTCTTTCTTCTATTTCCCGCAGAAGCCCCTTAGATGTTCGGTCTATTGTCTCTTTTATTGATGCATAGGACTCTGGTGACAGAAAAAAATCTCAAGTTAATATATAGTCATGGTATATTTCATAGATTGAATATATAAATTAAATTGTCATTAGAGAATCAAATTTTCATTTTAATTTAAATATATGTATTTCTCTTTCAGAACTTACATATATTTAGTTATTACTATATACAATCATGAATATAATATAATTATATTTCTCACCTTTAAACTCTGGCCAGAACTTTTAACATTCGGTAAACCTTTTCATTGTTAAGAATGCCCTCTGAAAGAAATGAAGAAAAAATAAGCAAAATTCTTTGATAAAGTATCATTCAATCAATAGTTATATATATTTATACACATGTACATGATGCACTTTTTTTGTACATAATTATGTCCAAAAGAAGGGACAGGTTGCATGTTAATTTCAATCATTTGATTCGTTAGCCAATAGTATCCATACATTAGATCCGACACCTTTAAGATGCCTAGTATTGTTGATTTTTATTCTTACATATATATTAGTATGTCATACACATGATAATACAAAATCAGACTTACAAGTGCTACTGTCATCTTTCTCCTCATGTCCACAGGACTCTTTTCTGGTGGAGTAAATTGCCTGTTCACATAATTGCACAGGCCATCCTGGGGGAGAGGGTCTCAAAGTCCATTGTAGAGTGGAACAGCTAAGAAAATTAAACATCAAACATCAAATAAACTAAAAATCAAATATTTGTTTTAAGCAATATGAGCTGCAATTTTCATGTCTAATTTTTTTAGATAAAATGTTTTTTTCTACTAAAATGACAAAAAATATCATGGCTTTTAAATTTCTGTCAGCTCTGTTTTTGTGGGAAAAGCCATTAAGAAGCCTTAATTAGAGCAAAATTGAATTATTGTCTTCCGGTACAAAAATTGATAAGCTATATATTCCTTATAAGTGAAATCTTTTTTCGAACCTTAGCAATTCATGTGTGGACTAGTTTCTTTTTAAAATGGTAATACCAACTTAATACAATCATCAGATGTTTTTAAATTAGCATAAAATAAATATTGAATTTTGAGGAGGAAACATACATATTATGATAATATTTGTTTCAAATAAACCTGAAATATTTGTAAAAGTTAGATTTTCAACACTTAAAATTAACGATACAATATACAGAAATTCATGATATTAACAATACAGTCAGACCTCTACGTATCAATGAAATTTTCATATTAATTTTAAATGTCATGTTTAAAGTGTTTTTTTTATATTATTAAACATGCAATAATATACCTGCAATGTACTATGAGATGCAACTTATTGTATATATTATATACAATAAGTTGCATACCATAGTACATTGCAGGTATATTATTGCATGTTTAATAATATAAAAAAAAAAACACTTAAAACATGACATTTAGAATTAATAAGAAAATTTCATTGATTTTCTTTTACAAAATTTAAATCATGAATACTTTCAAAAGAAAGTCAAGCAACAATTTTGAAGATAAAAAACTGAATTTTACTTATGATACTTACAACTGCATAAACAGTTAAGAGCGATACATTCCTGCTATTCACTGGGTTAGTTTATGGGACCTGTCTGAAAATAAAGTGTGTTAATAAGCATACAACAAGAACTCACTTAATATATATTAAGTAACCGATTGAACATTTTAGCAACTTGTTGCATAATAAGTACTATTTTAAACAATTGATTAAATTTTCAGTTTTGGTATATCAACAACAACAACAAAATTATATAAAACTTTCGACTTGCTGCTTTAAGTTTTATGGAATACCTACTCGTTACTTTGCATCGAACTTTACTCTAGTTTATTCTACTTTCACTTTTCAAGATTGAATTGTGTCTGATCTAAATAAAAATGCATTTGATAAACATATATTTAATGTTTGCTTAATTTTCAAGCATTGTTCTGTCTATAAATGTGCTTTTGCCAGATACAACTGCTTAATTGAAGCTTTGAGGAAAACGTTTACCGACAGACCTACCGTTTACATATAGCAGATGTTGTATAAACCTTTATATGTATATATACATTAAATCACCGTATTTGCCTTTACATTTCATTTAAAAACTTTCATCAAGTTCACCTAAGTAGATTGGATCAGCATCGATCATTTCCAATACAGGTTTTTTGTTTTCAACCCGAATTTTCCTTGAAAACACAAGCTCTGAGCTATTTTTCGCGTTATAAGATGACTAGGTTGCTACCAGCAATATTTATATAGTTTTACAATACAAATAAATGAATAAGAATGATTGACAAACCTTACCTTTAGCCTCAAATCGAATATATGCAAATGATTCAACATCTTCTGCTTCCGTGACGTAAAAAATGACGTATGATTGCAAACGACAAAATTTTAAAGCCAATCGAGATTTAAATCCGGAATTGGTTAACAAATAAATTCTGTAAGTTAGTCGGCAAAAGTTTGTTAAATAAATATTATTTTTACAAGTATTTACTAATAAATGCAAAAATGTAGGTGAAAGTCATGAAAAGGAATAATAAATTTTTTTTTCGTGTATATGTTCTTTGAAACATGTATTAAACATATATTATTTTATATATGTGTTAAACATATGTAAAATGTGTATGTTACACACGTGTATAATATATGTGTACAACATATAAATTTTAAAACATGTGTTGTACACATGCATTATATGTGCAAAACATGTGTAAAATTATACACATATTTTACACATGTGGACATGTTTCCTGTGTATGCACACACCGTTGTAGTTATGAGACTATATCTTTAAAAAAATTAGGATTCAATAATTAAATAACTGCAGTAGCTTTCCACACACTTTGCATGCAAAAATACGTGGAATGTAAATATTTTGTAATGACACAGTACTAGTATGGATTATACAAAGTCCGCCAGTAAAAGTTGTTAACCAAAGGCTTTCTTCCTAATTAATAAGAACCATAAAGGTATATGTGTTTGCACAGTCCACGGGCTTAGTCCTTGTCTCCCCTCTTATATTCAATATTATAACCTGTACAAATATCTTTTATCTAACATATTAAAAACATTGATCTTATAAAACCAAGTAGAAAGTTACATGTACTTAGAACATTTTTGTATAAACTTTTTAAGTCACTGCAATAAAATAATTACAAGAGCTTATGGTTTTGTTTTTATTTATATTTTTATTCATGAATTTCACAGCTTTGTTACTCACTTGCATTTCTTTTGGAATTTTGGAAGAGCTTTTGGTTGACAGGCGATTTATTATAATCATAATCATTCTCAAAGTCTTTCTCAAGTGAAATTAAATAAATAAATAAATAAAGTAATAAGTTCACATAGATAAAAAAATATCTTTGTGATTAAGTAGCATGTTTATCCTAAGAAGCTCTTCTCATGATTTGGACACAAATTACAAATTTCGTATCACATTCATAATTTTTATATAAAGAAACTGAAATTGAACCTTTACATTTACTAAACAGCAATTATTAGTTGTGATAAAAGTGATACATATTTTGCATTATCATTCTTTTAAAAAATAGTACCAAATTATTGATAAATGTGTAAATGTTAAAGCCAGGGGAGGATTATCAGGTAAACCATTTTGCACAGTTAACTACATAAACTGATTTTCAAAGCAAATTGTTAGCATAAAAATGATAATGTTATTAAATACTTTGACAGTCCAACCTCTTCCTCCTTATCAATTCGGGTCTAAGAAACTAAGTTGATCAAATGTGTTTTCCACTAAATTAAAATAAATTGATTTGAAAACAAGTGCTTTAAAAGGAATTAAAATGAGGTGACCATTTTAAACGCAAGGCAAGTAAAAGTAAAACTATAGACACTATAGGCACGATAGACAATGGTTTTCTACGGTCAAAAAACGACCCGACCCGTTATAGAATATTGATTCGGGTAGAATACTTTGACTCCCTCTGGTCATTCTATGGGGTTTACTTCTCGTATTACACATGATTAACTAAACATTTTGAGAACCATAACTTAACATGATCTAGATTGTTGGGTTTTTTTGGGTTTTTTTTTGTAATTGGGCATCATTCAACCATGTAGAACTACAGACAATAAGAAGGGCACTCAATTTCTGTCAAGACAATGTGAAAACAAAATTCTATCATTACAATGTTACAGTTTCTATGTAAATTTTATATAAAAAAATGACAAGGCTTTAAATATTAATATTTGCAAAAAAGTACATTTTAACATGATGGCCGGATAAAGAAAACAGGCATCTCAGATATTTCAGAGTTCATAAATGTATGACTAATACATATTTTAATCCAATGCTATCAACGTTCATATGTACATTTTTTTTTTCTAAACACCGATAAAACATATTTTGTAAACGCTTTTGACCTGTCTGTGTTCAATGGGAAAAAATCTGCGCCCATCTACAATAGTTTGATTTTCTCATCATGACGATTACAAAGTACGAATTTCGCCGATAAAAATAAGTACATGTTTATACTATTTTCAAGGTAATTTTTAAACTGTTCACTCTCTTATGAACATCCTATGGATGGGGACAGAATGTTGTCGACTCAAAACACAATATCAAATATTTGAAAAGTAGGAAAGTATGAAAGAAGCTTTCAGATAGAAAATACGACGTTTGAGAGAAGAAACGATTGTTCGAATACTTATAGCTAACACGTTTTACGCATTCTCTTAAATTAACAAGGTTCGTGTCATGCTTATCTTTAACGGACTAGGATGCACAAAACATTAAGAACTGGTTTACTGTCTTTACCGCTAGTCATTTAATTGCATTGAACCAGTATGACTTAGTATTGGTCATAAAGTGTGTAGTATTATGTACTCGGTAATCTTAAAGTCACCAGCAAATATAATACTAGGTTTAAATACATAAATACAACTTGGAAACAATATACTGCAAATTTTGCCTCAAGTATATTGTCAGTAATTTCATGCAAATCTTTTACAATTTAATGCCATGCTATGATGTGCGATTTTGATTATATGCTAGTAGATTTAAATGCAATGCTCTGAGATTTGTATGCTATGCTATGTGAACTTAAAAAGAAGGACTTGGTGATATGATATGATATGATATGTTATGCTATGCTATGTCAGCTATGGTATAAGGTTAAGCACAAAAGCCCCCATACACAGAATAGTTCCAAACATTTCGAAGTAAAATGTTTACCGCTAATCAGCAATGTGAACATTTATTTTTTAATAAAATCATTTAAAGCCGAGTTAAGATCATGGTGTATGCTATGCTATGGCATGATATGACAAATGAGAATCTATGAGATTGTATGCTATGGTATTAGATTCAAATTCTATGGTATGAGATTCCAGTGCTATGCTATGAGATTTCAATGCTTGGCAATGCTATGGTGTTATGTTGTAAAAGATATGCTTAAGCTAAGTACATATATAATCGCTTTGATATGCTAATATTTTTAAAAAGTTTCAAAATAAGTCCTGGGTTTTTTTACTAAAAAATTTCAGTGTTTACTATCTTCTTCCATCATCAAGAATAACATTTTAAAGATTTAACGTTTTAGTCTGTGTTTATGAAAATTATCTATGACAATAAACTGGAGCTGGCAAACGTTTATATTTTATTCTATAGTCCTCCTTATTTATTATAATTATGTAAATAAACACTTGTTATACATCCCCTTTTCACTTAAGACGGCAAAGAAAAAAATGAGCTTTATACGTTACTTATTAACACTATTCATTGGAATCTCTACATTTGATAGAAATAAGACCATAATTTGTTTATATGTAATATTGGATTTTCTTCACTGCACCGGTTTCACTATAACCCACAAAAAGGGGTTGTTTCTTATGTCGAAACATAAACCACGTGTATTATACCACCGTTGTCAATGTAGCAGAGGAAATGACCACCCTGATTAGGTTGCGGATACAGTGAATGTCCCAGTCTGCAGTTAGTGTCCGAAATTGGCTGTCCGTAGAGGTGCCGAATGGTTTAAAACGCCACTTGGTAGTACTTGATGGATGACCTGTGTAAGTAAACTGAAGTTTACTAACCTGTTGACCAAGACTTTTGCACTAGCTAGCCAGTCAGCGACACATATCCCAGTCCCCATTCTCCTTGATGTACATAATGATGATATGTAGAGGACAAATTTAAACCTGCTGTCCGATCCCTTTTCATTTCGAAATAAAATATTGTTTAAAGTAAATAATGTTGCAAAATGAGTATAGATGTTTTCTTTTCCATTAAATTAAAAAAATGTGTCCCTGTAAAATCAGTGAAACGTACAAATTTGGTTTGTTTCTGCTAAATACAGTCCATGACAACAAGGGTGTTACAGGTAGATGTACTGTAATTTATTTGACCTCTTTTGAAACTAATGGTAATTTTTGTTTGGAAATCTAAGTTAACCTAGTTGTATCATTATATAGAATTCCCTATATGATAATGAATATTATTATACTTTCATGTTAAATACTAAAATCTGATTGGTTTAGACGCAGTTGATAATCCGTTCCATTACCGTCAGCGTTAGCAACGCACTTAGCAACGGGTAACACAACGAATTGTTACATGCGCGTAAATTATGCGCGTACGGTTCGCCGTAGAATTCAAGTCATTTCATATAAAAGCAATATAAAAATTCTCTAAAATTAAGACATTCAGTATAATAAAATAAATAGTGCCTGTTTGGGAGGATAACAGTTGAAATTGACACCCCTTGAAAACCATTGTCAACCTCCGCTTCGCGTCTGTTGACAATGGTTTCCTCGGGGTGTCAATTTCAACTGTTACCCTACCAAACAGGCACTATTTATATATTATCATATACCATGTATATCGATGGTATAAAACATACGTAATTGTTTCTGTGTGCATGTGTGTGTGTTTTATTTACATCTCCAGGTGAGATTGTCCACGTGTAATTGTTTATTTTTATTTGACCATTCGACTACCCGTTTGACCTGTCTGACAACATTCTAAATTTAACCTCTACTTACCAATCTTCCCGCCTAACTAACCAGGCCCGCGCACACTTTGTCTTGCCTTGAGAGGGGACAGACCTGTATGTATGAAGATTAAGCGCAAGCTTTGTCTGCGATTAGCTGCCGGTGTCTGGTAATTCTTGTGTAATTTATCACTTATAAATATATTCTCTGTTTATAATTTAACAATTCCATGCTATATATTAGATAATCTTTATCCAAGTTATTGTACCGTATTCTGAGATAATTGTCAAATGAGTCAATTTTGTATGGTTCAGGTTTTTCGTATATATTGAATAAATACATTGTATGACCCTCACTGGTGTTCTGTCTACTGCCTGGGTTACAAATGGGATTAAATGGTCTAAAAATTGTTTAAATATTATTCTTCTCCTTAGTTATGTAATGCATTTTCTCACTTTGATTGATCTGCCATTCTCAAAACATCATATGTATCGCTATCAGCCATTTATTTTTAACGTTATTAAACTTATTTGACTACAAAGATGCAGTCAGTGGTAGGTTTTAATGCAATGTAATGTATTCGGACGGAAAAGAATCACGAATTACTTTTTTTAGCATTGTTGATGACTTGGTGTTTTGTGATATCATAGTTAACATGTTCTATACTGTATTCTCTGGTCGGCGCGACCACAGAGTAAATTCTAAGAGTACTGCTTATTGTTTTAATTTGTTATAATTTCAGATCATTTTATAGAGAAAAAACAATATGAAACGCAATGGTCTACCATTAAAGTGGGGATCCTGCCTTGTCATACACAAAAACGGTTAGGCTAAATGTGCTGGAACCCTGCAAGTTAGTAAAAATTGTGTGTTTTTATTGTTTTTCTATGCTGGAACCTCGGACAGTGGTAGGGAGCTTGATGTCGGTCTAACTGTGTTAGATATCAGTGCTTTTGTGTCGATTTGTGGACGGTACTAGTACAGTGCATTACATTGGACTGTCCCTGTTAGAGCTTCCACACGTTATCAAGTTGTTGAATCAAAACGTTGAGACTCGGTTTACATTTGAATATCATGTACCTTTTTAAAATGTAGATTTTTTCATTCGTTTTCGTGACTTTATTCATTGTTTACTTGAGCGAATACTATAGTATAATACATTGTGCTTTCGTCTTAATTCACCAGATAAATTTAAAGAACATTTACACTTGTACATTACATTTCACAACATAAATCAAATACAGGATACATTCGGGGATGTTCGGGGTTTTTTTCAGTAGTAAGCCGATATGCAATCTATCGGGTTAACCACAACTTCACGATAAAAACTTCAAGTTTAAATTTTAATGATGAAACTTTGATTGGCACTTATTAGTGCCGTAAAAATGAAATAATAACGCATCTATTGCCAACATGAATAAAGCTTTCGAAACGCTTTCCAGTAGTTTCACTAGGAAAACTGATATCATTGCAATTCAGTTATGCCTTCAGATAAGCAATACTTTGAGTGACTTCGGAAATGTGGTATGTATTTATATTTTCTACTTTATAGAAAGACGTAAATGCGCACTTCATATACAATTTCTCATAAAATATAACACTTTCGCAAAGATCAGGCGTTTTCAATATCAAACAATAATTATTTAAATATATTTTTTTTTAAAAAGCAAATTACACAATTTCTATGTCAAAGAGTCTTTATTATCTTACACATCAATAAAATAGTCAGTTTTTGTTAGGGATATGTTATGAAATAGTTGGCATGCGGTAAAAAATTGTATATTTGGTAATTTGAATTACTTTAACTAAAAAAATCGTATTGTAGTACACGTCTACATTGAATTAATTTTGATTCAACGTTGTCTTCCTACTGAAAATTCGAAAAATATTTCGATCAGTGACTTTTTCTAACACATCATGTATAGAGCCATATATATATATAAGACATCCAATGAAGGTGTTAGATGCGGGGACTACATGTAGTTACTGTAGTAACGCGTGATCTGATTGATTGTTTTTTGGTTGCTGGTTAGATTCCATCTCTTCATTAACACATACATGTATTTTATTAATAAATAATCACGTTTCAGAATACAAACTGAAATTATGCACAAAATTATCTAGTATCTATATTCATTTCTCGATGAAAGTTTCCCGAATTCTTACATATCAGTAATTGCAGACACCATTATATAAGCGGTGTGTATATTTCGAAAATCATAATGCGACAGGTACCTAAAGCTATAGTTTGTAACAAGTACTTTCCGTCCAAAAACAGCTGTAGACGAAATAATGGGAATAAGCGATATACCTTTACGCCAAGTGTTTTGAATCAGCTGCAGAAACATCGGACTTAAGTCTCTTGACAATACAAGTTTTCTCCATGCTTATTGAAAGCTGGTGTCAACTTTTGCAGATTTTGTTTCACTTAAGCTTTCTGAATTGGTATGCTTGAATCAATCTCTTTATATCTAAATAAAAAAAAATAAAACTCTCTAGTTCTTGTTCATTTTGTTGATGGGCGTTTTTCTTGCTTTCTAAGTATTTCAAAATATCGATAAATCTAAGACATCAATGTTCTTTAAAAAAGGCACATGTTGCACATACAGAATTTTCATATTCTTCACAATAAAGTTTACATATGTTTGTGAACTTTGTTTGACATAACGGAGTATATCCTTGTGAAATGGCACAACTTTGTGTTTTGTGAATTTAATCTTTAATATTCACGTATACAAGCTTTCCAGTCATGTAGATGAATGTGACAAGTGTTGCAGTACAGAGGTGGACTAGAGTGTTGCAGAGGTAACACAGTATCACGTCCTGGGCACTCTGCCATGGTTCATTGTCAAACACCTAGTTCAGTCCATAGTCAAACAGCTAGTTTATTGTAGAAGATCCTGAAAAGAAATGCACACGTTTAAAAATTCATGTTTTCAGTGATTTCCGATATCCATGATATAAACAAGACTACATGAGTTACCAATCCAAATAACTCCTCTCACTAAAACTTATAATGAATGGCGACCCTATGATGTGAAAAAGATAAAAAGTGGGTGCAACAATCGGAGGTTATCGGATGGATTACTCATCAATGGCACTACAGCAGTTTGTTTTGTTTTGCTGGGTTTTTTTTTGTGGTTTTAGGGGTGTTTTTTTTAATTTTTTTATTAACGGCAAGGATCAATTAATGCTTATAAAAAATTCAGATTGCTAATTACATGTACAACTAATAATTTTATTACGAATTAGTGTTTATGTACATATTTAACAAACCTCAGTTTATGACCTACAGTACATTATCCAACATTTTGAGTCACGACTTTGTGACTTCTTTTGAATACTGGTCTATTTACCCGTGTTAGAATACATGATACGCTAGGAGATAAAAAGGCAGATCGAAGAATCACTTCTTTTCCCCTACTTTCGCTGCGCTTTGATTTTTTAAGATTATTTTTTTAACAGTAATTAAATTATAATTGTTAGCTTATGTATTTTTATATTAAGCTATCTCTGTTTACTGTACAATTATGCTACCTAAATGAAATAGACCTCTGTAAAAATGTGGAAATGAAATTTTGATTTGCATTAAATAACTCAAAATTCACTTCTATTATATATATGATACAAAGACGGAGATGCAAATATTTAAATTTCTTGGTTTATATCCCAATTTCTTGAACAATATTAATAACCTATTGTTCGGTAAAAAAAAAATGATCACTTACATGTACCTAAATTAGAGTCTTTAATCTTAGTTTTAAAGGCTTTCACGACCTACTGACTCATACAGTTTTCTTCAAAATTGCTAAATTTTTCAGTCATTTGTAAATCATTTGTAAATATTACATAAACAATATTACAATTATTTTTTTTATGATCCGAGGTTGTTCCTGTTTGAGATATTTCACCACAAGATGTAGAGGAATCTGTAAGTTCTAAAAGCTTCTTTGTCTAGCACAATTTGTTGTGCGCCGTAAATTGCAGTTTTTTACTATGGGAGGCAATGTAGCTCCCAGGTCGTCCATCCGAATTTTTTCAGACCGGGAGCTACAGTCCTGCAGCTACTTTATGTCCCGCATAGCTTGTAATGGCGTCGTGATATCATATTAGTAATAAAAATCACTCGTGCGGTACATGTGTACAGAAGCTGTTAAAAAAAAATTAACAACCTCTTTCATCTTGGGTTCTATACACAACTGGTGTTATTGTCTTATTTTGGTTTTTAGCAGTTTTTGTACTTTTCAACTTACTCTGTATATTTGGTGTACACGAGATGCAAATGCAAATGTATTCACACCTTTCCACGGACACCTGTTACATGTAGGTAACTCATCACAATCTGTCGTGTGTATAGTCTGAACATATCTTACTTCTACTTTGTTAGTTCCATGGCTTTTCTTAATCTCTAAAAAACAAAAGAACTGTCTGTAGATATGTGCACAATTAACTACATGTAAGACTTTCGGCGCTTGGATCCGTAGAACAATTCAGCGACTTTATACATGCGGGATTTTCACAAAATATTAACTTGCGATAAAAATATCATTTACCGGGTACCTTAATGTACCCAAAAAACTGATTAATTAAATAGATGAATGAAGGTACAGTGTAATAACATTTTGCAAGTACGTGTAAGCACAAACACAGCTCTTTTTAAATTTATTATCAATCTAATATGTGTGATGTGAAATAGATGGTTAATGAAGGTGTACTGAAAAAGCTTGCAAAAATTAATAACTTGATATCAGAATTAATACTCCTGTCCAAGACGCGTTTTTCTCTCCAAAACATTAAACTTCTAAACTAAGATAAAAAAACAGAGAACCCCCCTCCCCCAAAAATACTGAGACTGTAATCGAAAGTAATCATAAGTAATCATGATAACAAGAAGGAAAAGTAATCTTATGTAATCGGTTACTACTAAAATTGGATGTAAGCTTGTAATTGATTACTTTTAAAACCCAAAGTAATTGTAATTTAATCGATTACTTTTGAAAGTAATCGACCCCATTCCTGAGAGAGAGAGAGAGAGAGAGAGAGAGAGAGAGAGAGAGAGAGAGAGAGAGAGAGAGAGAAACTTGTGTGTTGATTATAATACTTGAATGAAAGTTATCTCACTAACCTATTTTATTTCGCTTTAGGTTTCTATAGTTGGTCATTTGAGCGTGCTTCGGCTGTCAATCAGTTCAAGTACACTGTGGCGTCGGAAGCAAATTGAAAGTGGGGGAGGGGGGCTAGACTAATCACCAAAACTCTTGACATTAAGTGGGAGAGGAAGGGGGGTGGGGGCTTGTATACCTTCTATGACTTCAATTTTCATTATCACTTTTAGTATGTCAATCTTTTTATGGTATATTTAGGAAAATTTTGTTTGCTCCGATAAAAAGTGTTGGGGGAGGGGGGGGGGGGGTGAACTATGTTCCTAATGGTTAGTTCTAACTTTGCAAAAAGCCCCCCCCCCCCCCCGCCCCCAGTTCCGACGCCTATGGTATAGCAGTACAGATAACCCCATGCGCTGCATGCTACTTGGCTCCTCCTATATATATATGTACACTGTAGCTAGAGGAAAATATTCGAATGAAAACGTTTTTGTTTCATGTTTTCTTAAATCCTTATTAAAAGAGTGTTCCTATTTGAAATTGTTCAACAATAATTTCCTTCCGACTTCATGATTATAACTCATGTACTGGCGATCAGAGTATATTTCCCTCGCTGTCGTATCATTTTTGTTACTAAATAAATTCTTAATATATTTATCACTTTTAACATTCATTTCTTGATTACCGGGCATTTTTCCGTGTCCTGTTTACAACAAGTATGTGTGTAAAAAGGTAAATAACATATGAACAGGTTAGTCAGCATTTGTGAAACGTCAGCTAAATCGAATGTATACAGTGAAGAGCGGACACTTGTTTAATAGAATGATAAATATCGCCATTAAAAGCTCTTGACTTGTTGTGTATATCCAGTTGTGTACATATCGTAAGAAATATGTTACATGTACATGTATAGTTTAACGGAAAAACAAAAACTAATAGTCATATTTTGACTATACACGCGATCTTAGTTCAGATAAGTGAAGCGATGACGGGATATATGTAAGTATGATCGGTGTAAACAAACAAGTGCAGTAAATCATAGAATCAATATTTAGATGAATAAAAATTCGTGTCAAAAACGATATAACAGTTGATTTCAAGATTTCTTATCTGAAATTCATTGTTTATCTTATCATAAATTGCGTGTAATTTTACAATGTCTATTCACTAGGAGAATTTGATCGGCAATAGAACTACAGTTGTGCGCAATAAAGAATGGTCATGCGAATTATGAATAAAGAAAAAGAAAGAATCTTGTAAAAATAACAACTAGCCGAGAATTAAGACAACGATACAGGAAACTAAAGAAATATCGGAATAAATTCGGGGCAATTTTTCATAGCAATTTCAAGTGGATTAGAAATATTTAATGACTTTAATTCAAATACATTTATAGAAATAAAAACTTATGATGTTTTATAAAAGTATCGACAGCTCGCTGAATTAACAAAAATATATTCGATTTTAAATAGATTAAAATACATCCGTAATATGTCATATAATTAAAGAAAAATTCTTGTCATAATAACCACCTTGCTGAAGTAGGCAAAAAATAAACAAAATTATATCGAGAAAAATCAAAGCGTTCAGGCCACGCCTACATGTACCTAATTAATAAAGCGCTCAAAGCGTGCAGCTATTTTAAGCAAAGCATACCGTGCAGGATTCGAACCGTTCCGTTCACAAAACGATTCGTACCGTTCACAAAGCGAACTGAACCGTGCAACTGGTGTACTAGAACCTTTCAGGGTCTCTAAATCACTATGTAAGCTTCGTGTTGAAGACTTGTATAATTGTTCCGACAAATTAAGCGGTAGATCCGTTGCCAATTTTGAACGTTTCAATTAAATGGGCCCCAGTGCTTTATGTATGCAATTTATTCATGTCCATTCCACATATATATGACAAATACGATTTGATACTGTTCCTATGACGCTTAAAACAATTGTTTTCTTTTAACTATATAGATCAATATGTCAGGTCAATAGATTTATATTTAAGTGTTGACTATAACAAACTGTTAACAGTGCGCTTATGGACGTTGATTACTCAGGGTTTTAGGTCTTCAAATCGTATTGTTATAAAGTTCAATGTTATAAACAGGAAAAAGTATTAATGAAATGATTTTTTAGTGACACACATTCAATATTTTCCTATATCATGGAATCAGGTTCACACAATATTCAGCTTTTGGCAGAACAGAAGATATTTGGACAATTTTTTTCAGATTTTGCATTTCACTGAAAAATTTTTGGCAGTGCTAAAATATCAAAAATTAAAATTGTATTTGTTTGTCAACATATTTTAGATAAATTTGCATATTTTCTGTTGGTTTTATTTTACTTTCTCATTTAGATAATCGTTTGACACACACTACTAAAATATTGACAAATGCCAAAATACGATAAAAAAAAAACCGCAAAAAAATATCTCAAAATTTTGATTATTGACCTAATACAATTTTATACAAGCAGAGTAAGATTAATATAGTAAGTTTAATACATGTACTATAAATGTTCTAGCATTATCGTCATCCAGGTTTTTTGTGAAATGGAATCAAAATTTTGTAGGAATTTGAAAACTGATAGAGGAGATTCGGACTGGAATATTTATAAAATATGTGAATGAAAACTTTATGCTTTGTATCTATTTAGTGTCACTGCCATTCGTTAAAAGCATTTTATTATTTAAAGTAATGAGAAATTATTATTATTTCAACAATTAAGAAAATCCCTATCATAGTGTAAATTTTTTAAGGATTTTTCTTAAATATTGGATGGCCATTGACTCAAAAAGGAGGCTTTTGATTTTTATTTTTTTTTGAAAGTGAACAATAACATGTCCATGAAAGTTCTATAAAACACAATAGATGGTTTCTCATTATCATCAGTGGATTTTTTTTTTCATTTTGATCATGAGTAAACGTAATCCTTAAAACTTCCTGGCGTGCGTACTAATAGTTTATTACTGGTAGATTTTTTACATCAAGCCAGAAAGGGGATATCAACTTCTTAAACAACGACAAATTAAAAGTTTGTCATCTAGAAAACAGAACAAATGTGAATAAAAAAACCGAGAAGGATCACCCTATTCTGTTAACAAAGGGTTTAAGGTAAGACACCATTATGAGTACGACTTGTATATTGTATACCGTTTGATTCAAAATATATGTTACCTCTTCTTCAAATAGTTGTGTTTAAATGATTGAATTGATTAGAGAACAATCTGATACATTCTTCAGAATCTTCTGAAAACAAATTAGTATCAAACTGAATAAGTAAGTTATCAATTTCATTTACTTCCTTAATATAATTTCTCACATCCAAATGAACATTATTTACAACTCTCGACTTGTTCCAATTAGATTCCGACTAGGCATTTTTTTTCAACATAACTGTTTTATTATAAATCTTTATAAAGTGTCAAATAATTCCAAACACCTTGGGAATTTTAAAAATTCATAGTTTTCAATCCAAGGAGGTTCTATATACATAATAGAGATATATTCAAATTATAAACACGCATACTTTACCTAAACTGGTAAACTTTTCTTGAATGTGACTAAAATTTTGCTTGTGTAAATTAATTGAAACTACACATCAAACAACTTTATTACAACAAGATGTGCCACTTATTGTTTGTTCTTCACCTTCTGTGTAAGTGTAAACCCCTACAATTAGGTATAGACAATATCGGTAGCTTTTTTTTAAAGCATTCTAAATATATTTGACACTCGATAATTTAAAAAAAAATCTCTTTTATTTTGGTTCTGAGGAAAAAACTGTTTCAAATTCCCGAATAATGCATGACAAGAAATACATGTTAAATACTGACCTCATGTTCAAGATGGCGTCATTAATTCAGTTCGTGTTAGTAAAACTTCCTCAATATTCCTCAATATTCCATTCTGTAATTTAGAAACTTTCAAAACTCTCTTCTGTCATTAGAAAAACATTTAAATGGATTTCACATAATATCGCATATTGGAGCTTGTCTCAGATATGCGCATTTATCTCAGTAACTATTAGCCGGAAATTTTGAGTACGATCGGGTTGGGTTTTAACGAGTGTTTTTATATTAGTTACTTCCCTTCTAGAATAATCCCCTTTCTTAAACAATCGTGGATTAGGTAAGATGTACATTGTAGTAAATTTGCTAAAATGATTTTTAACATAATCTTGCTTTTTTATGGCTGTTATAACAAAGCATTCAACTCATATTGGGTAATGTTGTACGCCGCCAGAAGTAATATAGATAGATGGTCTAAATTTAAGAAGATTTTTGATCGATTGAATTTATTTACATGGTTTTTATTTATGTTCGACTGAAAACCACGTGAGGATATAATAGTCAGAACGGAATGCAGATGTACTAAAAAATCGTCCATTTTATCCGTTAAGGATTTACTATTTTTGCTAATTTTAATTATTTCTTATTATTCCGAGCAAAATGCCCAAAACAAAAAAAACGGATTTGTCAGCGACGAGGAGCCAGCGTGGGAGCCGGATACAACAGAGGCTCGAGAGGGCAGGGCGTGCACGCAGCAGTACAGCAGCAGAGCATGTAGCGCAACCTCCAGTGGAAAATCAGATGCACATGGTGGCTTCCCATTCCCCTCAGCCCTCCACAGCACCCATGATGGTGGCGCCATCCGTTACAGTGGCAGGACCAACAAATGCTATTGGCTCATCCCGGCAAAAATCGGCAGAAATGGCACAAGGTACTAACATTGGTGCTCAGTCTCAGTCTTTAATGTTTGGCAATAACTTTAGTCAACCTGTCATTAACAATTCAACCCAAGTAGATTTAGGTTACCATGTAGATAATGCAACCAAACAAAAAAATTGTCAATGGGGAATACATTAATTCAGCCACCCTGCTTGTGCGTGATGCTATTAGGCTTCAACTATCCACATTGTCAATGGACTCCCAAGCAAAATTATAGCTCAGCCCAAACACAATTATAGATTGACAACCATTGAGAAATGGACAGATGCCTTTATCATTTATGCATGCATATATCTTACAGCCCACCCTAGCAAAACGCACCAACTATTCAAATACATGAATGACGTTAGGTTGGGGGCCGAAAAATCGCAGGGTTGGGTCACATATGATGAGCAATACAGGCTTCGGATGGCAATTAACCCATCAAATAACTGGGGGGTAATAGATAGTGAATTGTGGCTGGTGTATATGACGCCCGTGATCCAGTCCAATACAATTCGTCAAACAACTTTGCCAAACAAGTGCTTTGACTTTAACTATAGAGATTCTTGTATCAGAATCCATTGTGCCTATCTGCACCAGTGCATCAGATGCAACAATAAACATCCATTAATTCGCTGTATGGACACTCAAACTCCTACACACCCAAATGGTCAGTCATTTCGGGGACAATGTTTACACTTAGACCGTCTCAGTTTCAGTCCACCTATCAACCAAGGCAAGTCTTACCACAGTTAAGACAATTTACACCTCAGCAAAGACACGTTACACCACAGTCAAGACATGTTACACCACAGTCAAGACAAATGGGCCCTGGGCGTTTCCCCACTAAAGACACAACAAATACTGGAACATTTAATTAACTACACAGATAGAGAGGCAGCACACACTTTAAGGGAGGGTCTAGTTAATGGGTTTAAGTTGCAATATGACGGTCCCCGGTTTCCAATTTTTAGTAGCAATTTAGTGTCTGCAAAGCAGCATCCAAATGTTTTGCAAGAAAAAAAAGGTAAGGAAATTACAGAAGGGCGAATGGCAGGCCCCTTTCTGTCTCCCCCTTATGTTAAACTTTCATGTGTCCCCCATAGGTATTGTTCCAAAAGCTGATGGCGTTTGGCGAATGGTAATGCACCTTTCATACCCACCGTCTGCAAGCATTAATCACAACATTGACCCTATTCACACATCAGTAAAATACACATCATTTGACACAGTCATTCAAACAATAAGTCAATTGGGGAGAGGGACAGTTATTGCAAAATCTGATATAAAAAGCGCCTTTCGGTTACTTAAGATATTCCCAGGGGATTTCGAATTATTAGGTTTACAGTTTGAAGGTAAATTCTATTTTGATAAGTGCTTGCCATTTGGTTGTTCCATTTCATGTAAACTATTTGAAATGTTTTCCACATTCTTAGAGTGGTTAGCTAATTAAAGATCAGGGTTCAAGACCATTCATCATTACTTAGATGATTTCATTTTCATAGGGAGTGCTAACACAAGTCAATGTAAATTTATTATGCAAAAATTTGAGGAGTTGTGTTTGGAAATTGGTGTACCCTTGAACGCAGAGAAAACAGTTTTGCCCACTACTAATTTAGTGTTTCTTGGTCTGGAAATAGACACGGTCAAAATGCAAGTCTCTATTCCACAGGAGGAAGTATATCAACTTTCTACTCTATTAAAATTTTGGGTAGGTAAGAAGAAAATTAAGTTGTCGGAGCTACAATCTCTAGTGAGCAAGTTAATTTTTTTCAGCAAGGCTATACCTGGTAGTAGAGCATTTAATCGCAGGTTTTATAATGCTATGATAGGAACTAGTAAACCAAATCATCATATTCGGATATCTGGGTCCATGCGTCAAGATGTGAAAACCTGGATCGAATTCTTGGATAGTTTTAATGGGGTGGTATACTTTTCGGACAGTGAGTGGAGTACCTCAGATACACTGAAACTCTTCACAGATAGTGCAGGGTCAGCAGAATTAGGTTGTGGTTGTTATTTTCAGGACCAATGGATGTTCCTTCAATGGCCAGAGCAATGGGCTTACAATGAAATTTTGCGTGATATTACTTTTCTAGAGTTAGTTCCAATTGTGTTGTCATTGATGGTCTTGGGAAGGCTCCTGCATAATAAAAAACTTATCCTTTTCATAGACAATATAGCTTTGGTTCATATTTTAAACAAACAGTCATCTAGGTCAGAGCGTGTTATGTCATTAGTTAGGCCCTTAATGTTGGTTGCGTTAAAGTACAATATTCAGTTTAAAGCCAACCACACCCCAGGCAAACTTAATCAAATAGCTGACTCTATTTCCCGCAAAAAGTGGGACACTTTCAGGAGCCTGGCACCTACAGCGGACAAACAACCTCAGCCCATTCCGGAGCAATTCCAGACCTTGCTCTCTCAAGCGAAATGTATCGTTTATTCAGTGCATCTATGTCAGTGAACACTAGCGAGGCATACAGGATAGGGATCCAATCGTTTGAACAGTTTCGTATTGGCCAAGGGTTGTCACTGGTTTGGCCGCCACCAGACACACACTTAAACATGTTTATTGCACATCTTTCAATAAAACACTACAAACACTCGACGGCAAAATCATACATTGCAGCGATAAGCTTCAAATGCAAAAGTCATACATTATATGATCCCACAAAAAACTTTGTCACCCAAAAGCTACTCCAAGGTATGAGCAGATCCACCAATACAGCAGACACACGGTTACCGATCACACTGGACATTTTACAAACCATTATCCCAAACCTTCAATTTGTTTGCTATAGCAATTATGAAACCTCATTGTATAAGGCTGCCTTTTCTCTTGCATTCCATGCATTACTTGGGATAGGTGAAATTGCTCTATCTAAGGGTAATTCACCTGAAACCATAATCCAATGCCAAGATGTTTCACTGTTAACTAACAAACTTATGGTAAGCATTAAACGCTCCAAAACCGATCAGTTGGGTAGGGGAGTGACATTGTCAGTTAATGCATCACATGTAATAGCGTGCCCAGTAAAAGCAATACAGGAGTTTTTGCAAGTGCGCCCAAGCATTACGGGGCCATTATTTTGTCATTTTTCGGGGAAACCACTAACACGGTATCAGTTTAGTGCGGTCCTAGCTAAGGTCTTGGCAAAGTCATCCATTGATAGTAATAATTTTAAGTCACACTCCTTTTGGATAGGAGCAGCTACTACATTAGCGCTTCAGGGCGAAACACAACATGTCATCCAATTGGCAGGTAGATGGCAATCTAATGCCTATCGCACATATATTCGTTAATGATAAGAATTATTGGGCTAGTCTTATATCATACATTCCTTATTTGTAGTAAATAGTAGCTAAGCTTAACATCTACCAAGTTTTGTGCACATAGGTGCCAATAAAGTGTGGGTCATAGGACCCTCCATTGTCAAGAGAGCGAGCATAGAGTCCAGGGAACGAAAGGGGGGATTAAACCTTGGAATAGCTAATACCGAAATCTGGTGGCAAGGCTATGGAGGTATGGTCCTTAGTCAGTTACTTCCCAAGCTTCGACTGCTGCGAAGAATTGAGAATGACCCGGATATACTAATTTTACACTGCGGAGCAAATAGTCTAGGTCTCATTGAGTTAAAGTCACTGCTGGAAAAGCTCCAAGACACACTAGAACAAATAGCCAAGCTTTTCCCTCGTTCTAAATTGGTATGGTCAAACCTGCTCCCTAGATTCAATTGGAGGTATTCAGAGGACATTAGGGCCATGGAGGACTCAAGAAAAAGAGTCAATAGGGAAGCAATATTGTTAGTTTCGTCTAGGGGGGGGGGGGGGGGGTTATTAAACATAATCAGTTTGACAGTAAGGACCCAACATTATTTCATGATGACGGTGTTCATTTGTCAAAAAAGGGAAATGATTCATTCCTAGAAAACATTGAAAAGGTTGTTACATCGTTACTCAAGGTTGAGGGAGAAAAAAATGAGCAAGCTCTGGCCGCCGGTGACCATCTGTGTTGAGGTACTGCCGCCGTCACTAATGGTATTTGGTCCTCCCATTGTGGCGGTTGCAGTTCCATAAATGCATGTAATAGATTTGCATCAGACAACAGGCATTTATGGCCCTTGCAAGTGGCGTATCTCGACCGCACATCAACACAAATGGAAGAGTTTACACATATTCTACGCTCATGACGTCATATTGGACAGTTGATCCTAATTCAAATCCATAATGATGGATATGCACATGTGAAAATTTTTGTCCATATACTTGTCATTCAAGGTTGCTTATATCATGTATATGGCTTAAGTAAGGTTAAAATATTTATTAGAACGTTAATGCACTTGTGTTTACCCAGTGCATGATTACGTCATATTTGCTTATTGATAATTGATAACGTCATGTTTGCTTGTTGATGACGTCATAATTACGTCATAAGTGCCTATTGATTATACCATGTTAATAAATAAATAATACCACATTGCATCAATAGTCTGATTTTAAGAACAATTATGTTGCATGAATAATAAAAAAATAAGCACAATGACACGTTTTTAAAGAAAAATAGTTAAATAGTTTATATATATTTGATGAACAATTCATTAGCTTTTTATTACCTTTTTACTTGATAACCATTACAACGAATTTTTAGTTGAAGAAGATTAGACAAGAGACTCCACAACAACATCGTATACAGACGGTAATTACAGGGATAAGGTATGAGAGCACTTTTGTTTTATTCATTATATAGTGCCATTATCCATGAAGGATACAACTTAAACGCTATCCCACCTAGTCAGTATCTAGCAGATACATGTATGCTACATCCAGCATTTTACTCGTACAACATAAACCTATTACATCCTATCAGACTGGAATGCAGAGTAATGTTTTATTTTATCTTTTTTGGCTCACCTTAGCCGAATGCTAAATTCTGATCAAAATTTGTCCGCTGTCTGTCGTTGTTGTCATTGTTGTTGTCGTCGTAAACTTTTCACATGTTTATCTTCTTCTTTTTCTGGGCCAATTTCAACATAATTTGACAAAAATCATCACTGGGTAATAGGGATTTAAGATTGTTCAAATGAATGAAATAATTTAGGATTCTTGAGACTTTCAAAAACAATACGGCAAAAAATTCTGGAACTTGTGTGGACGCATCCTCAGGTAGTGCAGATTCTCGTGTATTAAAATCAGGATCTGGGGGTAGGGTGGGGATAAAGTTTTACATATGAATATGCGGATTTTTTTTTTAAATCTTCTTCCAGAAAACGTTTATGCCTGGAAAGTTCAAATTTGTGTTGAAGCATCTTTAGGTAGTTTAGATTAAAGTCTGTTTAAACAATAGTCCCCGGGGTTAGAGTGGGGCCACAATTGGGGTATGAATTTTACATAGAAATTTATTGAAAACTCTCAGGCCTGAAGAGCTAAAACTTGTGTTAAAGCATCCTGAGATAGTTTAGATTCAGGTTTGTTCAAATAAGTGTCCCCGGGGCTAGAGTGGGGCCACATGGGGGTGA
Source organism: Magallana hongkongensis (assembly GCA_015776775.1). Lineage (NCBI taxonomy): Eukaryota > Metazoa > Mollusca > Bivalvia > Ostreida > Ostreidae > Magallana > Magallana hongkongensis. The sequence continues at coordinate 3,719,795 of CM027470.1, forward strand.
ATACTTACTTATGAATATATAAAGAAAATCTTTAAAAGTCTTCTGTTAAAAATCTATTAGGCAAGAAAAGCTCATTTATGTGGAAACATGCTCAGGTAGCGTGGATTCAAGTTTATTAAAATCTGGTCCCAGGGGGTACAATGGGGCCACAATGGGGGATCAGATTTTACAGATGTCAGATTTTTACAGATGAACCAGAATTCTAGGTTTCTACAGACTGGTGGGTGTTCGAAACACAGTTTTTACCACCAACGAACGTGTATTACTTTTAAAATTTTTGAAAACAACTTCTGACACATCAGTTATTTTATCGTGCCTTTTCACATTTTGATTCTGTGATTTTCTGATTTAATTCATCATGTTATCTATTCGCGTTGCTTGAGGTAATCTATTGTAATAAATTTCAATAAGGACTATATATGTTTCTTGTAACTGATTTCTATATATGTAACAAAATAATGCCCCTGATAATTTGGTACATATGTGTTTATTATTAGCTTTTGTTTGACCAGTAAGGGGAGCGCAACGAAGTGGCATTGATGCTTAAAGGAGGAGTCTTGTATTAATGCAGATGTCTTCAGTGCGCACACTTTGATTTGTGATAGCTATTATTTTGTGTTCCTATTGGAACTAAGCCTTAGATTTAATTGCATTTTCCATCGGATGTTTCTATGACAGGACATACATGTACGAGGGTGTCAATCATCGTTCGATTCGATATTGTGTATTAGAAGGAAATTTATTTGGTGACTGTGTCTTCTTAAGAAAGGACCTAAGCATTTGAGGCATTCACTTGTGCATACGACCCGGATAACACATAAACAGGGCATGACCGTAAAATATATTTGTTCCAAAGTTAAAAACACTGCTTGAGGTAAAAGATGCACCTTATATATTAGCCGAACCTTGTGGATAAATAACGTTTGAATTTGCGGCGTGAACAAACCAACTGACATGCTGTTCAATATGAAGAGCGAGCTACTACTATAAGTAATTTACAAGATATAGTTAACATTTTGGAATAGGTACTTAACAAATCTATTTTATTAAGAATTTCATATTTTCAAGCATTTTTTAATAATCTATTGAATTAATCCAAGTGTCGTCTAATTTTGAGGTATGGGGCATTAACTGCGCTATGGCAAATTGTTGGATCGTTAATTCGCTATTAAAGGTCAATGTTGTAATAAGGGCAATCCTTTAGTTACATGTAGTTTATAATTATGTATTGTCTTGATCACAACGTCAATCCAGACATTCATTTGGATATTTATTCTGGGTACCTGAAACTATATAAGAACAATATCCAAGATAATATAATGTATAAACTTGTAAAGACCTGGGAACGTTAACCTTGATCACAATCGATACACATACCGTCGGCGTCTTTGGAACTACTCATGCAAACTTAAAAAAAAAAACTAGCTCTAACAGTAAGAAATCTATGTTTCTCTAATACCATGCCGAAATAATAGGATATTCCAGATTGATTCATGAAGTGAAGAAAAGGATGATTCCCGTAGGATAAATTAACGCGGGCTGATCTCTTGAGAAAAAAGAAACGTTCGGTTGATCCCTGTAGCCGAATGAGGTGCCAAGAGCTGATCCATGCTGGCAGTCACATGACACTTTCCCAGCGGGCATTTCAACGTTGAAACAACGTTGTTTCAACGTCAGGCATCAACGTTGTATCAAAGTTGAAATAAGGTTGCATATGAAAGTTGAGGCAACGTTGAAAATGTAACGTTGTTTCAACGTCAAAATTTAACGTTGATTCAACGTAGAAATTGTGTTAAAATCTGGTTTAAAATATATAGATATGACAATGAAAAAAAAGTTAACATTAAGTGATTTTTGTAAAGTGTTGTTTATAAATATATCGTCTTTTATTACGTTGTGCTGTTTTATGTGTTTTTACACTTTAATAAAAAAATCCAAATGTATAAAGTCGGCCTTTATTTAAATCCTAGTAGTATTTGAGTATATCCTTTGCTAAACAACTTGTGTATGAAGTCCTCGTTAAAAAGTTGAACTCGGCATTTCAAAATGTTTTAAATAAGGCTGTAGGAAATAGGCTCGCAAAGAAACCACGTACATTCCGCTGAATGGTAGCCATGCTTGTTTTCCATGACATGAAACACAAGATGTCAACACAAAAACGTAGAATCCACAAAAGTCAGTTCATTATTTGCATTCTGCAGACTGTTTTAAAAACCAACTCCCAAGATACTCCAGTGTAAAACATAAAATAGCCACAAATTAATCGTCCAAAAGCAAAAATTCTGGCATTTTAATGTTCATAAAATCTTTGTAGTGACTGCACGAGGTGTACCTAAAAACTTACTTTCTTTGTTCACCAATAGCGTCTTTAGTGGTCAAGCTGACATAGAGCAGCCTGGTACATGTAAATTGCATAACTCCCTTGATCAACAGTGCTTGCAGCGGTGATGGATCCGCGCATCCCCTTCTCACTGACCCAGTTAAAATTCAATTAGCCACTTGCTGTACGCACAGCTCAATCTCAAAGAATCTGGGTGAATAAGCCGTTGCAAATGACCACGACCTTCTCATACCTCTAATTAGAAGTAATAAACGTACGAGTTAACAGGGTATTTAAACGATGGACAGTTTTGTCCAAATGAAAATGTCCAAAAAGGAGTAACTGTGCTAAAATTCTATGGTATTTACATATACTTTAAACTGGCAAATTTGAAATGACAATCATGTATTCATTTGAAGAGTTTAAATACAAAAATGTTGATTACTTTCTAAAAATATTTTATTTACTAATTTATCTCAGTCATCATATACAACCCCTAACGCAGGGGAGTCGACAAAGAGTATGGGGGAGTCGATTCCACTATTTGTAGTAGTCGATTTTTTCCGCTTCGGAATTTAGGTAACACCTTTTGTAGATATTTAAAACAAGTTTTTCCAAAAAAAAATGAGTGGCGTCGGAATCAAATTGAAAGTGGGGGAGGGGGGGGGGGCTAGACTTGTACAAAAAATTGACAAGCAAAAAAAGGTCTTTGGAATGTATAAATTTGCAAATAAAAATTTAGCGCGCCCCCCCCCTCCCTCCTCCCCGGTACCGACGCCTATGATATATACCACACGGAAGACAGCGTTAGTCAAACCACTATTAACGTATAACAAGGGGACTTGTTATTCGTCACTGGTCATACTTTGTGTTGGTCATTGGTCCGAGTGGTCTATGTGTCTTCTGGTACAACTACATGCTTTTTCTTTCACAACAAAACACGCATTTGTAAGCGGATTTTCCTGCCGATACAATTGATAGTGAAATACATGCCTAGTTAATCGTTGAATTTTCTTTAGGCGCACACTGTACGTTTGACTTAGCTTGTATTCTGCATTTTGAGCACAACTACATGCTTTTGTCCAGCGTATGTCCCTGTTGTGTTAACAAGACTCTCAAGGATTCAGAGATGGAACGTGTTATCTTGCCATTTAATAGTCTTCTGCATGCACAACAACCATCTGTTTACAATATGAAATCGTGCAATCTTAAAGAGAATAACATACATTTCATATATTATAAAAGTAGTAAAAACGCATATCAAATAATTTAAGTTATTATTAGCAAATTTTTAATTATTAAGTATAAAAAGAAAATTATATTTTAACAATGTAAACAAAGGGATAAACAAAACAACCCAAAACGCGTACGATTCGTACACCCGCTTTTACGGTGACATTTGTTCAAAGAACTCCTCGCTTACCACTACACCACTTTTCGCCTGTTTAGAGTGTATAATATAGCTGATTGTATTGTTATCAGTATTACGCAAACAACTGGACTTAGCCATTTAAAGACCAATCTTAAAAATGAAAAGAAGAAAACTTCTTTTTTACCATAGAGTGGGTTTTCGTACCATTTTTTGGAAAATCGAAAAAGATAGACGTTAATATGTATTATCAATATTCGTTCTTTAAAAAATGGTACGATGACCCACTCTATGAAAAAATATAATTTGAACATCCGATTTCTATATCATTTTGTTGCCAAATTAGCATATAACTATTTTGTTGTGTTAATAACAATTAAATGTGAAGTTACTTTTTGTGGGGTATGGCAGCACTGAATGTATATGATTACACATGATTAATACATGTAACAAAAGTGAAATTTGTTAGAAAAAAATGTTCGTTTTTTTTTAATGGACCTATGTGGTTTTTTGCTTCGGCTTATTCCCCCAGATTCTTTCTTGCATGAAAACATGTTTTTTTAAATGTAATGTAAAATATTAATTAAACTTTTCATTTAAAAGAAAATTGATATTTTAATTGGATAAGACAATAATATATTAATTTTATTGGAATATATATAAGATAAAATTGTATTCAAATTAAAAATTAATATTTGTAAAAATACGTCATTTAATGCTTCCACTTTACAAAATGTAAGTAAAACCTAAATTTAACAAATGATAAGGAAGTTTAAATTTGAAAATATGTGTTCAGTTTCATTAATATATTAAAACGTTGTTTCAACGTTGAAAAGTGCTTGATGTCTTCAACGTTGAAAATAAGTTGGGTCTTCAACGTGGAATCAACGTTGAGTTATGGTTTGGGTTTCAACGTTTAAACCTCAGCGTTGATTCAACGTTGAATAATGGTTGATCAACGTTGCAACTTGATTTCAACCATTTCTCAACGTTGAAACAACGTTGCGTGCCCACTGGGGTTATGGTCTTTTGAATGAACAAAATTAGGTTAGGACCGTACTGATCCTTGTATACTATAAGTCACATTAATTTTAATACCAGGATTTTTAAGATAAATATTCTAAGACAAAGATAATTAGCGAAGCAGAGACAGGACATCATTGTCTTATGCCTCGTGATTTTTACACATTTTAGTCAGCCAATTATTATTTTTTACATGACAATATGGCTATGTGTATAAAATCATAAAAATATAATACAGCTTACTCCACTTATATTGAAATTGCTTATTTTGAAATTCCGTTTATTTTATAAAAAAGGAAATAAATCCCCAGTTTTTGCCTCTCATTTTCTTTGCATTGATTTAACGGATATAATGAAATCGGCTATTTTGAAATATCGCTTAGATTGAAGCCATAGGTGATAATTAGATGTTTTCATAACGGTTATATTAAATTACTCCCAGGCGGCGATCGTCACGGTTGGTGACAGTTATTATGTCAGACTGCCCGGTTAATGATATACAAAGGTGTTAATTGATAAGTTCTCATCATGTGTGTTTTTACACTTCTTTTAAAAAGTAAAATTTATCCACTGTTGAATTTTTTGTTTTTACATATACTGATGTATTAAGGTTAGACGTAATATGGAAACCCAACGGAAAAGAAAAACCTTATCTTCTGACACTAAATACGAGTTACATGTAGTTATAGCTATTGATAAAAGGACACAGCCTAAATTCAAAATAGCTAAGGATTTTGAGATTATGGCGAGTACACTTACGATGATATACAAGCAGCGTTCAGCAGAATTTTAAGCGTTTGAGTCCAGTGATTTTTCTCTTAAATGTAAAAGAATGCGATCGGAGATTATGACGAGGTTTAAGATAGTAACAAAATGAAACTTACAAAACTTATGGATATAATTTTAATCAAACTTTGAAGGACTAATATTTCATGTAATCTGTTTACTGTGATAGATAAATGATGACCAAATAATTTGTTCGGGTTTGGTTTTCTATGCTTACATCGAGACTAAACTTACAAAAATGGCGGCTTCACGTCAGTCAATTTCGCTTATATTGAAATACGGATATATTGAGATAATTTGCATGGTCCCCTGAATTTCAATATATCCGTAGTAGGCTGTATTCACTTTAAAAAATTACTTCCAAAACTAGACTACTAAAGTGTAACACATCCTACTCTTTAATGATAAGATAACGATATAATTTCTTCTCCATTTTTCTTCTTCTCAATAATAATAAATATTTAGAACCAACCTGGCATTTTAACTTATAAATCTTCCTTTGATATAACTAGTTTCAATCGTATTCATTAGTTTATTCCTAAATCTTTGAAACCTCAATTCAAAAACAAAAGCTATAATTTTATAATCACAATGTGAAAGACTTCTCAGTTTTCATGATAAAAACCTATCGTATTTACAATTTCATAGCTTTCATTAACGCAGTTGTCTCCATTGATAACTTATCTAATACACTGTGATATTTATTTTCTAATCATAGACAGCATGAGGTATTTTGTTCACCCTCATCAATCCAGTAAGTTCTAGCTCTCACTTTAGCCCCTTTAAATTTATATGCATAAAGGGTATCTATTTCTTTTTCAAGATTCTTTTATATTTAATCTTTCAATTTTCAAAATACGAACTTTCAATATCTTCAATTTCTTTTTTCAATATTTTTATGCTGGATTGTTTGCTTTTATTTTTTAAATTGAGTTTTCGATACATGTGCATATTAACCTTTCTAACTGATATTTAACTATTTTCCATTTTACTTTCCTTACTTTTGCTTTCAGGTTATTTGTCAAAAAATGCTGACAATATTACAAAAAAATTGTCATTTAAAGTCGACATATCCTTATTCCATGTGCCGTTATCATCCCTCTTATTTATTAATACAGTACAATAAAAATTGAAATCTATGTTGTCACTCGTTCTAGAATTAAAATATATTGGTTTTTCTAAGAATGGTGTTTTTTTTTCAATAGGACCAATCTTCAGTGGAAAAAAAAAACATATTTTACTTTTCCTTTTTTTAGGATTATTATTGTCCCATATATCAATTAGACTAATTTATATCTTATATAATCAGCATATGATTTTCAGTAGAAAAGGTACTGTAACAATATATTCTTTTTTCCATCTTTTTCAGGATTTTTTTGTCTAATATATTTGACTATATCAACTATTAAATTTATATTTTATATAATCTACTTGTTGAACTTCTGGGGTTTTTTTTGGCAGCGTATGAGGAATTGAAATCCCCAACAATGATAATATTTCCTTCATTTAAACAATACTGAGATTCCCACAATGTAAGGTTCTTTATATATATATATAAATATATATATATATATATATATATATATATTTATATATATATATATATATATATATATATATATATATATATATATATATATATATAGCGTATTTAAATTTTATTCGTAATCAATATTGATTTACAATATTTTTCCATCATCTGATTTATGTGCACTGTGTGAAAAAAGAGACATTTTTTATGAAATAGAGACGCCTCTATTATGCGCCCAGGTGAAAAAAATGATAGATTGAACCTTGCCATAGTGCATTGTAAATATATTCTTTTTCATTTACGAGTTTCCTTCTTTTTTTTTTTTGGAAATACACTAACGCGACACAAAAATTGAATCAATAAAACTTCTCTTTTACAATCATTTATTAAACCGGTTCATGGTTAGAACATGGTATCTAAACAAAACCCCTGGTAAACTTTGTTTCGATAACTTTTTCAATGAACGATAACTACTGAGGAATCATCATTCATATTCATAAACACAAAGTTTGCAGTCTTTGGTCCAAAGCCAACACTTATAGCACGAATTTTGTAATTGATATACAATGTATTGAGAGGTGTCGATTTTTGACGAACCTAACTAAAAATTTACTAGTCTACCTAGCATCTCGTGCAGCAGGACGTTGTTGTAACGTTGGTCACAGAGATTGACATTGAAAATTACTCATGAATTATTTTGTCTATATTTGAGAAGTGTTTCCCTTAATTTAAACACAAGAAGAAAGAGCACTCCTTAATACATTTAACACAATATTACCAGGGCCTGACTTTTAAAGATAAGTTAAATACTCAATTGCCAAGTTCACCAAAACTTTTAAACTACCAGTCGACTGTTGATATTTTTTTTACTTTCCTTTCTTAAAAAAGCATTTTCGTCATAGGAACTTGGCTAGAACACAAAACAGATATAATATGAATGTAAATTGGGCTTGGTGTTGCTTTTTCTAAAGTTGTTCCTCTCATGATAAGCTATAATAACAAATATGCCGGATGCAGTACATGTTACATGTAATAGGTAATAAAATCACATACAGAAACATGTACTAATAGTTTGTGTAAATAAGATGTCATACATTAACAGTCACTGCATAATTTTTGTTTCGCCCAATATCATGACACCAATCTGTTTAAATGAAATATTGGATTTGTTGTTTGTTTCTGATTCGGTAACAAAGAGGTTGTCTCTTGAATCCACTCAAAATCCCATGGACTGTTTAATTCACAGTTATCAATTTGGCGTAGAAACTGTCCGTCCTGATCTAAAATGTGGATACAGTTATATCTATATTCTGCAGTAAGGATCTGACCTTGGTTGTTTGTAGCGGTGCCGTATGGCTCACAAAATTAATTAGTAATAAAATGAGGACCGGTGTAGGTAAACCGGAGCTTCACAGCCTGATTGACGACCACTACTGCGTAGGCGTTAAGGTCTGACACGCAGATATCTTGGTTCCTGTTCTCAGCGATGTATTTATTGTTACCCCCAGATGGATAAAGAGGAATACCTTTGTCATCATATTGAAAACTTTGTCTCTTTATGCAGCCAGAGTAACGAACAACTTTTGACTCTTTAAGATTATCACTGTTCATGACAACTAAGAGGTCACTGGAGTAGGTACGACAGATATTTCGCGGTTTCCACCCCCATAGTCTAATAATTGATGGCTGTACCTGTGAGCTCTTTTCTTGGTTTACAATGTTTACGGTTCTTTCTGTGTAATCGGCATAAACTAGACTACCATTCTTTGACACCTCTATGTCATACGGTGGGTAGCCTGAACTAGTTTGGATAACATCTACAAGTTCTCCAAAGATATTGTAGAGTTTCATGTAGCTTTCTTTATAACCACACGTCCATATGTATTGATCGTTCAGTAGGGTCCCACTTAGTACTCTTGTATGGGCTCCATAATCTCTGAGCATGTATGAGATGATCCGGGGTACACCAATAAGACGTTCGATAGGGACAGGGGCCAATAATTTCGAAACAACCATTGTGTACCAATGTTCTTTTTCAGTGATAGGCAACCCTGATAGAAAACCAAATTGCTGAAAATTTGTTCTTTGTCTATATTTCGAGGCGTGAAGTTTGGTAAAGACGAAGGACGTGTAGCTGGCAATATTGTGAATTCATCATTTCTGGATTTGTAAGCTGATACATTGCTGAAATCATTGGAGTTCAAGATTTGTTTCATATTATCATTCAATTCGAAAATTGTGGATGCTATTTCAGTTTCTTGTTTTGTCAAGACAGCCAAATGTTTGGAATCAAAATCACCAATATAAAATTTAAGTTTTTGGATAGCGAAGTCTATTTCTTTGTGCATTTTTTCTCCTTGTTCAATAACAGCTGCTGTGAACATCTGTGAATTTTTACTCAGAGTATCTTTCTGAGTGGGGACACTTGATTCAACCTCTTGATATTTCGGAAAAATTACATTCTCTAATTCGTCTAAATCTTTTTGAATGACTTCTTTTTGGCTTTCAAAAAACTTCATAATCTCAACAAATGTATGACCTTTATGTTCTTTAGACGGAGCACATGTTGCACAGATAGAAATGTCACATTATTTACAATGAAGCTCACATATCTTTATCTTCGAAGTTCACATATCTTCGAAAGTCGCAAGTTCTCGCGAGTGGAATGGTACCACTTTGTGATCAGTGTTTTCATCTAAGATATGTTCCCCTACATATACTTGACATAGATGCAAAAAACGAAAGTACAAAGGGGGCCAGGGGTTTTGCAAATATGACACTGTAAAACATCCTGGCCACTGAATATGGGGTCCATAGCTAGACAGCTTAGTGATTGTGAAATCCCCTGCACTACTGATGACTGTTTAGGTTTAGTATATGGATACTGAACTCAACCAAATACTACGTATCTTTTGTGGGGTCTACTTTTAGTATGAGACCAATTGCTTGTATGGTACGCAGTTTCTACAGACCCCAACAGCCCAAAGGCGACATTGACCACCTGAACAGCGACGTCAATCTGTGATCCAAACAGTAAGTGTGGGATCACAATTGTTTGCGTTATACCTATCAGTGTGAATCCTATTTTATATCAACATAAACTTGGTATATATGTATTTTAAAACACATTACTTCTAAGTTGCAAAAATATGTTGTTTGAATACTTTTTATGAATTGCATTTTAAAAATGCTTGCATGAAAGATCTTTTTTTATTTAATAAAAATTCCTATAAGTGATTAAGATTTTCGTCATCATGAAGATATTGCCCATAATTAAGCTCTTTAAAGCTTAACAAACAGTACACGAATAGCAGTGCCACTAAAGAGATACATTTCATTAAGTTTCCATTAAAAACGAACTAAACCAAAAAAAATTCAAAAAAAAATCATTTCATAATTTCCTCTATTACCTTACCCGCTTCAAAGTGTCTATTTCTACCTGCTGTAGATATTCAATCACGATACTATATAAATATTGGCGATAACGAGGCTTGAGTAGTAGTGGCGTTACGGGGTCAACAGGGGTGATATTTTCTTTACAAAGCAATATAAAATAAATTCCAATTTTACAGCCAAAATGATTGAAATAGGCGATGTTTTGTACGAAAGCCGAGAAGGATCATTCGAGATTCGAGATTCAAAATACGAGATTCGAAATACGAGATTCAAGATTCGAAATTCGAGATTCAATATCTAAATTAACCAATCAAATCAAGGAATCGAAATATGTATCCTAGCGACATCAAACTGTTCTAAATAAAAATCACCCGTACATGCTCTTATATACAAATAAATGCTATGTTCACCTCTCCCTACCTAACTAAATAATTATTTGTATTTTCTTTTACACAGAATATCTAAGTAGACTAGTAATAATGCAGTGTCCTTCGCGGATCTAAGTGATTTTGTTTGCCCTGGTGCATTTCCACCTGATGCGTTTGAACCCTGGGGTATTTCACTACCAGTAATAGTTTAAAACCCGGGTTTTTTCACCCCTTTTGTGTAAAAATGCGGTTATGGTAGAGAACTTCATAAGCGTATCTAATTTTTTCTGTAGGGGGTCCTAGGCCAATTTTAAATAATTTTACTATGTAAATTTAATAAGCTCCAATTTTCCCGAGGAGGGGGTCCAGATCCCCTGACCCCCTCCTTTCTAAATCCGCGCATGAAGAGTAGTACATGTATCTAAATAATCTAAATATAAATAATTAGTCCGGTTTCACCAATAAATATAAGCATAACTTATCGTTTTTATTTATGCATACAGTGATACACTAGTACTATGATTATAAACAAATCATTGAGATATATATCACATCATACGGAATTATTAATTAATACATTTTTTTTCCTTTTCCTCAGTAAACAACTTATTATGAATCTTACTTTTGGAATTGTTTTCAATATAGAAGGATATATACTCTTTACAATTAAAGGTAGGGATGATAGGGTGCCAATTTTATCACATTGCCGATTTCTTGTGCAGAGAACAGTAAAACTTTTTAAAAATTTGATTGTGCATGAATATTTCAAAATTAATTGTTGTACATCTATTTTGTTATAATTCATTCATTGATATATCAACAAGCATATGTATCACAGCCAAGTTAAGTTTCTCTGTAGTTTCCTACCCCCCCCCCCCCCCCCGCACCAAAATTGGCAATAATTACATAAAAATCATACAAATGTTTACTTTGTAAGTAAATCTCTAAAGATGTAAATAAGCACTGCAAACAAAGATGTGTGTATTTAATATACTACTACATTACACTTAGCCAAATAAAATGTAATCAGGGCAAAGCTACAAGTGTCGAGTGGTGCAGATTTACCAATTTGTCCCCATACACACAGAACACCAAATAAAGAAACTGTTAGTGGTGTGTGGAATGCATAAAAGATGGCGGCAAATTATCTCAAATTATCAGTGCAAAAACCAACAAGTAGGTTGTTATTGTAAAAATGATCGGTTGAACTACATTTATTGCTTTGAAAATTGTTTTAAACTATTGCACGGGTCAAAATGCATGATAGAAGCTAGGTACATTGTAATTGGAAACTTTCATTTTATATCAATATGTAACTATTACCTATTATAACAAATGAGAGTATAGCACAACTGCCACAAGCAATATGTGTCCTTTACAGGCACCACCTCCCTCCCCTTAAAAAAATGAAACAATTGTTGTTTTATTTGCTAAAATGTGTGTGGTTCAAGATTTTTCTAAAGGACATACCGGATTAGAATTGAAAAAAGAGTCGTACATTTAAAACTAATTTTGTCAAAATTTTTAGATTCATTTGGTTATATTTTGGTCCATTTGGGTAAATAGATGCACCAGCGCAGCTCTAATTTATATATAATCAGGCCATAAATTCAAAATATTTTCAAAAATTAATAGCTTTAAATCCAGTGGATAAAAAAAGGAAAGCAAGTCAAACTTGATGAGTGCTAATACCTGTGTTGAATGAATGGTACAGTAGGATTTACGCAAAAAAGTCCCGTCTACTCTTTCCTATCCTATATTTATTGGAATATTAAATCCGATTATTAGAGTCAAATTAAAAATCAAGTACGGATATGTACCTGTTTATCAAAAGTAAAACTACTCATAATTTATCTACAGTGCATCGTTATGGAGCTACACAGAAAGTTTTAAATTAATTTGCCGAGCCAAATAAAAAACCCTGGAAAACGAAAAGAAAACAAAGTGGGGACAGAATAACTGACAAATTAATTAGGACTATATAGCCCCCCCCCCTCTTGAAATGTATATACTGAAAACAGATTATTGAGTACAACATCCGCACACAATTTAAAGAAAATTTCATGTTTTTTTTATCATTTTCGCTAGCTAATGTAAGACATCAAAAATACCCCAAACCCCCTCACGGAAAAGGAAATGCTAGGTGATGAGAGAGAGAGAGAGAGAGAGAGAGAGAGAGAGAGAGAGAGAGAATCGATGTAAATCACAGGTGCGCTAACACCGTTAAAATTAAAGCTGGCTAGTTGGTCTGTTCTACCCTAGCTACCTCCTCCCTTTTCTCCTTTTAGAGGCTTAATAATTGTCTATATATGCTTGTATCAAATCAAATCAATTTCAAATTCTAGTTTTAAAATTAAAATTGAATTTGACACTACAAATTAAAACTCTTTCTCTCTCTCTCTCTCTCTCTCTCTCTCTCTCTCTCTCTCTCTCTCTCTCTCATATCGCCATTCCCTACAATACACTATTCTTATCTGGATTGTTGACGTTGAGGTTGTAAAATCATTATATCTTCTATGGTTTAAAACTTTATCATAACCTATATTTTGACATGTCGATTATTTCATTGAGTTTCGTTTCATAGCTCAAACCACACTCGGTTTTAATTATTTAGATTAAACAGAACTTTCTTCGCGAGCCGATTTTTAAACAGTTGGGGCGAATACACTTCGGGTTAAAATTGTTCGGGGGGAAATACATACAGGGCAAACAGAACCACTTAGATTCGCAAAGCCAACAGTGTTATCACTGTATACTGTGTGGGGTTAATTCATCAATGTTAATTTAACCATTTTATAACCACTACATAAGAGCTATTAAGACATTTATTTGTAGGAAAGAGCATGTACGAATGATCTTTATTTAGAACAGTTTGATGTTGCTATGATACAGGTTTCAGATCCATCATTTGATTGGTTAATTTAAATATTGAATCTCGAATTTCGAATCTTGAATCTCGTATATCGAATCTCGTATTTTGAATCTCGACTCTCGAATGATCCTTCTCGGCTTTCGTAGTTTTGACGTATTTAGCTATATTAGGTTTTGCAGATTTAAAAATGTGTACCTGTATATATTTTGTTTTGCCATGTTCTTTTTGAAGGACATTATAAATGCTTTTTAAAGGAAGTGAACATGAAAAAAAACATAGATGCTGTCATTAGACAGTAATACCCGCATCAAGTGTTTGCCCCTAAATAACACTGTTTTTTACCAGTTTGATTAAAAATGAAGGCCACATGCAAGCTTCTGTAATACATTTAAAAATTATAATTTTCATAACTGAAGGATGAGATCCCTTCCCATATGATAATACACATGAGCAGCACTTTATGTGCAATTTAGGGTTGAACTGTTTACAGTGAATTTTCAGTTAATCAATAATCTTAACATTTCATGTCATAGAAAGTATTAATGGTCTATATAATTATTACAAACAAAATTAAAAATTAAATTATGCCCCCTCCCCGTGGCGGTTGCCGGTTTTAGATTTGCTTCTGTGTGCCTACATGTTCATCATCGTGTGCACAGATTTAGAGAAGGGGTTGGAGTGAGGAGTCGAGACCCCCCCCCCCCCCCATCATGAAAATTCATTCTTACATGTATATCAATAGTAAAATTACCAAAAATACACCTTGAACCCCAATGCTCGTACAGACATGTAAACGCTATAACCCTTTGCGCTGCAATGTTAGGTAACATTATTTTGGGGGTAAATATTTAATTAATTTCTATACTTTATTGTTTATCTCAATTAAGGAAGTAAACATCACAATATTCGGGTGTTCTGCACCACCTTAAAGCTGTTATTTACCTAATAAAATAGTGCAAGGGGTTTTGAAGAATAGGTCATAAAAATACATGCATGTTACAAATAACTGATCTTTGTCTGAAGTTATGTACACAACACAGGTCTGCAGGTCTCATTAGCGGGTACTAGTTTTACCCAGCTTTTCGATTAGATGGTTTCATGTACCGGTATGTGTTTTCCATATGCAGAAAAGGATTAGTTAAGATCAGCTAAAGGAATTCATTATTGTGCTTTAATTGGATTATTATTATGAGGTTGACCAATATAGGTAAGTATAATACATGTAGTAGCAGTAGCACAATATCATGAGATGCCAGCACACATAAGTTTTACTTTCACTTTCTAAATGTGATCTCCCCTTGACATCATACTGTATCATCATCTTTTAATATTTAAATAAGCTTATTATTGTTACCTATCCAATCGCATTTGTAAAGTTTCTGTCATTTTAATTGCAAAAGTTATTTTTTTTTATTTGTCAGACTGACACTATTTAGTCGACCCCATATTGACCCTGTATCAACAATTTCGTATTAAATTTGTGTATTTCATGTAATTTAAGTAAGTGTAGACACTTATCATTTTTATACGAGTTATAATAGGAAGGAATGAGTATTGCTTTCTTAATGTATTATAATGCATCAAATACAATGTAGGTCATGACTTTATGGGACTGTTCGATCTGACCCCACGAAAAAGGAAAATATGGTGTAAGGTACATTAATGGCCCCCAGGTGTTGTCTTTAACCCCCCCCCCCTTTATGAAATAGGAAATGATGATACACTGTATATTTTGTTAACTTCTGAGATCCTCATCCCTAAACCATATAATTTATTCTTGCTCTTTGTGTCATTACGCATCAAACTGTGTATATATATATATATATATATATATATATATATATATATATATATATATATATATATATATATATATATATATATGTTATGCCCCCTTGGAAACACTCTGACATTCTAGAACTAGAAATAATAAAGTATTTTATCTTATTCATATGTAGTGTTTGATCAATGTAGGTAATTCCTAGCCTAATGATGACATTGCTTTGTTTCGGAGACTTTACAATTGCCCCCAAATAGGCGAATACACATGCATATAACATTTTGTTTATAAATCTTAAAAATTGAATTAAGCAATTTCCAAAATGTTAATGTGCATCAGGAGAGAAAAAGCAATCAAAAAATAATTTAAATTTTGCTACTGTACCCATGTGAGAATGTATTAAGAAGACTAAATCTTTAGAACCAGGTTAGATGGGGGGGGGGGTGGATGTGGAGTATAATAATTTATACATTTATAATTTGAAACATTTATTGTTATTAATTTTAACTTGTCAATGAATATTAGTTATTGATCCCAGGGTAGAAATATGATCATATCTCAATAGATCATTTTTCAAGTACGCAAGGAGTAATGTATTTTTTTTTAAGAATAACATTTTTTACCAGTTTATAAAAGTTTTAAGACACCCAAATTATATTTTGATTTTAATAGATCATTCGACAATTAAGGGGGGGGGGGGGGGCAGTTTATATTTGAGTTTGTTTGGGGGTGGGGGTTCTAAGTCATCCCGATATATTTGACAATTTTTTATTGTAATTTAAAATAAAACTATAAGCCATACTACAGTAATGAACATGAATAGTATAGAACAAAACACAAACTAATACATGTATATATATACATAGGAAGTATTACAAAACATAAATGATTGATCTATATCTGGGTTCTTAAATTAAATCATATATCGTGTACATATTATATTATTGTCTCTTTGTTCAAGGCATTTCAGATGGTATATAGGTCATGATCCCAAGTGCCCTTCCTGAAATTATCAAATTTCATAAAAACCATTGAGATCCCCACCTGAATCCAAAGATATTATTCCTCCTTAGGTCATGGAGCATCAGATCATTATGGCATGTAAGTCATGACCCTAAGGGGTCAGGATTATCCTGACCCCCTTAGAATCAGAAATTGTCAATTATCTTTAGATTATTGATGTTTGATGATCCTATCTCTATTTAATCTTTATTATTAAGTTTCCCGAATGAAATTTGGAGACTTATTGTTTTTGTACGGTTCTTAATACATGTATTATTATTCTTCGTCTTCTTCTTTCCCGCTTTGAACTTGTTTCTCAGAGGTGGCTGAACAGAATTGTACAAAACTCTAGGATATGATAGGCCTGCATATCTAGTTGTGCATCCTGGTTTGATTTTTCTCATTTTGGGTTAGACAACCACTTTTCGGGGGGGGGGGGATGTCAAAACGGTGTGGGGTTTAAAATCGAACCTTGTAGGAAGAATAGTAGACTCTATTGTAAATGGTAACTTGAAAACGGACAAAGATAATAATATAGGGTTTTCATAATTATATATTGACTGTTACTTGCAATATATAGGGTTTATTTGATCTGACCCCTGGGGTCATCCCCACCCCCCCCCCCCCCCCCAGGAATTTGAAATTACCATATATCTCAGAAACTGTTATAATCATGACCCCTAAATCATATATATTCATGGTTGTGATGTCAAGGAGCATTAAATGTTATGTAGGGCATGGGCCCTGTGGGTGGTCCAGACCCCCTCGAACAGCAAGTCCCTTAATATCTTCAAAACAGTTGAGATCCCCACCCTTAAACCATACATATTCTTGTTCCTTGTGTCAAGGGGCATCAAACAGTATGTAAGTAATGGGCCCCGGGGGTGGTCGTGACCCCCTCGAACAGGAAGTGCAAGAATATCTCGAAAACGGTTGAGATCCCCACCCCTTAACCATATAAATTCTTGATCCTTAATTAAAGGGCATCAAAAGGTATGTAGATAATGGGCCTCAGGGTTAAGTTTAATTGTTCAAAACCGTATTGCATATCTGTAGAACAGTCCCTATCATATCCAAAAATATGATGTGTCTATCTATTATATCATAAGAGGAGCTCTTGGATCTAATTTGGGTTTGTTTTTTTTAGTGATAAACGTCAATTTTCTGCTACTATTTGACTCCCTGGATGAAATTTAAATTTTTAAAACCTTACTGCACATCTATAGGACAGTCCCTATCATATCCCAAGATATGATGTGTCTATCCATTAAATCATAAGAGGAGTTATAGGATCTTTGTTTTTTTTTTTTATTGATAAATGTCAATTTTCTGATACTATTTGACTCCCTGGATGAAATTTAAATTTTTAAAACCTTATTGCACATCTATAGGACAGTCCCTATCATATCCTAAGATATGATGTGTCTATCCATTAAATCATAAGAGGAGTTTTAGGATCTATTCTTTTTTTTTATTGATAAACGTCAATTTTCTGCTATTATTTGACTCCCTGGATGAAATTTAAATTTTTAAAATCTTATTGCACATCCATAGGACAGCCTCAATTATATCCCAAGAGATGACAGAGCTACTCCAAAAGTTGTGAGAGGAGTTCTGGGAACCGTACTTTTTTTGCAAAAAAACGTCATTTTTTGTTGCCCACTGATCCCCTTAACAAAAAAAAAATTCTGGAACCTGATCACACTTCAATATGACACCCCCAATCATATTCTAGAAGATCATTTGGCTACTGATAAAAAAAATGACGTTTTTGAAACCAGTTATTTTGTTAAAAAAAAACGCCATTTTTCAGCTATTAAATGACCCCCAGGACAAAATTGAAAATTCCAAAACCTTACTGCGCATCTATAGGATACCCAAAAACATATTCCAAGAGATGATTTGTCTACTGTTGAAAATGTAGGAGGAGTTCGAGGAAGAAGGTTTTTTGTGGAAAAAAACGTCATTTTTTACCAATTATTTGATCCCCAGGACTAACAGAGAATTTTTGAAAGCTTTTTACAAAACAACATGATACCCCCAATCAAACTCCAAGAGTTCAGTTTGCTGGTTTATAAGATGTAAGAACAGTTTGAGAAAATAAAACGTGACAGACGGACGGACGGACGGACGGACGGACGGACGGAACAGGGTAACAACAGTATACCCGAACTTTCTTTAGAAAGTGCGTTTATAATAACACTTTTGCAATTAACTTGAAAAGTCCTCTGAAACTTGATAATGAAAGTTGTAGCTATTTAATTTATTTATTTTGAAAGATTTGATCAATTTAACGCTCTCAGTGAAAGGTTTATGAAGGCAATCAATTATTTCCCAGCCTGCATCTGTACTCTGACGTAGATGAGACACATTGCTGCTGCTGACTAGGTCAGTGTTACAAACTGATCGCACTACGGGAAAACATGCCTGAATGTCAAGCAAAATTTTGCACTGTCAGAAGGGGACAAGGATTTAATTCATCTTCTATTCCTGACCCTAAGCGTGACTATGAATTGTGCAATAGATGGATTCATAATTTGGGGAATGAGAAATTAAACGTAAAGACTTTTGTGTTTGCATATCATAATATTGTATGTGAAAAAACACTTTGAAGAGGATTGCTTTGAAGATGGTCTTGAGGTAGGAATTTGCTTTAATGTTTTCAAATTAAGTTAAATATGCATTTGATATAAGAATGATTTTCAAATACAGACAAAATATAAATATTTTGATAAACAATCTTCAATAAATAGCAAATGTCTTTAATAAAGGCACGCCTGATGAATTTCAAACCAAGAAAAAACTGAAAAAGGGGGCAGTTCCTACTATTTTCCTTGACAGCAAAACTCCAAAGAAAAGGGAAACAAGTGAAAAAAGAATAAAAGAGAAGGAAAAAGTGGAAGTAAGTACAGGGTAATTTTAATAACTAACGTGGATACAGTCAAATTCATGAACAATGAATCTGTGCATTAAAAAAAAGCTTTAATTTGTATCATGTTTGAATTCACAGTTACTTGAAAATATTCTTGTCAATGCTGAATATGATGACAATATAGATGAGACAGGCTGCTCTTATGATACTGGGAGATCGGGACAGAAAAGGAAAGGAGAAACAATTCCTGTTCAAAAAAAAAACAAAAACAAACAAACAAACAAAGGTAAGAAATTTAAAAGTTTAATGTATATATCTATTTTGTAAAGTAAAAGCAAAGGTATCTTACATTTAAAATCATACTGTTTTGTAGAATTCAAAGAACACTGTTGATGTTGGAATTCAGTTTGAATACACGGATGAAAGAACTATGAAAGATATGGGAACACAATGTTACATAAGAACTGTAAAATCAACAGAATTCTGTGTCAACTGTAGATCAAGAGAAAACCCTGTTCTAGCAACATCTGATCACGGATATTCAAAAATATTCCAGGATATTTCTTCAACATCAGAAACTGACAGTATTTTTTTCTCCTCTACACCTGTGAAATCTGCACAGTGCTTCTCGCACACATTTGAATCAGATGAATTATCGCTGACCCAGATGAGTCAACAAATGAGTTACCAAATTTATCAAGTGATGACGAGCAAGAGGTTAATCCTACTGAGGATTCAAAATTTATTGTCTTTTGGTCATGTATCAAATCTCTTTTCTATATGTTAATGTGCCAAGTTTGCAAACAACCGTTTGATGCCAATGCTACAAACCATTATGTCAATGGGACAGGATTGTCTGAGGAGTTTAATTGCATGAACAACCCTTAATTTACTTGGAAATCAGAACCCTTTGTAGGGAAACAACCCATTGGTAACATTATGTTATCAACAGCCACATATTTTAGTGGATTAACTATCTGAGGCATTTCAAACTTTGCTAAGTGCATGAATTTACAAATAATATCTAGAACAACTTTTATCAATAACAGCAGCACATTAGTGTTACCTGTCATTATGAAATCCTTCATAATTTCCATGCTCATCGGGAAATGAATTCCTTATTTTTGTCACTACACATGATGAAATAACAACTCTGAACTTTTTCCCAAGAGGCTGACCTCGTCTAACCCAATTTATAAACTGTCTGTAGGACATAAATCTTGATTGTCTGTAACAGAATTAGATTGTATCAGATGTATGTGCAAGTGATTATACACAAATGAGATGTTGTTTAAATATTTCAAATAAATATTGATTGTATTTGAAATCATTCTTTGGGAGTCTTACTTGTAATTTAAGTCCGCTGGGGCTCTTCCTCTCTGGCTTTTATCGGTATATCTTAGATAGATAATATAAGCTGTCTCGAGGATGACAGGACTAAGACACACTGTATCAAAATTTTGGTGCTGGGATATAAAATTTATGTGCTCGTTAATGTAGTCCGCCACATAATGTTCAAATTCATAGCAACAAAGACATTCCTTAAATGTAGGTAGAATTGTACAGTTTTCACAAGTACCCCAATCCAATGATGCTCCTCTTTCATTCACATTAACTGCAGGTGGAGGGGCATCATTCTGGGCTTCACTTTCTTCCTCAGTAAACTCTGGTTCGAATTGATAGCCCTCAACTTTAATTTCATTGTTTAATTCACTTTCTGACGGTGACATTTTAACTGCGTAACTGAGTGTTGATTAACCAATGTGCCAAAATGCAATGTGTCTCACTGACGTCAGCATCAGTGCTGCCCTCTCTTAGATGCTTAGAGATAATCCAGCAGGGAGGTAATGATTTTATCCATACGGCGGCTCCCATGGATTGCAAGAATTAGTCACTTTTAATTGAATATCTTCTTACTGAGGAAAGCTATTTCTAATTGGCTTTACAAAATTATTATATACATCAAACTGACAAATTTGATCCCTTGATAATTTTTTCATGTTCACTTCCTTTAAAGATGATTACGATATCTTAGAACTGTTGCATGGGGAGATTTATTCATTTTTGTATTTTATAATGCTACTTTACGCATGAATGATCCTCGACAGCGAAAAAAGACGGAGGTTTCGCACATCCAGACCGATGAATTGATTTGTGTATATTTAGCTACTCAATTTTATAAACAGGAAAATAGACATACACGCACTATTATACGTTCATCTGTGGTTAAAAGAATCTTGAGACTGATAAAGTAACTTCTGTTCAAAATGCCTCGAGGTCAAGATCTAGGAAATGAAAGATGCCGAGAGGTTTATGAAATTCAGGATATAAATTCTTTAAATGATGCTTAACAACAATCTCTGGATAGAGTGTATCGTGGCTTAAATGTCTGCTAAACACATTGAAAAATCATGTTTTCAACAGTCAATTTCCATGTATTATGAAAGAAATAAATAACAAACCTCGAAGCTTCGTCCATTTTTGACCAATGAAATATATCTGGAATGACTACAGTCTCTCCAAAAAGCCATTGATATCCTTTTTAAAATGATGTCTTATTTGATATAGGTATTGGGATTACCTTTTCCGTGATCTGATAAAGAATGTAAAGAAGCATTGTTATTATCTACATAATTCCCTTAAGGCCGTAAAGTACGGGAAATGAATTTCATCAATTCAACTGTAACGTCATTATGGTTCTAGAACCATAGATAAACTCTGGAATCATTTACTAGATCTTGACCTAAAATGTAATTTATTTAATCACCTAAAAATGAAGAAAGCTATATATAATTTAGCAGTTTAAATCTTATCTTTATTCTAAACATTTCACTTATTTCTGAAGTAGTTTAGGTTTTAATTTCTTACCTAATAAAGTGCAACTTTCTTTCAAGCGCTATGACAAAAACTATTGTCCATAGAGCTTAAATTGTTGTAATGACACTGAATCATTATGAAATAAGTGTGAAACAAAATTCCGTTTTCCAATTTAAAAAAAAACCCGTGCATTTTACAAAAATACCAGACCGACTTCATCAGCTGTTCCTGGAATTGGAACTTGATCTTTTTAGAACCAGGTGTTTGTTTTTATATGCATGCTATTCTGATTGTTTGTGATCCCTAGTCAAAATGTATAAAAACCAGGTTACACATTTCTTACACATTACTAATATTACGTCCCATACGAGCAACAGTTGTTATTATAGACTTCAAAACCCTTTACAGAATAATTTATTTCATCAATTTTACTTATACTGTCTCGCAACATCTTCCGAAAGAATGACAATATATATTAACAGAGAAACACGAAAATATGTTTTTTATAATAAAAAAATGGTTTGATTGATTTTCATTTTCCTCTAGTCTGTGAATTTATATGCAGAGTGTAGTACATATTTGACGTTTTTCGAGTTCTTCATTTATGTACGATAAAATACCGATTTAAACTTAAACAACAGTATATACAGTCATGCAGGGTTGATAACAAAAATAAACAGAATCAACTGTTCATGTATCGAAAAAAACAATTTTCAGGATGATGTTTATGATGCAAAATTATAGTTGTTGACTCAAAAATGCATATTGTTCGCCTATTTGACGTTTATACTTCCCATACATTATGTTTATTATAGTCTGTTTTTGTTTTTTGTTTTTTGTTGTTTTTTTATTTTAAGATAAACTGAACCATCATTAAACTAAAATGAAGTTATTTGAAAAAAAAATTCAGACAAATACTAACGTACGTCATTGTTTGAAAAAAACCAACTCAAATAATTTTACTTTATGCAGAAAATTTACATGATTAAAAACGGTATACCATACATAGAAAAAGCGACTTCGTTTTGTAATTATTTATAAAAGGACGAACGTTTTAAACGTTAGTAAACTGAATTTAAAAAAAAACCCTTAGAATAGCAATTGGTATATGTCCTACAGTTTGAAATCCAGGTCACGTACTGACCTAAGAATTATAAAATTGCAAGTTTTAACTTAAAGTTTACAGGGAAATTTTATAACAATGACTCATCAAATACAATTCAAACATTTAAACATGTGAAATTACTACTTATCTACATTTTCATTTTTTTACTGGAATCCAACATTGCGTGTTTAGAGGTAAATAACGCGTTCTTGTTTTGCTGCTAGGGCAAGATCACGTGATTAGCAACGTATTGCATTTTTATTAGTTGATCTAAAGGCTGGGTTTGACCTAGGTAATTTTTCCATAGTGTTGTCTATAAGTTTTTTTTACAACAATATGCTTAAAAATGACTCCTTCAACAATGAATTGAACTGAATATATTGTTTGTGTACCTATATTATACATATTAAAAACGATTGTTATGTAAACTTAAAAAAACAAGTTAAATATCTAGAAGATAAATTAGAAAGAAAATTGGATTCCATGTATTAACCTAGCTGAGAATATGCAATCTTAACTTAATAAAAATTATTTAGCAAACTTTATCAAACATCTTTCAGTTAGGTAGAAAAAGCAAAATTTCTACAATTTAAAGGTATTGCAACGATTAACATTGGTAGAATTTAAAAATCGAAATTTAACTTCACACCTGATGTATATCCTATAAATGGTGGATTTAAAGTCAAGTATGAAATGGGTAGCTGGGGTTTAATGTTCCATTAAATGTTTGAAATCTTCTATTAAAATCTGTTGATTAATTCTAACTGGTTACAGTTCTTTCCTGTTTCGGATATCAAGGTCATTCACTAAATACGAGACAGAGATATCAAACAGTTTGATCTTATTGATGTGATTTTTTTGAACATCCTGTTCTAAGCCCTCCTGATCAAAGTGGAAGCAGGGGTTTGCTAATATGACACCGTTACACAAATTAACAACTACATTGTGGGTCTATAGCTGGACAACTTACTGATTGTATATACGGGTATACACGTATGATAGATTACTGGATTGTATCAGCTGAGATAACTCCATTCTTTAATAAAAGCATGCTACATGTACAATGACTTGAACCAAATGACCACATTCGAACAACCGGAGTAGAGAAAAAATATGAAATCAAAAAGTCCATATATAACATGTTAAGATATTTTAAATATTCAATTAAAATTCAATTTAAGGAATTTAAACAGGTAATAGCACGAAGTTCCCATGGCGTCAGAGCGCTATTTTATTGGTTACAAATCAAAATTTTTAAAAGGACATCCAGTTCATCTAATGCATGCATGTCACTAAATTCTTTACAGCTCGAAGCACTCGCTCAGTAGACCTTATCTTTGTGGACGTTCAGCTTAAATCGGCATTGTTCATCGGTCATGTTGCAAGTATTAAATTTACGAATTTTTTTTCTGCGACTGAATATTCAATTATACCAGCCGACGCTTTACAAACCAATAAAAAATTACGCGAAAAGGCAGCAAAGTAAAGGTTATGTCGGCGTGCAAGCACGATAAATCCAAAAGATTTAAATACCAGTCTGCTTTTATCGGTTAAAATTCTAACTATTGTTTTTCCCTATTATTGAGATAGTTTAGGCTATAATTTGTAGATGAAATCAGTATATAATTGTAGGGAAAATGTTACATTATAAATACGTAGGGTCATTAGGCCGCATACCTCACTATTTCCGAAAGAACAAAACAGAAAAGCAGAATTCACTAGCAGCGATGTGCACTCAAATGACATTATTTGCCAGATCCAAAACACCTTTGAAATACAAATTTAAATACAGGTTCAATCAAATATTAACCTAAAGACAATATGCGTTCTAATGGCTACTTATTCAAACCATAAAAATAACTACTTCTTACAGTTAGAAATGTATATATCTCTAATAATATGCCCGAATTATTGTATACCCCAGCATATGCTGATTCCTGCATACGAATAACCTTTGAGAAAAACAAGAGCTGTTGATCCATGCAAGCAATCATATAATACTGTTATGACTTTTTGATTTAACAAAATTACTGTAGAACCTTATTGATCCTAGTATCATTTAATATTCATTCATTTGATGAGATATCGGCGCTTCTGATTGGTCGAAAAATTTCTTTGATACCTGCATCAATAAAATTTTTGCCGGATCTACTTTTCTCAACTGTTCTGATCTAACACTATTTATAGAACGGGTATTTCCAAGATAAACACTGTCAATAAAATGTAAAGTTGTGTCTGTTTTATTGTCAGCAAAGAAAATGCAATCTTGTGAATATAAAAACTTGAAAGTTTAACCTTCAAAAATGAACGAAACACATTATTTGATTCACGAAATAGAAAATCAAGCGTCTTCTCAAGATTTCGTCTGCTTGAGATCAATCAACATTTACAGCGAGGCTGGCTGTTCCTTTTCCAGGAATATTATAACGAACATATAGGCCTATAAACTTTCACGGTAACACTGCACTGCTGTTCAAATTTGGTAACGATAATCATAAGTTTCAAATTTACACACGTACATGATCGGTCATCAGAAATAGAGTCGTAAAGAAAAGCTATGAGTAATGCATCAACTCCTTCGGCGCATTCCAAGCGGCTGATATACCATTTAAGTACATCACTGGCTATCTAGTTACCACAACGTTTACAAAAGTCGCTTATACATACTATTCTTTGTCGATATATCGGCTATTTTCGTCCACGTTCGCCTTTCCTTGGATGGTTATGTCCAGTTGCATTTTCCAGCGATCTCACATGAAAACTAGTTTTAATACGAGTTTTTCTGCACAGGGAATAATATCACAAGCTATCGCATGTATTTTCCTTTCGTTTTCAAGTCAGTCGGTTCAGATTTTAACTCACTATTTGTGTTTAATCCATTAAATTCAGCTCAATAGCTCTGCATCAGCTGAAGGCGCATCCATTTTGAATACTGTTGCTGTTGTTGTTTTGTATTCATACGCGCCGCTTCATTTACATTATTTACATCCTTGTTTTCTGTCTAGTGACATTTTACACATTGTAGTCAGCCAATATTTTTTTTTACATGAAAGAATGGCTTTGTATATGAAATTATAAAATAGAATATCCGCTTTTAAAATGACTTTTAAAAATGACTTTTTTTTTAAAAAATGACTTCAAAATTTAAACTATTAAAGTGTTTTAAACAAAAAATCCTACTTTCTAATAATTAGTAAAAAATATGGTTTCTTCTTCATTATTTTCTTTTCATTAATCATAAATATCTGGAACTAACCTGACATTTTCACCTATTAATCATCCTTTGATATAACAAGTTTGATTCGTATTTATACTTTTATTCAGAGGTTTTTGAAACCTCTTTGCAAATGCAAAAGATTTAATTTTATTGTCAGAATTTGTAAGAATTATTGGTTACATAAAGCATTTAGAATTTCAGGGGTTCATTAACGCAGTTTCCTGTCATTGATAATTTTTTATTACATTGGACGATTTATATTTTTTTCTTACTTAGAAAGTATGACGTATTTTGTTCACCCTCATCTATCCAGTGAGTTCTTGCTCTCAACTTAGCCCTTTTAAATGTATATGCATACATGTACAGGGTATCTTTTTCTCTTTCAAGATTTTGTTTAAATTTAATCTTTTTATTTTCAAAATCGGAAAGTTCGATATCCTCAATTCAAACATAAAAAATATTATTTCTTCTACTTTTCCCTCCTTTTTAGGAGTAAATTTGTCCTATATCAATAAGACTTGATTTATATTTCATGTAATCATATATTGTCTTCAGTAGAAAAAAAACCATAATATATCCTTCTCCCCCCCCCCCCCCCCCCTTTTCAGGATAAATTTTGTCCCATATATCAATTACTTAATATATGTTTTTTATAATCTTTACTTTTTAAACTTCTGATTTTGGCAGCGTATGAGGAATTTAATTCTCCGACAATGAATATAGTTTCTTCATTTAAACATTACGGAGACACCAATAACGGAAGTTTATTTTAAAAACATTACATCGCTCACTTTCTGAATTTGCTGCATATATATTAACTAGCGTAATTTTATTTTATTTTATGCAATACTGATAAACAATATTTTTCGATCATCTGATTTATGTACATTGTGTGTAATAAGATATTTTTTAAACGAAGAAGACATTTCTTGTATGCGTAAGTGGAAGCACAATGATAGCTTGAACCGTGCCAAACTATAGCATTGAATCATGATTTTTTGAAGTATACACTCTCATAACTGCAGCGGTGTGTGCATACAAATTGAGTAACGCGCGTCAGCGCGTTATGAAAATTTGTATGCACACACCGCTGCAGTTATTAGAGTGTATACTTCAAAAAATCATGATTTAATGCTTATATTTACATTTACATTTTTTTAACTTCTTGCCTTGTCTGCAAATGTGATTCATACCTTAGAATTGCTATCTTATCCTAAGGGTAAGTTAATATTAATGGAAGAGCCACAGTAACAGCCACAAGCGTGAACTTTGATTTTCGCTTGTGACGTTGCAGTTTACAGCGTTCAACGTTGGTGACGTCATTATAAAACTCGTCAATTTGACCTTTGACTACTTGTTGCATTTAGAGGCATTTGAAGGTCACAAAATTTAATGGAAAAACACAGTAGAATGTAAATATTGCATTGTAAATGTATTCTTTTTCATTTTTATAATTTCTTTTTGAAATACGATTTTACGATTGATATTGTGTATAATATTGGCTATTTTCTTTCTTTAACTCGACACAATTATCGAATCAATATAATTTGTCTTTTACAATCATTTATTAAACCAGTTCATAGTTAGCTCATAGTGTCTAAACTAAAACCCAAGTTAACTTTGTTCCAATAACTTTTACAATGAACGATAATTCCTGAGGAATCATCATTCACATTCACATACACAATGTCTGCAAGTCTTTGGTCCGAACCAAAAGCTAATAGCACGACAACGCTTTGACATTGGTCGATTTTTGCCGAACCTAACTTTATAATGTAACACTAATCTACCTAGCATCTCGTGTAGCAGATAGTTGGTCACATGGGTTAACATTAAAAAATACTCTCATAAATATTTTGACTAGCTGTAAGAAGTGTTTCCTTAAATTCCAACACAAGAGGAAAAATCACTCCTGAATGTATTCAAAATGATATTGCCAGGGCATGACGTTTGAAGTGAACTTAAACACTCAATTACCAAGTTCACTGAAACTTTTAAACTACCAACCGATTTTTTTTCCTCTTTTTTATTTGAAGTTGAACAATAAAATACATTTGTATACAATAATAGAGAGAGAGAGAGAGAGAGAGAGAGAGAGAGAGAAGGAGAGAGATAAAACAGGTTGTTGAACATGATTTAGAAATTGGTTTATAGTTTTATATCATCTCCATAGAGTAAGAGTCTGCTATAATTACCAGCCGATTTTTTTTTTATTTGTTGATTTTTCGTCATACATGTGAGGGAATTTAGTTAGAACATAAAAAGATATATAATCCGAATGTAAATTGGGCTTTATGTTGCTTCTTCTAAAATTATACCTGTCATCACGAGATATATAAACAAGAATAATGGATGCAGTATATTTTTCATGTAATAGGTAATAAAGTCACATACAGGAACATGTATAAATAGTTTGTGTAAATAAAATGTGACACATTAACAGTCACTACATCATTTTAGTGGTACACAGTCTTATGACATTACTTTGTCTTAAAGTAATATTGGATTTTCTTCATTTTGTTTGTATCTGACTCGGTCACAAAGAGGTTGTCTCTTGAATCCACACATAAATCCCATGGAGTGTGCAATTCACAGTTATCTATTAGACGTAGAAACTGCCCGTCCTGATCTATAATGTTGATACAATCATTTTGTTTGTCTGCTGTTAGGATCAGTCCATGGCTGTCTGTTGCGATACCATATGGCCTAAAGGGTCTTCTGGTAATAAAAGGAGGGCCGTTGTAGGTAAAACGGAGCGTCCCAGCTTGATTGACAACAACTATTTCGCAGGCGTTAAAGTCTGACACGCAGATATCTTGGTTCCTGTTCTCAGTGACGAATTTAATTTCACCCCCAGATGAATAGAGAGGACCTCCTTCATCATCGAATTGAATATTCTGTGTCTCTATG
This sequence comes from Magallana hongkongensis, assembly GCA_015776775.1. NCBI lineage: Eukaryota > Metazoa > Mollusca > Bivalvia > Ostreida > Ostreidae > Magallana > Magallana hongkongensis. The sequence goes on from CM027470.1 coordinate 3,749,163, forward strand.
CAATCACAGTAACGAACAACTTTTGACTCTTTACGACCATCACTGTCCATGAGAACTAGGAGGTCATCTGAGTAGGTACTACAAATATTTCGCGGTTTCCACCCCCATAGTCTAATAACTGCTGGCTGTACCTGTGAGCTCTTTTCTTGGTTTACAATGTTTACGGTTCTTTCTCTGTAATCGGCATAAACTAAACTACCATTCTTTGACACCTCTATGTCATACGGTGGGTAGCCTGAACTAGTTTTGATAACATCTACAAGTTCTCCAAAGATATTATAGAGTTTCATGTAGCTATCTTTATAACCACACGTCCATATGTATTGATCGTTCAGTAGGGCCACACTTTGTACTCCTGTAGGGGCTCCATAATCTGTGAGCATGTATGAGATGATCCGGGGTACATCAATAAGACGTTTGATAGGGACAGGGGGCATAATTTTCGAAACAACCATTGTGTAACCATGTTCTTTTTCATTGATAGGCAACCCTGATAGAAAACCAAATTGCTGAAAAATTTGTTCTTTGTCTATATTTCGAGGCGTGAAGTTTGGTAAAGACGAAGGAAGTTTAGGTGGCAATATTTTGAATTCATCATTTCTGGATTTGTAAGCTGATACATTGCTGAAATCATTGGAGTTCAAGATTTGTTTCATATTATCAATCTTTTGTGTAATTTCAGAAATTGTTGATGTGATTTCAGTTTCTTGCTTATTTAAGACAGCCAGATTTTTGGAGTCAAAATCACCAATATAAAGTTTCAGTGTTTGTATAGCAAAGTCTATTTCTTTGTGCATTTTTTCTCCTTGTTCAATAACAGCTGCTGTGAACATCTGTGAATTTTTACTCAGAGTATCTTTCTGAGTGGGGACACTTGATTCAATCTCTTGACATTTCGGAAAAATTACATTCTCTAATTCGTCTAAATCTTTTTGAATGACTTCTTTTTGGCTTTCAAAATACTTCATAATCTCAACAAATGCATGACCTCTATGTTCTTCAGAGGAAGCACATGTTGCACAGATAGAAATGTCACATTCTTTACAATGAAGCTCACATATCTTTGTCGAATGTTTTGGACATTTGGTAGCAAGTTCTCGCTTGTTGAATGGTACCACTTTGTGATCAGTGGTTTCATCTAAGATATGTTCCCCTACACATACTTTACATAGATGCAAATGACATATACCACAGTACAAAGGGGGGCTAGGGTTTTTGCAAATATGACACCGTAAAACATCCTGTCCACTGCATATAGGATCCATAGCTAAAACACCGTTATGACTGTGAAATCCCCTGCAAAAAAAAAATATATTAACTACCGATGATTGCTGTTGTAGTGACCTTTAAAACAAGTTTAGTATATGAATTTCCCACCTGAACAAAACTAAGTACTACGTATCTTTTTGGGGATCTACTCCTATTATGTGACAAATCGCTTGTATGGTACGCAGGTTTTCCTTGCACAAAAAAAACACAATGGCGACAATGCTCAAATGAACAGCAACGTTAATCTGTGATCCAAACAGTAAATGTGGGATCACAATTTTAGGTCCTTGCTTATTACCTGTCAGTTTGAGTCATGTTTTATATCAACATATACTTGGTATATATGTATTTTAAAACAAATCGCAAAACACAACATGTGTGCGTGCGTGCGTGCGTGCGTTGCAGAGATGTGTTGTTTGGATACTTTTTATGAAGTGCATCTTAAAATGCGTACAACAAATATATTTGTTTTAATATTAAAAGTTTCGTTCCTTGAGATTTTCTTAATCGTTAAAATATTGCATATAATTCTCTCTTTAACGCTTTAAAACTTGAAAAACAGTGTATGAAGAGCAGTAACACTAAATAAATACATATCAGTATGTTTTCATTTTAAGAAAATAAAAACATTCCATTTTTAGAATTGCCTCTATACGCAAATTCAAAGAGGCAAAATAAATTTTATTTTTCAGGCAAAATGATTGAAACTGTTGATGTTTTAACGTATCAAGTTATTTAACGGTTTGTAGATTTAAAAACCTGTTTTCGTAGAGTTTGTTTTAGTCAGAGTTGTATTTTTTCATGAATTAAAAAATTGGCTATTCTCGTCGCTTTCTGCCCGATAATTACGATATCAAATACAGTTGCATGACTAGATTAAATCATTTTTTTTTTAATTATATAAAATCACTTCATGCATGAATGATCTTAGACAACGGCGCAGGTAAACGGGTAAACTAACGGTGCTGGGGCTATGTACACATGATGCACGGGTCTGGTGAACAAAGAGTGGTTTCACACCTCTAGACTGATAAACTGATTTGTTTATAATTAGCTACTAAACTATCATCAGGTAAACAGAAAAAATGAGTTAGAGTATGTCAAATCAGTCAATATTAGCTCATACATGTATATAGTACGTCTATTAGGGGTTAAAAGAATCACGAGACTGAAACAATAACTTCTGTTTAAAATGCCTTTAATGTAACTTTTTTAATCACCTAGAAATGAATAAAATATAAAATTTAGCAATTTTAATCTTATTTTTAATCTAATTTAGTAACTTATTTCTGAAGTATTCATGGTCATAACGTCTTAACTAATAAAGTGCAATTTTCCTTCGAGCGCTTTAGCCAACGATTATACTCCATATAGCTAAAATTGTTTTAGTGCGGGTTTGATAAGGCAGCTTTCATTGAACGATTGAAATAAAATTTCTCTGATCGATATGACGTCACAAGGAGCAGCATGATGTCATATTTTAATATGAAACATGCAAAATTTAACTTTATCTTTAGTTTAAATTATAAAAACTACAGGCGGAAAATGTCACTGGAAACTCCTCAAAGTTAACATATCTTTTAATTCTCCGTATTACGAATAATTATCATTGATCACAGGCAAATTTAGTTGAGGAGATTAATGTCGGCGGACAAATCATCGGAATGCAGTGTAAACAATGCCGAGATAAGACTTCTAAAATACAAATACCCAAGATTTTGATGAGGGTCAGTTAGCATATAATCAGGACAATACAGACGTGGATGTTTTATTTTATTAGCGAGTCTTATAAGAAAAGCAGATAGACATTTTGTATGGCTTTACCGGCCTTTCTTTTGTCAGTGTGTACAAAAAGACAAGAGTGTAACACTATCCCGAATAATATGAAAGTTGAATATGGCAAATATCAAAAGCATATGACATTAAATAGTTGAAAAGTGCTGCTAAAATCATGTGCTTTGTTGTTGTTAATAAAACATACGTAGCATTGTCAAGGTAATTGAAGATGTGGAGGGAGTTTCCGATAAATAATGACAAAAAATAATTTATGCGATTTACAATGGGATTTTAGCAGAAATGCTAATAAACATAAACTAATTGCCGATTAAATTATTGTATCATTCATACAAATGAACTTCGGGGTAGTGTAAGACGTTTTGATTTTTTGTCAAGGGAAAAAGTGATATATGTTTAACTTTCACGTAATACCATGGCACGGTAGCTACAAAGAGCGACTCGATTCCGAAGTAGAAACATAGCGTACAATTGCTTTATATAAATACACAGCACTCTTTTATTATAAAAATTTATCACAATATGGACGGTAATTAAACTTGGAGTTTCCTCAATTTACCTGCGTGATATTGAATTATTATGACATATGACTGAACTTGAACATTTTGAAAAAAAAGGAAATAAGTGTTTTAAAAAACATTTTCTTATTTGAATAACCACGTGCATTTTACAAGAATATGAGACAGCCTTTATCAGATGTTCCTGGACTTGGGCCTTGATATGTTTAGAACCACGTGCATGCTATTCTGATTGACTATGGTCCATAGTCAATATTTATAAACAACCAGGTTACACATGTCTAATATTACGTCCCATACGAGCAACAGTTGTTATTATAGACTCCAAAACCTTTTACATAATAATAGATTTCATCAATATTATGTATACTGTCTGGCAACATCTTTTGGAAGAATAACAATATTAACGGGGAAACACTAAAATATGTTTCTTATAAGAAAACACAGGACAGATAAGGCTACACATCGTTTTGATATGCTATCGAAGGTATAATGAGATATTAGGTCATAATATACGCCCTGCCTCTTTATTTCCATACATAAAAATATATATCGAAAACAGCATTTTAACCAAATAATACGGCTGATTTAATGCATCGTAAGAAAAATATAACTACGAATTACTCATGTGTGTTTTTATAAGTTTCCAACAATCAGAATAAACGAAGAATTTCCATAACGCATCTGTCGTATGGGTGTGAATCTGCGTCCTAAAAGCGCTCGTCATACGATGTAAACACGTGTAGCCGGTATTCCTGATGATAGCGAATTGTTGATGATTTATTGGGTTTGTAGAACAGATATACAGTGTATTTGTAATGTACAAGATAGCTCATTTACTATTTCATTGTGATTTTATTCAGTTGATGAATTTCTGTTCGACTTAATGTGTTCCTTCGTTCAAAGCATGAGGATAGACTGCATTGTTTACAGTAAGGCCTATACAATGTACATGTTGCTTTATTGCCAGTTCGTAAAATTATTGATCATTTTTATCTGAACCAATCATTTTCTGAAAATTAATGAACAGCTGATCAATAACATCTCTCTACTGTGTTCAAAATTTTTCCATGATAGTTCATTCATTCATCCAGTTGATATGCTCATGCACATTAATTCATATTACTAGTTTTTTTATATATAGTATATAACTATCATAACACTGTTTGAAATCTTGTCACATGGGTTCATACTTATGATTCTGTATTATTGGAAATAAAAAAAAACAAATAATAATAAATAAACCACTGTATGCATGTCTCCATCTGATTTTCTCTAAATGAGGAGTCTACATGCATGGTCATATATGGTATTATTTGTGTAAAATGTGTATTTGTAACTTTTAAACAATATTTTAAGTGTTGGTCATTTTATCCATCCCTGCAAAATATATGTATACCTTTCAAAAATCTTCAAATTACTGTTGACAGGTCCTATGCAATGTACAATTGCAAAAAAAAAACAACTTCATTTAAGTCTTTCAGCCATTTTGATTACAAGTTAAACTGAAATCTATATAATTTTCATTTTAGCTGGTACTTGTTTTGTTTTGGGATTTACATAAATGATGTTCTTATTGGTGACAATCTACCTGCACACTTATCCTAGGGTCATATAAAAGATGAAATGATGAAACGGTAAACCTGAACTTAAAGACCAGGAAGACTGTGTTTTTGAACGAAGAAGTCATACAATAAACACATTGACCTCATATAAAGAAATTGCAATTTTGGGTTTGCATGCATATGTCAGGTTTCAATGTTGTCACAGATTTTTTTTTTCAGAAAGTCCTTTTATCTTCTTAAATTAATAAAACAAATGAAAAACAAAATAAAACAAATAAAACAAATAAAAACGAATATAATTGTTTTTATATTTCATAATTTTGTCTGAGAACTGGAAGGGGAAGGACATTTTTACTTAAGTTGATATATTGAATTTGCTATATACTGCATGTATTAAAGATGTAACTAATGAGAGAGAGAGAGAGAGAGAGAGAGAGAGAGAGAGAGAGAGAGAGAGAGAGAGAGACTCACATAGAAGAATTCAAACTTATTTAAATTCTATATATTGATGTGAATCAAAAATGGCTTTTGATCGCCTTTTCGTAGGATTTACACACCATCTTTTCTTTATGAGAAATGAGCAATCAAAATTTATTTTGTGAGTGAATAGATATGCTAACCCTCCCCCTCTCCTTAATCTTAAACCATTCTGCATGTATTGAAAAAAAAAGTACATTTTAATGAGTGTTAAAATTAAAAGTGTAACATGCTAAGAACTCACTACCTCCGTGAATGCGGTTAACCAAGAAAACTGATACACAACGGTTTTTTGTTTACATCCATGATGCAACAGAGGAAATGCGGGCGATTCATCGTTACCTTCTGGTCTCTTTAGAATAATTAAAACATAAACACTATGTTTATTTATTTATTTACATAATGTACTGTTGAAACATATCTTCAAATTAATTCGGATGAGGTGATAAAATGACATCGCGCCTATATCAGCCCCCCCCCCCCCCCGTTCTTTTTTGGATCACTTGTGCGTTTGAAATGTGTATTGATTTGAGAGACCTCCCAGGTCGAGAAATTAAATGCAAGAGTTCAAGTGCAAAACAGATATAGATATTATAAAACTTGGCATGACTTTCTTTCCCTTTACAAGTTCTTTATAAAAAGTGTTGCTCATTTGTTGGGAGATGAATGTTTACTTTGTAATTTTAATCAATATATACCAACATGCAATATTTAAGGAACAGGTAAACAATTTTTTAAAGACATTTACAAAACTAGTAAACTTTACAACTGAATAGGCATTGATTTTTATGATGTATGGATAATTTTGAATATGTTGCCATATTACTTAGTACTCTAAACGTTTATTGCCTTGCCCTTGAACTTTTTGTCTCAATTTAGCATTGACTTTATTTTGTCTTAAAAACGCCCACGTGACTCTAAAAAGACAGTTACCGTCAAATTTAGATATGGTCAAGTTAACGTGACCCATATCTTTACAAAATATCTAAAATAGTTGAGAACTATTCATTATGTAGAAATGAATAGACAAAAGCAAAACGACCTCATTTTACTGCTGTTTAAAATCAAAATGTTACCTTAACTGTCCTGCTAAATGGTTTGATTGATTTTCATAATGCAATAGTCTGTGAATTTATATGCAAACTGTTTTACCAATTTGACTATGTTCATGAAACAAACAATTTTCCGAATTCGGCATTTTTTACGATGAAATACGGGATTAAACTGTCTTAGTCTGTGAATTTATATGCAAACTGTTTTACCAATTTGACTATGAAATAAGCAATTTTCCGAATTCGGCATTTTTTACGATGAAATACGGGGTTAAACTCAAACAACAATATTGATAGTTATCAAGAGTTCAGAAGGAAATAAAGATACAGATTCAAATGATCAGATATCAATAAAACAATGAAGGAAAACATACAGTATCCATACGAATTACTTGTTTTTCTTACAGAGGCGTTAACCTCTTGACATCACAGTTCGTAACGCTCCAAATCGGCTTGATTCAAAAATCGTTCAGATGTGAAATCATGTTTTCCCCAAATATCTCAGAGAGTAAATAGGCGATCGAAATGATTTCAGAATGCTTTTTTTTTCACACCAATCTCCGTGATAATAAAAATTGACCTACATTGCAAGTTCCATTTAAGATATGAATACGTCGCATTCAATATGCTATCTATCATAATCAAGTAATTGTCTGTTCTTTTTCACGATTTCACGATTTCACGATATCCTGAACCATCATTAATCTAAAATTTCATTGGTAAAAAATCAGACTTTCTGTTTAAAAAGAAAACCACGTACAAATACTAATGCATGTCATTGTTTGAAAAAAAAAACAACACTCCAAAAATTTTTTTATGCAAAAAAATACCAAAAATACAACGTTAATTTACATTATTAAAACGGTATACTAAAACATAAAAAATCTACTGCATTTTGTAGCTTATTACAGAGGGACGAATGTTTTAGACTTAAATAAACTGAATGAAAAAAACATCCCAATAAACAGCTAACGGTACGTGTCCTACATTTTGAATTCAGGCCCCGTAGAATTATGCACACAAAAATTTCAATTTTTACGGTGAAATATTAAGAAAATTACACATCACTTACAAATCAAACATTAACAATGTGAAGTCACTACTTACCTATAATTTCAATTTTTAACTGAAATCCAACATGGCGAGTCCAGAGATAAAGAGAGCGTTATGGGTTTGCTGCTAGGGCAAGATCACGTGGCTAGCAACTTGCTGCATATTTATTGGTTGATCTAAAAGGTGGGTATGACCTAGTTAATTTTTCCGGAGGGTTGTCAATTATGTTTTTTTTAAAGGTGCTTTAAGAATATATCTTCTATAACAATGAGTAGAACTGAATAAATTGTTTATTTTCCCATTTAAAACATATTAAAACGATTGTTATGTAAACTCAAATGTTAAAGAATATGCAAACTAACTTTGATTATAAATATTTACCAAACTTTCTCAAATATATTTTAATTTGGTAGAAAGAGCACAATTACTATCATTTAAAAGTATTGCAACGATTAACATTGGTAGAGTTTGATAACAATTGAAATTAAACTTTACACTTTATTAGCTATAAATGTTGGATTTCAAGTCAAGTATGAAATGGGTAGCTGGGATTTAATGTTCCATAAATGTTCTGAACCTTCTATTAGAATTGGTTGGTTAATTCTAACTGGTTACAGTTCTCACCTGTTACAGGATATCAAGGTCATTCACTAATGCGATATATCAAATCAACGGTTTCATCTTATGGATATGTTTCTTGATCATAGTGGAACCAGGGGTTTGCTAATATGACACCGTTACACATTCTAACAACTACATTGTGGGTCCATAGATGGACAACTTACTGATTGTATATACGGATATACGTAAGATAGTTTACTGGACTATCTCAGCTGAGATAACTCAAATCTTCAATAAGAGCATGTTTCATATGCAATCACTTGATAAAATCGACCGCTTTCAAAAAACTAGAGTAAAAAAAAATGATTACAGATGGTCCTCAGATAACGTGTTAGATATTCAACTAAAATTCACCTTAAGGTATTTAAACAGGTAATAGCGTGAAGTCCCCTAAGCGTCAGAGCTCTATTTTATTGTTTACAAATAAAAGTATTTTTTAAGAACGTCTTTTTATTCAGCAGACCTTATCTGTATGGACGTTCAACTTAAATCGGCATTATTCATAGGTCATGTTGATGGTTTCAAATTTATGAATTTGTTTTCCGCGGCTGAATAGTCAATAATACTTGCCGACGCTTTACAAACTAATAGAAATAATCACGTGAAACGGCAGCAAAGTAAAGTAAAGATTATGTCGGCGTGCAAGTAGATTAAATCAGTATATAATTGTAAAGAAAATGCTTTATAATGCATGAGTAGAGTCATCAGGCCGCATACCTTTCTATTTTCGAATGAATAATACAGTTACAACAGAATTCACTAGCAGCGATGCGCACTCAAATTACATTATTTACCAGACCCACAATACCTTCTAAATACAGGTTTTAATACAGGTTTAAATATTTACCTAAAGACAATATGCATTGATCGATTGCAATTTAAGGGACAAATTTCAAAGTATTACAAACACTTTTTACAGAATGATTGTATAATCTAAATATAATGTTTACATCTTTAGGTTGCAGTTTAAAAAAATTCAAATATGTCATTGTATGTAAAGCTACGTTACAGGTCCACTATCACGATTTGCAGCTCAATTATATCACGGTCGTAATCGTAGAGTAATCGTAGTAATCGCTTCAAATCTCACCAGATCTTGAGGTATGTCGAGCAATTCTCTTAATTGTGAAACTTTTTTAGACTGTCATAAAAACAATTTCTACGATCAACACATTTCATTTTCGTATTAAATCGCACTGCATCGTTAAGGTGGCAACTACACCGTAAAATATTTTCTCAAATCACCAGAAAATTACTTGATTATGATAGATATTATAATGGATAAGAAGTATTTAAGTCTAATGGGCAAAAATGTGCAATTTTGGATGAAAAAGTACATTTAATTTTGATAAATCCTGAAGGAGGCAACCACCACGCTTCAAATCGTTCACTTGCGATGTTTCAATATTGTCTGTACGACTAAAGACTAAAAAGATAGGCTCCATAATGTTGAGTTGTGTCGTAGCTCATATTGTGATCATCTTCCATATTGATCGTGTAAAGAATCTCCATCATCATCATACCTCATCGAAACAGTGTACATTGGTTCGTGATGAATGAATGATTATGTATGCGAGCATATACGTAGTACGTATATAGGCGAATAGAATTTGGGGCTTGTGTCGTGATGTTCTGATCAGATCGAAGTCCAATCGAGAATTTTATCTTGATACTCTCATTTAAATGTATTTTCGCGTATTTCTACGGACCATAAGATCGTGACAAATGGCGTCTACCGTAATCTTATCATATCAAAGCACCACAAATCGCATAAGCACATATTGACTATCATCGCATCATACCTAAGTTTTGGAAATGTCCATGATCAGCTACGATTTGACATCAGTAGTATTTCTAACATATCGCACAACAGTGGGAACCTATCATTACACATGATGAAAACAGAACTGCGCCATAAAACCTTTCTATAGATCCTTTTGCCATTTTGAAAGTCTTCTTTTTTTAATTCTGTGACGAATTTGATCATTCTTTTTAAACATATACTATATTCTTATGTAAATGTATTCCCCGAACATGTATCACCAAATTACATTTGTTTAGTGACAAGACACCATAACCGTTACGTAAATTAAGTGGCACATCGTGGGTCTTTGTATTTTTCATAGATGTCGTTAATTAACTATTTTACCCGCACATAGTATTATTAACAATCATCGTTTCTAATGTTGTCAACAAATTAAATATTCATAGTTTAAAAGCTTTTTGATACTTTTTACGAGGGTCAATCAAAAACGCCAATCAACAAAACGTATACAATGATTTCTTTTTATCACTCATGTTTTTTTTTTAATTGAAATACAAAGTCTCATTCAATTCAATGAAAAGATATTTTTGTAGTCCGATTTATCAAGAACAGTCATGTTACCCCGGAGCATGGTAATATCCAAGATATGACCCCGGAATGACGCATGTACTGTTTATTAAAATATGACATCTATATATATATGACGTTAAGATTGGTGTGCCTTTCACCCTGTATTTTGAAATGTATCTATACCAATTGTTCAATATCCTTAAGTTAGTTAATCGATGTTTTCTGTCTTTTACTGCGTTTTGACTAAACATTTACTGATATTCTAGTTTCCTGTGGGCTTTTGGGTGTTCGAAACAGTGTTCACCACCAACGAGCGTGTATTACTTTTAAACGTAAATTTGAAAATAACTTCTTACATATTGTTTTATCGTACTTTTTCACAGTTTGATTCTGTGATATCCTAATTTTATTCATAATGCATCTTTTCTCGTTGCTTGATGCCATCTCTTTTAATGAGGACTGTGTATTTGTTTCTAAAAACTAATTTCTATGCAAGAAAATAATATCCTCTGCTAATTTGGTACATATGTGTTCATTATTAGCTTTTGATTGACCAATCAGGGGAACGAGGCCAGATGTCATTTATGCCTGAATAGGAATACTTGTTTTGTGACTGTCCTCTCAAGAAGGGCCCTACGCATTCGGGGCATTCATCTTCTGCATACGACCCAGATTACACATAAACAGGACATGAGTGTTAAATATATCTGTTAAATATATCTGTTGTAAAGTAAAATCAACGTTTGAGTGTGCGGCGTAAACAAACTAACTGACTTGCTCTTTAATATGAAGAGAGAGTTAAAATTACAATTAAGCAATTTACATTTTTTTTTATTTTTAGTCCACATATTCAAATAGGAAGTTAAATAATTTTTTAAAAACAAAATATCATGTTTTCCAGCATTTTTTGTGATTCGTTAAGTTTATCCAAGCGTCGTCTAGATGTGGGAAAATGGGGCACTAACTGCGCAATGGCAAATGTTTGGGTTGATATTTCGCTAATAAAGGTATCTGCTATTATAAGGGCACTCCTGTAGTTACACATGTAGTTTATAGTAATATATTGTCTTAATCACAACGTGAATTCAGACATTTATTTGGACATTTATGCTGGGTACTTGAAACGACATAAGAACAATAGGCAACTTAATGCAATGTATAAACTTGCAAATATTTGGAAACATTAACCTGAATCACAATCAATGCACATAGCTTTGGCATGTTTGGGACTACTCATCTAAACCATCTAAATAACTACTTCTTAAAGTTTAAACTTTATGTATATCTACTATCTATGCCCGTATAACAAATACACTCAATGCTGATCCCAGAAGTCCAGCAAATGCTGATCCCTGCAGGACGAATAAACTGCTGGCTGATCCCTTGAGAAAAAAAAACAACCGGTTGATCTACGTCGCCGAATGAGGTGCCCAGAGCTGATCGATGAGGCAATCATATGATACTGTTACGAAGGTTTTTGTGACTTTTTCAAGGAACGAAATTACGTAAGAACCTTATCTTTCTCTAACGTAATTCACAATTTCACTGAAGGTATAATCTTCTGCATAGAATTTTTAATAGAAATATTTCATTTTTATAAGTCTTTTCATTTTTTCAACAGAATGAAGTATTAATAACCTTAACTAGATGCTGTCATTAGACAGTAATACCCGCACCAAGTGTTTGCCCCTAAATAACACTGTTTTGTACCATTTAAATTAAAAATGAAGGCCACATGCAAACTCCGGTAATACATTTAAAAATTATAATTGTCATAACTGAAGGATGAGATCCCTTCCCATATGATAATACACATGAGCAGCACTTAATGTGCAATTTGGGGTTGAACTGTTTGCAATGAATTTTCAGTGAATCAATAATCTTAACATTTCATGTCATAGAAAGTATAACGGTCTATATAATTATTACAAACAAAATTAAAAATTAAATTATGCCCCCTCCCCGTGGCGGTTGCCGGTTTTAGATTTGCTTCTGTGAGCATACATATGTACATCATCGTATGCACAGATTTAGAGAAGGGGTGGGAGTGAGGGATCCAGACCCCCCCCCCCCCATGAAAATTCATTTATATCAATTGTAAAATTACCAAAAATACACCTTGGACCCCAATACTCTTACAGACATGTAATTTAACCCTCTAACCCACTGCGCTTCAATGTTAGGTAACATTATTTTGGGGGTAAATATTTAATTATAATTTGTCCCAAGTTATTGCTTCCATCAATGTTTGATGATTTTTAATAAAAATACACCTGCCTGTGAAAGAAATACAATTGAAATCGATGAAAGGGAATATATTCAAGATATCTTCATTGAACAATTATCCCTTATCACTCATAAAATTTCACAGGAACGAAAACAATTTTCTTACGGAGATTTGTAATGGGACATGTTCACATCTTTTCTCCATTCGGAATACACTCGGAATACATCGCGCAATTTTTTAACATTATCATCCAGGCTTATTAATGGCTGATACAATGCAAAATCTCCGTAGACTTTCACTTTTTGGATGTGTATTTAAACCTGAAGCGGTAGAGGGGGCGTTTCAAAACAGATAATCTGGACATTTTTCATATTAGTGGATGAACCTAGTTTGAGCACAAAGGTATCTACTATCATTGAAATATCAAGCAAAAAGTGGTGGAAGCAAAAACTCGGGACAGAGTATAATATTCAATATACTTTATTGTGTATCTCAATAGGAAGTATACATCACAATATGTGCAGGTGTCCTACAATACCTTAAAGCTGTTATTTACCTAATAAAAATTTAAATGGTGCAAGTGGATTTGAAGAACAGGTCATAAAAATACATGCCTGTTACAAATAACTGATCTTTGTCTGAAGTTACGTACACAACACAGGTCTGCATTGCAGGTATCATTAGCGGGTACTAGTTTTACCCAGCTCTTCGATTAGATTGGTTCCCGTGTATACATACATGTACATGTCTATGTTTTCCATATGCAGAAAAGGATTAGTTAAGATCAGCTAAAGGAATTCATTATTGTGTTTTAATTGGATTTATTTATCATTATGATGCTGACCAATATAGGTTAGCATAATACACGTAGTAGCATTAGCACAATATATTGAGATGCCAGCATACATAAGTTATACTTTCACTTTCTAAATGTGATCTCCCTTTGACAGCATACTGTATCATCATCTTTTAATATTTAAATAAGCTTATCATCGTTACCTTTCCTATTGCATTTGTAAAGTTTCAGTCATTTTAGTTGCAAAAGTTATTTTTTTCATTTGTCAGACTTGCACTATTGAGTTGACCCCATCTTGACCCTGTATAAACAATTTCTTATTAAAATTGTGTATTGCATGTAAGTAGGTGTACTAGACACTACATTATCATTTTTATATGAGTTATAATAGGAAGGAAGGAGTATTTCTTTCTTAATGTATTATAATTCATCAAAAACAATGTAGGTCATGACCTTATGGGACTAGCTGTTCTGACCCCACGAAACAGGAAAATACAAAATATCTTCTAATGTTATTATGATGCATCAAATGGTGTAAAGTATATTAATGACCCCCAGGTGTTATCTTTAACTCGCTTTGCCCGAGTAAGTGCATAGGAGAGTTGATTAAAATCAACTCCCAATAAAGTATTTTATCTTATTCATATCTGCAGTAGTGTTTGATCCATGTGGGTAATTCCTAGCCTAATTATGTCACTGCTTTGTTTAGGAGACTTTACAATTGCCCCAAATAGGCGAATACACATGCATATAACATTTTGTTTATAAATCTTTAAAAATTGAATTAAGCAATTTCAAAATGTTAATGTGCACTCAAATAATATTTTGATTTAATAGATCATTCGACAATTAAGGGGGGGGGGGGGAGTGCCGGTTTATATTTAAGCTTGTTTGGGGGTGGGGGTTCCAAGTCATATATTTGACAATTTTTTAATGTTATTTAAAATAAGACTAAGCCATACTACAGTCATGAACATGAATAGTATAGAACAAAACACAAGCTTATACATGTATATATACATAGGAAGTATTACAAAACATACATGATTGATCTATATCTGGGTTCTTAAATTGAGTCATATACCATGTACATATTATATTATTGTTTCTTTGTTCAAAGCATTTCAGATGGTATGTAGGTAATGATCCCAAGTGCTCTTCCTGAAATTATCAAATATCATAAAAACCATTAGGATCCCCACCTTAATCCAAAGATATGATTCCTCCTTAGGTCATGGCGCATCAGATCATTATGGCATGTAAGTCATGACCCTAATGGGTGTCAAAAGGGTGTGGGGTCTAACATTGAACCTTGTAGGAAGAATCCTAGACTCTATTTTAAATGGTAACTTAAAAACGGACAAAGATAATAATATAGGGTTTTCATAATCATATTGACTGTTACTGGCAATATATAGGGTTTATTAGATCTGACCCCTGGGGTCATCCCAACCCCCCAGGAATTTGAAATTACCATATATCACAGAAACTGTTATAATCATGACCCCTAAACCATATATATTCATGTTTCGGATGTCAAGGGGCATCGAATGTAATGTAGGTCATGGGCCCTGTGGGTGGTCCTGACCCCCTCAAACAGCAAGTCCCTTAATATCTTCAAAACAGTTGAGATCCCTACCCTTAAACCATATATATTCTTGTTCCTTGTGTCTAGGGGCATCAAACGGTATGTAGGTCATGGGCCCCGGGGGTGGTCATGACCCCCCTTGAACAGGAAGTACACGAATATCTTGAAAACGGTTGAGATCCC
This sequence comes from Magallana hongkongensis, assembly GCA_015776775.1. Lineage (NCBI taxonomy): Eukaryota > Metazoa > Mollusca > Bivalvia > Ostreida > Ostreidae > Magallana > Magallana hongkongensis. Next base: position 3,764,641 of record CM027470.1, read on the forward strand.
CACCCCTTAACCATATATATTCTTGATCCTTAAAGGGCATCAAAAGATATGTACGTAATGGGCCTCATGGTTAAATTTCATTTTCAAAACCGTAATGCACATCTACATTGATCTATGGAACAGTTCCTATCATATCCCAAGATATGATGTGTCTATCCATTAAATCATAAAAGGAGTTCTAGGATCTATGTTTTTTTGAAGTGATAAACGTCAATTTTCTGCTACTTTTTGACTCCCTGGATGAAATTTAAATTTTTAAAACCTTACTGCACATCTATAGAGCAGTCCCCATCATATCCCAAGATATGATATATCTATCCAATAAATCATTGGAGGAGTTCTGGGATCTATGGGGTTTTTTTTAGTGATAAACGTCAATTTTCTGCTACTATTTGACTCCCTGGATGAAATTTAGATTTTTAAAATCTTATTGCACATCTATAGGACAGCCCCAATTATATCCCAAGAGATGACGTAGCTACCCCAAAAGTTGTAAGAGGGGTTCTGGGAACCATACTTTTTTGGCAAAAAAAAAACGTCATTTTTTGTTGCCCACTGATCCCCTTAATAAAAATAAAATTCTGGAACCTGATCACACTTCAATATGACACCCCCAATCATATTCTAGAAGATCATTTGGCTACTGCAAACAGAAAAATGACGTTTTTGAAACCAGTTTTTTTGTAAAAAAAAAAATAATTTTTAGCAATTAATTGACTCCCAGGACAAAATTGAAAAATCAGAAACCTTATTGCGCATCTATAGGATACCCTAAAACATATTCCAAGAGATGATTTGTCTACTGTTGAAAATGTAGGAGGAGTTAAAGGAAGAAGGTTTTTTGTGAAAAAACGTCATTTTTTACCAATAATTTGAACCCCAGGACTACCAGAGAATTTTTGAAACCTTTTACAAAACAACATGATACCCCAAATCAAACTCTAAGAGTTCAGATTACTGGTTTATAAGATGTAAGAGCAGTTTGAGAAAGTAAAACGTGACAGACGGACGGACGGACGGACGGACAGACGGACGGACGGACGGAACAGAGTAACAACAATATACCCGAACTTTCTTTAGAAAGTGCGGGTATAATAATTAGACAATCATATACCTGCCACTGAAATTATCTAAATCCATGGTCATCCTTTATATCATTACAGATAAGCAATAGGGACTTTATGTATATCGCAGAAAATGCCTTAAAATTTCATTGGCAATACATGTACATGTTTAGTCAACGATTGCTTTGAAAAAAGCTATGCATTATTCATTGCTTGCTTGAAATTTAAAAGAAAATTAAGTTTGGAATCAGTCTTAGGAACAGGTTTTGGGGCCATTGAATTTTTAATTAAGTCTCACTTTTTTAAAAGGAATAGTTGGAAAATGAAACTGAGATCAACATTGAGCTTGGTCAAAGTTTTATAGTCCCAGGGTCTGATGTGATGTTTACTTGCTTGATCGATCACATACGCAGGTAGGTTACGAAAGTATATGGGCAATTTAGCGTCTTATATGACTGTTACATGTATATACAAATTCGTGATGTTAAATATATTTGTTGAATCACACCAAAAGCTAAGAATTATTCATCCAAGTAGATGTCAATACAACAAAATCAGGTGTAGTCTGTCTCAAGTTATTGCTTCCATAACTTTTTGATAAAAATATACATGGCTGTGAAAGAAATACAGTTGAAATCGATAAGAGGGAATGTATCCAATGATATTTTGATATAATGTCTCAATTTACTCTTGAACTATTTGTTTTCATTGCAAAATTTATATTCAGAATGGCCAACAATCTCATGGATTCTATTTTTTATGCTTTTGTCGAGCAAAACTAGGTAAAAAGGTTTTTCTGTCTTAATTTAGGGTATAGCATTTTCGACCAGGCCTTGTACACTTTCTTAAAGAGTGTTAATATCAACCAAATTAACACACTTTAAAAAATTGAAAAAGGTGCGTATTTTTTTTAAAATGCGTTGTAACACTTAACAAATATATGAATCTTTGATTTACTATAATTTGATATAATTTTAAATTTGTTTTATTCAATCATGTATCCAGATTTTTGCCCACATGTGTGGGAGTAGAGAAAACGATTTTCTTAAAATTTAATACATTTTACTATATGGCCATATTGGCCCAACCCTGAACCCCTAGCAAAGGGGTCATGAATTGCACTATTTTGATAGAGGGCCTCATAGGCATTATAATCATGCATTTATTGTTTAACTAATATTTACATATGGGAGTAGAGAAGAAGATTTTCTATGATTTAATACATTTTTGATATATGGCCTTTTTAGCCCCACCCTAGAGCCTGAGCCCCTGACCCAGGGGTCATGAATTTCACAATTTTGATAGAGGGCCTCATGAGCATCATAAACATGCATTTATTTTTTAACAAATATAAATGAAAGTAGAGAAGAAGGCTTTTGTTGACCAAATATTCCTCTACCATAGGCCCCATCTGTGGCGCCCCGGGGGTGGTATAGCCATGAATTTCACTATTTAGATTCCTCTTACCATAGAGATGCCTAAAACCAAAAATGATAACATTCAGCCTCGTAGTTTTTAACAAGAATTGAAAAATGTAAAATTATTAATGCATGACGCACATCGCATGACGCACGACGACGGACGAAAACGGATAGCAATAGGTCACCTGAGTTTACTCAGGTGACCTAAAAAATAAGTTTTTGCCTACTAAGGTTATACCTTTAACAAAAAAAAGTGCAGTTTACTGATGCTAAAATATGCTCTAGTTCATGTTTATCTGATATCTCAAAAAGCATGATGACATGTATATTTTTTCCTAATAATTGATGAAATTTAAGTCTATTAAGATGAAATCAGTTCTGTTTTTTAACTTTCATCAGAGAATTTTACGAATATGGAGTTACATTAATGTTGGTTAAAAATGTTTATTCTATAAATATTATTAAAAATAATTTTTGTTTTATTTACTTATCCGATATCAAATATCATTACATTTATATCTTATCATGACAGAAATACCCGAAACTTCCTAAGCCCATGTTATCCTGGCCTGAAAGACATTCAAGAATTGTACAATGTAAGCATTTATTTAAATTATATCATAGGAAGATCATATTGATGACAACGACCTTATTTTAATCCCGTAGCAATCTGACCTATCAACACAAAGGTGTTTTGAAAGTTTTAAAACTGCATCAATATGATATCAACATTCTGCATTTATTCTTATATATCAATTAGACTAAGTTTCGTGAAGTTTTAACACCTACTACTGCCAAAACATTATAGAAGCGTTAAAAACGCTGCTTTAAACAATTAAATTATAAGGCATTCACACCAACAAATGAAAATGATCAACATTATTGTCAAGTGATATACAGTGTTATAGCTAGAGTCTCGAACTTTCTATGCATGATATATTTAGAATTGTATTTGCACCTTTGTTATAAAGACTAGAAGTCATTGTACTTGAAACCAGCCTGGACCTAAAAATATTAATGTTAACATGTTTTGTCAATTTTGCGAAATTTTAGATTTTGAACCCCAATAAATTAAGCTGGCTCGACAAACCAATGCATTATTTAATGGATCGATGAATAATTGATTTTGAGAAATGATTATACTAAAATGACATCCATATCGGCTTCAGATATTTTATATGAAGTTTTTGGTATTTTTTGAGAGAAACCGGAAACATCGTTTTAGCTGCAAACAGGATATCTTAGAGCTAAAAATTTGGTATCAATTAATGCACTATACGATTATCAACAAGTACATATCAAAGACAGTCATATAAACTTTATGATATTTAAAAAATATTAATGAAAGTAAAAAAAGCAAGGATTGTAGAATTTTTTAAAAATCTGTTGATAAAAACTGCAAATAAACTGTTACTCGCATTACATAATTGCTGTACGATCATAAATCAACAAGAAATTGCCACAGCATTAACTTTTATGCAATAAAAATTAGTTGCATCATATTTTACAGAAACAAAACTATTATGATATAATTTATATTTAATTAAAACCCGAGTTGTATTTTGAACCCGTTATTTTCCGTGTGATATTTGATTTCAGGCTGAAATGTTCTCGGCAATCAGCTAGGGTGTGTGGTAATGACAACAATGTTAATCGTACGCAGGAATATGTATCTGCGTAAATATTTATTGAACTTGTCTGTAATAATTTGTTTTTAATGCATCATTTTCTTATACAGAAAGATATGTACTTATGATAGATTTTATATTTACTTTATACAAGAGTCTGTTGGATGTATATAATTAAACCCGCTATTTCCCGAGTGATTTAATCTCTGGCTGAAATATTCGCGGCGATCGGCTAGGGTGTTCGGTAATGAAAACAATTTTAGCAATACAGAACATTTATTGATCATTAAAGCTCAGAATTTTAGTTTTAAAAAAATTCACTTGTCATTTTTATCCATTCTATAAATGATGCAGCGATGATTAACAACTCGGCAATTGTTACTAAAAAGATATTCCACGTAAATCTTTATTTGTACTTGTTCTCTCTCAAATTCTGCCATTATCAGTTTGTTCGTAAATATCGTTTAAAGCGATCATACTTTTATCATGAACATAGTTTATCCTTTCCTATCGTGTATCAATCCTATCATATCGTGCGTGTATACTGTTCTATCGTGCGTTAATCATATCCTTTCGTGCGTGTATACTGTTCTATCGTGCGTTAATTCTATCCTATCGTGCGTGAATCCTATCCTATCGTTAATCTTGTAAAAATAACGTTGCGGGTACTGTATATATATACTTGGCAAATATTTTACCTATTCAGTAGAGCTTTTTTGTTAATGGCTTGCAGTGACCTTTAACCAAGTCAATGTGAAGGTCATAGCAGATCTCTTTATAACCAGTTTTAGACTGTAATTTTTTTCCAGTTGCTTAATCTTGGTCAGATTGAACAAAAAATGTCTATTTGTAAGGGGTAATGAAATTAAATTAGAAGTTCTATGCCAGATGGAAACATTTCTAAGTTATAGGTCAAGGTCAAAGCAAAATTATCTTAAGTTCTTTTTATCCTATTGTCCATTGTTTACGCAGGGCCCTTTGAGATGGTCACCATCTCAATGTTTTTTAGTTAGGTACAAAATATGGTCTTTATACATTAAATACCTCGAAAAAAGCATCACGATAGTGTCAATATCCCATAAAACGTTATTTTAAAACCTTAGAACTGGCTAAGTATGTGCTACGTTAAAGGTAAGACAAAGTTATTGCGGTTCCTAAATAGAAAAGCTTCGATATACTGACTTAAAGTTGTTCATCTATAACTACAATGTATCATACTTCAAATCAAATGGACTGCATGTTTGATCATTAAAGTCTTCGTGTGACTTTAAAGGGTTTATTTGAAATAAAGATTCACCCTAAGGCTTGTAACAAATGTCTGATCTGGATGTTAACTTGAAAGGCTTTGGGAAAGGTACATATTTTAGATATATCTTTTTAGTAGAATTTATTCTTTAACCAACTTATGTTTATATAAAAAAAAACATGCTTAATGCTACCTTCCCATTATCACGATTCGCTGCGCGATTGAAATAGCAGTGTCAATCGTAGATTTATCGTTGTTATCGTACTTAAGCTCACTAGCTTGTCGCGACAATGGCGTTGACTGAAGAAGAAACGTTTGGCTGTCGAAAACATTTCTACGGGCAACTCAAGTAGTTTTCATTCATAATCATTTGTTACTTATCATCGTTATCAAGCGCAACGTAATGATCTGGATGAATCTTGAAGGGGAAAAACACCATTCTGCACTGCGTCCAGTTGATTTGTTCATATTGTCGTTCGGGGTATATAAATATAATTATAAAGTCGGTGTCCAATCTTAGTTCAAACCGTAATTATATTTTATCTTAGCTGTAGTCAATTTCGCCATCATTATCGCGCGAAGAGCACATCTGTTATTCGGTAATCTGGACAATGTTATCAGAGCGTAGGTTATCATGTTTAAACGGTCAAGGAGATCGCAAGAGATCGCATTATCCGAAATATATCTACCTTGACCTTACTGTATCAAAGCTCAACGAACTGCAAAAGAACGTATCGCCACGCATCACCTAGTATCAAAGCCAAATGTAATTGAGAAGTTCCACGATTAGCTACGATTTTCCAATCGTAGTGTTTATAACAGCTCTCACGACAGTGGGTATCCATCATTAACAACAAGGAAATTATAGTATATAAATCACTTGGCATACTGATATAAAAACATTTCTGCCAAATTCTTTAATATAGACTGTATTTAGTACAATTACAGTTCGAGGTATGAAAAAACAAATAAAATCCTTTTATAAAAGTGATTAGTATATAAAATGAAAAATAAACAACTACAATTCTAGTACTGTATTTATACATTCATTGAGGTATACATTGAATACATAAATATAAACATGTTGTCACAAAATGTACATCCCTTCATAACATTTTTTTTACATTTAGAAATTTGAGGGCTATTAATTTTTTTTTTCTTACACTAACAGATTTAACACAAAACATTTTTATAACATAAACGGTAACATAATTTTGTTTTGATTCATCCGCATATAATATGAATATGAATAATATGAATAGTAATCTCTACTGTTTAGAATTTTTCGACAGGGAATTTGCGTCATCAACCTTTACCATGCACTGTGAATCCGTAATCCAAATATTTTCAAAAGAGAGGTAATTTATTTTCATTAATGCGAATGTAAATATATACTTCTTTTTATCCTTTTTTTTATATCCTTTTTTTAACAAATAGGTAATACTGACCCTGTTAGTACCATATACAAATTAAAAATTGATAGTTATAAGGTATACATAAATATATTATTTATTAAAACAATACTTCTAAATATATGACATTTAATTTATCGATTATTTTCAAGTATTTAGTTTTTGTCAGCGGTGATGCGGTACAATGATATGTGAGCAGGTCCAAACACTGTTTTGCTTATATTTTGTTAAAAAAACTGCATAAAAAATCAATAAATATCAACTTTCAATAAGAAGAAATAAACCATTGGAATTAATTTCGTTTTCTTTTTCAGGTATTCATATAACATAAATAATTATAAATTGCCTTTTGTTAACTTGATTTTTAGAGAGAAAGAGAGAGAGAGAGAGAGAGAGAGAGAGAGAGAGAGAGAGAGAGAACAGAGAGAGGGAGAAACAGACAGACAGAGATTAATTTATAGTAGGAAACAAACATACTTTATTTAGTTTCATGCACAGAATACTAGTAAGATACAAAGACTGCGCTCACCCCTACAATAATGTTAAAACCAAAAAAAAACACGAGATATTAAGTTGTGTAAGCATTTATGCCCCAAATAGTGATAATGCCAGCATTCATTTTTTTTTAAATTTTCATTTGATTGCTAAGACTATAAGTTTTAATAAACATTGAACTATGAGTACGTCATTTTTCATGCAAATGTCTTCCATAGAATGAGAGCAAGTACGTTAACTTTTTAAATCAAACCTTTAAATCAACCTTTGTTATAACGCACTTTGAATAATCAAAGTACTGAAGTACTGACGGGAGTTGATTTTATCGATTATTATTTATAATAAAATCAACGATATGTTATTTTGCATGGCAGGTTGTTCACTATATTCTGTATTTGATTTACGCAAATTTTTTTATATGAAATCTCACGCAGGAATTGCGTGAAAACCCGATATGAATCATGTTGGATATTATTCAAGGAATTATTCCATCAAACTACGTATCAGTAATCGAAATAGTTATGAGAAATTGTATGGACCCAAGCAAAATTGAACTCTAGTCTCGTTCAACCAGACTCTCAGCTGCCTCCATTAACCTTCGACAAACAAGAGATACTCTCTGCTTGTCGGAGATTAACGGAGACAGCCCAGCGTCAGGCTGACTTAGACTATATTGAACTCTGGCGTAGGAATACATAAAATGTTCGACTTCAAAAAATATCTAAATTATCCGTAAGATTTAAAATCTGAATTTTTACAAGGATTCTCTAAATAGATTTCCTTGAAAAACAATGCTTAATAACTCATTACATCGAATTTATCGATTAGAACTATATGTTGTCAGTGGTGTATTGATTTGTGCTTAAGTCCGAACACTGTTTCACTTTCGGTTTGCCCGATTTACTGCATAGGAGAGTTCATTAAATCAACTCCCAAAAATTCAAAGTGCGTTAATTTAAGAATCAAGTCAACTCATTTTGAAAAAAAAAAATCTTTCAAAGTGCGTTGATATCGTTAATATAAACGCACTTTGAAAAAAAAAAGCCCAGGTTTTAGTCGAATTACATATAATTTATTATCTTATATGTGCTTAGGTCCAAACACTGTTTCACTTTCGGTTTGCCCGAGTAACTGCATAGGAGAGTTCATTAAATCAACTCCCAAAAATTCAAAGTGCGTTAATTTTAGAATCAAGTCAACTCCGTTTGAAAAAAAATACTTTCAAAGTGCGTTGATATCGTTGATATTAATGCACTTTGAAAAAAATGCTCAAGTTTTAGTCGAATTACATAATTATAATTGATTATTTTATAAGCAATATATAATTGTTTTAACCTTGTATAGCTCTTTGGGATATATTTAACAAAAAAAACAAATGCATGTTAACTTGATCAACATTTTCTCGCTTAATTGTCTTCCCTTTTTCACGTAGTTTGACAATATACACATTAAGAACAACTCGAGAGATTTGGATTATTCAAAAATGACATAAATTGCATCACTAAGCAATTGCATTTTTCTTTTGTTGTGTATACAGCAAATCCCTTTCTTATCTGACCATTGGGCTATACCAGAAACAAGACTGATTTTTAAATATTGATTATGGAGATCACTGCATAACATATATCAACTTGCTAATGTACTTATAATGTAAATGTACTTATTGAATCTACTTATAAACAAACATAATGTGAAAAAATGATATGTTAGTTATGTTTATCAAAAACAAACTTAAAATCACTGCCAGAAGAAAAACCCACACTCTAATGCATATTTTTAAGTTTATGATAACTTAATGTATGTCAATTAATCTGCAATTTTTTTTTACAATAAAGCGATTTAGTTGATAAAAAGGGTCTATGTTGAAACACGTACAGATTCTTTGACATACGGTGAGATAATTATTGTTTGGCCATCTCATGTTATCAATATTACTGTTTTTAATTTAAAACAAAGCTTACTTCTTTTCCCGATTTTAAACGTTTACCCCAAGTTGCTGAATATCATATATGTTTTGGAAGGTAAAATAAGGGGTAGGGGACACCTTTTTTAATTACTGTAATCAATTAAATGATGCACTGGTAATTGACCTGTATTTCCTGGTTAACCTCCATCCCCACTCCCATTGCCGTTGTCAAAGACGGTAAATTAGATGCACTAGTGTTAACGAATTATTATGCCATAAATAAATTAAAAATTCAATTCCAGCATTTGTGATTTATACATATTTTTTCAAAGTGTGTGAAGTATCTCGATACTGAAAAATGTTGATGTACTTTCATAACGCACTTTGAAATTAGGGTTAACTTGGTCCTAAATTTAACATACATGTACTTTATTTTTTTTAAAAATGCGTTGATTTGGTCCCAAATTTAACACACTTTGAAAAACTTTTTTAAAGTGCCTATTTTTTTTTCAAAGTGCCCTTTTTTTCAAAGTGCATTGCCATATACCTCTTTAAATGTTTGTATTCACTAAATAATTTATCAATTGCCGATGAAAGCTGTTTGGTATTTTCGTTTGTTGATGTTTTGCAAATAGTTAAAAAATGCAAAACGCATCCGATGGTCTGCGCAAAAGTCCAATGGTGTGACACGCCAAAGCCCGACGGTTGACGTCATTCGCCAAAGTCTGATGAGGTGTCACGCCAAAGTCCGATGGTTCACAAAAAGGCGCGAAACTGTTCACGATCCGCTTTTATACAATCAATGTATAAACAAAAAGACTTACGTAAGTTGGAAATTGAACCGAATTAGAAATTTAAAAAGAACCACTGAGGCAATAGTAATTATTTATTTAGTTCACTTTCCTCCCCCCGTTTCAAAGCATATTGGGGCGCAACAGATTTTTCGAGAGAAGGTGCACTTTTCCGGGTTTTTTTAATCTTTGTTATTATCGAAGTCCTCGGAAAAAGCATACGAATATTGACCATACTTCTGTCATTTCCCATGAGGAGTCCGAATACCATCTTTTGTTGTGCGTTTCTGGTGGACTTTAAAATCTTCATTCGTACAGGTCCTTGTAGTATATATGAACTTGCACCAGACTAAACAAAATATAAAAATAACATTACAAACTTCAAACTAACATGCATTTTTTGTTTACGAATGGTTACCGCTATTCACTAAAATAGATGTGTTTTATACATGTGATAATTAAAGACTGGTTGATCGTTACAGTCAATGATTGATTGTTGATTTGCTTTTTTTTTTACCTGGAGTTGTTTAGTGTTCCGTTCGGCCTGTGAATTTGTGACATCTTGGAGCGGCATTATGTCCACACAGTGCTGAGGGGACAAGTCAAGCGGGACAGCGATCAACATTTCTGCATTTCCCTGCAGAGAATAATTTGAAATGTTAAATTAAATTTCTTTTAACCTTGTGAATTTTTATTAGAGCCTGTGACACAATTTTGTTTTTTTTTTAGAGAAAACAAACCAACCGTTAATTCACCATTTGTTGCTGCGTTCGGCAGAAGTGACGGACTGATGGAACTGACCAGGGGATCCGACTGGATATACTTAATTCTTTTAAAAACATTAAATATTATGTTTTATATTTTCAATTTTATTCACAAGCGTGTTTCGGCACTATCATTTTGGACACACATTATTACACGGTGTTGCTTACTTAGATGTTGGATGGAGAGAAAGAGAGAGAGAGAGAGAGAGAGAGAGAGAGAGAGAGAGCTGTTGAGGGTAGATTTACTTTACCGGTCATCAGAAATCAAGATCCGCGCGCATATTGCAATATGACGTAAGATTTAGGTCGTTGCTATGCATCTATTTACAGCGGCTATTTTGAACTCTCGATCAGAAAACTTCCGAGATTCTAGTTGACACACAATACAACGATATGAATGGAATAAAATCTTACCTTAGATTTAAAAGTCGTCAAGACTGTTGTTGGGATTTTGAGGGAGGTCTACAAGTGCCAATCGGGGTTTTTTGGTCGTGTTTTGTTCATGTTAATAGCGGAGGTGATGGTAATGAAGTCGGATTTGATGGATTCAGGGTTGAAGACTTTTGAAATAATTTCTAAAAAACGCGTGAATTGGACTGTGGAATCGTTGAGGTATAGTTTACGAATACAGTACTGGGAAAATTAACTGTCATACAGGGTTTTCTGTGTACCGTTGGATGGTAAGGATTTTTTCAATGCTCTCCAGGTAGATTCAATGGTGTTTGTATGAACACCTGAGTTTGGATCTACAAAATTTACCGAGTGGTTTACTGTCAAATGAGTAAACCCTTCCTTGTCCAAAGAATTGTAGGCTTTTCAACAATCACTAATTATAGTTGATCCGGGTTTAATGTGTTGTTTTATAATATTGACAAGGGTATCGGCAGTTCTGTTTTCAACGGTTGTGAACAAGCACTTTTTTGAGTCCCACTCTATGCCCCCAAACACCCAGACTCCATCCACCCGTTTGCCCTTGTGATATTTTCTTTTCCCAAACTTGCTTTCGTCTATTTCCACTACAATGCCCTGGCCATCGATGACATTGTTCTCATTGGTTTGCAAAATGTTGTCACAAACTTCTCTGGCATAGTTATACCAGTCCACTTTAGTCCTTTCACAAACTCCCAATTCATGGCACACAAACTCCTTGTTACATCGATAAACCCAAAAATAGGTAATGTGAAGAATTTGTTCTAAAGTCAAATTGTGATTCTCGAACCACGATCCTTTTCGAACGGAAACTTTTTTTATGGCATTTTTTTTAACATCTCCAAACGTAATTATCCCGGCGTAAGGAGGAACTTTTCGAAATCCAAAACGACCAATTTCACAAAATTTGCATAAACAGTCCTTAAGATTAAGGAGTAAATTAAGATTAATTAGCCATGCAATAATAGACTCTGTAAACTCACACATTTTTGCTAGATCCTTAAGCTTCAACGGCATCACGTGTATTTATTTACATTGCAGCTGTCAAACTATGAAAATTACACCACTAGACATGCGGAGCTCGCGCTTCGTTAACGATCTTGGATTCTTGGATTTAAATTGTTATTATCGACGTTTCCAATAACGTTCTCGTGACGTGACGTCATAGACGTCATTTTTTGCGCAACATCGTAGTAGCGTGGCGAGTATACAAACGGCGGGACATCGGACTTTGGCGTGTTCGACCGTCGGACTTTAGCGTGACGTGTCTGTAGGAGACAGACCGTCGGACCTTAGAGTAACCATAGCGCTTTGGCGTCCCTATCTCCAACAACCCATCGGACTTTGGCGTGACCATCGGACTTTGGAGTCTTACAAATATACAGCAAAATAAGACAAAACATAGGAAATTTCTCTTTTCAGTAAGGGGAGATAGTGGGGTTTTTTTTTATTTTCAATTTGACATTTAATATTCAATTCAGATTGTCTTATTTAAATGAGCTTAAGATTTAAGAAAAAAAAATATGAATGTCGGCTATATATGTTTACTATTTTGACCTCGTTAATGCAATTTCCGTGAACGTTAGGGCACTTCTACAGTCTCAGAATGCTTTACATATGATTTAACACTTCGCTAGATCGAATTGCAATTGTTCTATTACCGCTTTTGTTCATCATTAAAGTTCAAGGGAGAAATATGAAATGTAGCTGTTTGCCATTTAGACATAAATAACAGCGTTTTTGTGAAGGCCAACATATTTCTTCAGAATTAGCATACATTTAAATGTTAAATCGTAAACTCATATTACAAAAAGAGTTGTTAATTTTTTCTAAACGGAAAATAATTTACAACCGAATTGGGATTTTTATCAAGTAAAATTTGATACGACTACATCGTTCAGCATGTTATCAGACCTGAAAATTGGTGAACAAACGAGAGAGATATTAAAGATTTTTCAGAATAATAGTAAGTCTAGTTCGGAACGGAAGACCTTAATTCAAAATTTAAACCCCAAATTTTGTCTAGGTCAATAAAAATTCGTATAGAACACCTAACAGAATTTTGATAGGTTAACCCGTTCAACCTGTATAAAACGTTATTTCTATTTGCTATAGACACATAAATGTTTTTAAAAGGGGAAATCCAGTCGATGGTAATATTAACCGTACCGGTTATTATTACCACCAATTGGATTTCCCCTTTAAAAAACATTTATGTATTTATAGCAGATGCAAACAATAAACTTCTTCTAAACACAACGCAATTGCAAGCATATCATAATGGGGATGTTATGTTGTAAATTAAAGAAAGATGTAAATGAAGACTATGAATATGGAGTTAGAGAGGTAAGAAAAATTACAACATGTTTATTAAATACCGTTTGATTTCATAGTGCATTTTAACCTTCATTCATAAAAATGCGTTGGAATGTTTGGATTGATTAATTATTAATTACCGATTAGAAGACGTTTTGAAAGTTTAAATCTACATAATAGAAACACGGTGAGAATAAAATAGTTAGATACATTTGTATATTTGCTACTTAAAGGTATACTCTAGTTAAACTGATACTCGGCCACCATTTAACTTACCTTTTCGTGGTACACCTATACTCCTAAATTTAGACATATTTTTGCAAATAAACTACAAAATGCCTGCACCAGAGTACTTGCTTACACCTTTAGTATTTCTACACATGTGAGATGAAGTCTGTAAGGTATAATTTAATTTTAACCGATAAGTTATTATTGTGCAATTAGTCTAAAACCTACTTTCATTTTCGATAAACAAGCCCGAAATAGCAAAAATGAGAGTAAGGTGGTGGACACGCTTTTATAGATCCAAGTCAGGGGTAGTCTCGTGCATATACAAAATTGATGTTACCTCATTGTATTCCACCTGACCTCCAAAAAAATAAAAACAACGCAAAAATGTTATCAAATAGTGTTTATAGTGCAATATGCAACTGGTAGAGGTATCCACCGATTACAAATTTTTAGCGGCATAAAAATATGCTAGATAGCATTAGAAAAGCTATCGTAATTCAAGGAGCCTGAAAACAACAATACTCCCATATGACGGCATTTTATTCAAGAAAATGCCATGTCCTATATTACCAAACACATTTACACCGATCGGCTTTGCTACTCATATCCATATTGAGTAACTACTGGTCATTACGCTGAAAATATATAATAAGAAAGCATATTTAATATTTACTGCATTTTCCTCGAATTTGTTTAACAGTGGTTCATTGTGATAAATGCATATGTAATCTAGTATGTCGTTGGTACTAGTCGGAAAAACCTCAAAAACCAGCTACATTTGACTCCTTATCAAACATTGTTTGTTGTTTCCAAATTGTTCAAACTTCTTCCCTGACAGTGAAAAGACCTATAAATGGATTTGACAATAATACAATAGAATATCTTCAATGCTACACAGAGGTTTTTGTCACATTTTTTAGAAAAATAATTAAATTCATCTAATAGTAATGTAAAAATCAGTATTTACGATATGAGAAGCATACAAATTACAATTGTATAAATAAACGTTCCAACCCGTAATTTTAAATTCCATCGCAATTCACTAGAAAAAAGGAAAATATTTTTTGAGCTTGGGTTAACTTGTAACTATGTGAAAAAATGCTCTGCAAACTAAATGTAAGCAAATAGTATCTGTGCAGTGAAACACCTGTTCAATCATTTGCTGTTATTTTCCTTGTCTTATTACATATAGTTCTTGATCATTGAATAGACTAATGGTTTTTGGGAGTTGATTTTAATCAACTCCTCTATGCAGTTACTTTGGCAAACCGAAACTGACAAGACTTAATTTTTTAAAACAATCGGTAAATTCGATGTATTGTATGCTTAAGCATTTTTTAAAGGAAGCTTATTTATGAATACCTTAAAAATAGTCAGAATTCAAATAGTACGACTAATATAGATATTTTTTGCAGTCCTATGTATTCCTACGCCAGAGCAATAAACCATTTAGAGGTCGCGTCATTAAGCGATCACTTGCTATAAGCAAGATCTTAGATATAACAAATTGGCTCCAAATCGGTGTGCTTTTGAAGTTTTGCCCACCTCCAACCCTTCTATTCTCCCTATTATAAATTTTTTTTTGGTTTGTTTGAGTTGAATGGATTACTTCCTTTTGTAAAAGGTGTGGGATATTTTTTGGGCCAAACTTCTGCTGTATTATTGATAATTTACTAAATGTATGCAGTCTTACATTTTCACGTTTGTATAACTTCATTTGGCATTTTTAAATATGCTCTTCACACTTGATGAAGGTAGCAACAGAATATAGCTGCAAATGTGCTTCAGGTTCTATTCAACAGTAAAAGTAATGTAGGGTTTACCAGTATCTAAGAGCACATACTCGGTATTAAAGGCTTTTATTTAAAATCATAAATCTTCTCATCGCAGAGTGGAGGTTTACATTGGCTTCTTATCATTTTACCTCAAAATATATGGAACTCCAATGTGAATGGAGGCGGTTTTTGTTCAAATCTCACAGCATACCAAGAAGTCCTTTATTTCAATTTCTAATTGCATAATTTACAAATCTCATAGCATTGCACTGAAATCTCATAACATATCATTTAAATCACATACCATAGCATACAGTCCCTGAAACGTTCTACTTTCCCATTTTTCGTGCGTTCACTGTGCGCTTACAGTGCGTTTATCGTGCGATCACCGTGCGTTCATTTGCGCTCTTCGCTCCGTTTGTGCTCACCGTTCACAAAGCGCTCACTGTGCGTTCGCAAAGCGTTCACTTTGCGCTCACCGTTCGTTCAACGTTCATTTATCGTTCAGTCTGTTTTCCTTCATTTTTATTCGGAACTCCAAAGTGAAAGAATCGGCATTTGCTAATCACAAGAAAATGAGGATATATCGCGTGCGAAAAGGTAGAAAAAAAGCTATTTTTGACTTCAGAAACATAATTTTTTAGCCGGACTCTTCTAAAAGCAGAGATTTGGCTGTAGGCAGGCAAATCGCCAATGTTACTATATATAGCACAACTTAAAAAGTAAACAAAAAACCAAACAGCGTTTACATTTCAAGCCGAACGAGTCAGCCGGTTACTTGATAATCATATGATAAGGAAAAAAGATGTTAATGTTTGTTTAAACAATAAATAACAGTTTTTTGTCAGGTGTCTTATATTCGTTATGATATTTTTAAATATGAAAACAAAAATGTAATCTCTAACCTATTTGTTTACGTATTTGTTTACACTCCGCGTACGATTTAATATTTTTGATGTAACTCATTTACCTTCTTTTAAAGATTTTCGGTTTTATGCATAAATTAGTCAAACATTTTCATTATTACACTCTTCGATATTCGTTGATAAAATTAATAATGTCTTAAACACAGGATGAATGACCATCTTTAAGTCCTCCTTAAAGATAGCTTAAAGGTGTTTAAAGGTAGCTCAAAGACGATCTTTAAGCCACCTTTAAGCTACCTTTAAGCTATAAGTATTGCTTAAAGGTGGCTTAAAGAAAGCGTAAAGATGGCTTAAAGGCAGCTTAAAGACTATCTTTAAGCCACCTTTAAGCCACCTTTAAGGACAACTTATAGGTCCTTAATGTCCAAACTTCTTTAAGCCACCTTTAAGCCACCTTTAAGCTACCTTTAAGCCACCTTTAAGCCATTAAAAAAAATTTAATTCAATATTGTGCTTAATTTCCAACAAAATGTATTAACTTTATGAAAGAAAAGGTATTAAAACGGTTTTTGTTCTAGAAAGAAAAATGAAAAAGAAAACAAACAAAAAACCGGCCACGGCGAGAATTGAACCCGGGACCCTTAGTTTACTAGCATCACCACACATCCTCTGCGCCACGGCAACTTACATATATATGAGCGTTTTTATATTCTATATATCAATGGATATTGAATCACTGTATTGAATGTGTTTACTTGAAAAGATTTTGACAAACCATTCAGTTTGTAACAATCAATTATATCTAATTTGTAAATTACATGCATGCATGTATTTAGAATGAAATACGGAACTTGGTCTTCAGTGAACAAAAATATATTATTCCTAAATGGAAACCGTTAGGTTCACTATAGTAGGCTTTCTTAGTTAATAAATTTAAACAGAGTAGATATACATTCATCTAATTTATAGCTATAAAAATGTAAGAAAGAAAATGAAATCATTTCTTTTATTAAATGCATTGATACTATTAGGGTATTTGTTCAATTTCCCGCAATTTCCCGGTTTTCCAGATCGCGGCGCCGTTCCAATATGTTTAAATATTTGTATGTACATGTACATGATTTTTAAACTATTATTCTATAACAAACAAAATTACCAATTACCGGTGACGTATTTACTGCATGTGGCAATTGAAAATGACTTGTACATACAATTGTATGATGTGCCAGGCCGGGTATATTTGACATATTTACCCTTATACATATATTTAAATAATCAACCCCTATTTATGATCACCGGTACATTAATTAATTAGCCTCAAGATTTTACTCTTACATACATGTATCGTTAATTTGTAGACGTAACATCTTTGAAACCCAGAGCTAGGAAATAATACTTTGAAAATGAATTACAAATGTAAATTAACTTTTATTCACTAGACTTATCGTATACTCGTACATACTAAGATTCAACGCCTTTAGAAACCCTGACGTGCACCTGGGCACACGACACACCTGTTGTGTATATCTTGTATATTCTGTGTTAGTTCCAGGGGTTTTCCTAAGTTGGACAAACAATAGACTTTAATTAGATATACACAAAGATGCACCTGGGCACACGACACAACTGCTGTGTATATCTTGTATATTCTGTGTTAGTTCCAGGGGTTTTCTTAAGTTGGACAAACAATAGACTCTAATTAGATATACACAAACGAACAAAACTATGTCTAGACAAACAAAGCAGTAATATCCTGCCCGATATAACAAAGGCAGTTGATAGTCTTTTCATCTTTAACATGTATCTAGCAGATCTAGAGTTAGAAATAATGAAAATTGAAAAAAAAATACAAATCTTAAACCGATTAACAAATTAAATCATGCATTTTTGGTTCATTATCTTTATTTTGTTTAATAACCGGATGAACTGAGAGAGAGAGAGAGAGAGAGAGAGAGAGAGAGAGAGAGAGATTTTTTTCACCGATTAATTTATAATAGGAAACAAACATACTTTAATTAGTTTTATGCACATAGTAAGATACAGAGACTGCGCTCATACCTACAATAATTTTGAAACCCCCAAAAAATTATAAAGTATTTTATAACGGCAATCTGTGTCCATCAAAGCGGTGCTGATGATAGCGATCTGTGTTTAATGGAGCGACGATTAAAACCGCCTGGAACACCCACCCCCCCCTTCCTTGGAAATTATATTATCACTCGGATGACCCCCTCCCATCTCTATAAAAGAGCTTTTGCATTTAATATATGTTTTTATTGTTCAGCTTGATCAATATTGACTTAAAGGCCACTTAAAGACAGTGTAAAGGCAGTGTAAAGAGAGCGTAAATGCCACTTAAAGATGCTTAAAGGTGGCTTAAAGGTGGCTTAAAGGTAGCTTAAAGAAGTTTGGACATTAAGGACCTATAAGCACTTGCTTAAAGGTGACTTAAAGGCGGCTTAAAGGTTGTATAGCCTTTAAGCTCCTTTAAGTCACCTTTAAGCCACCTTTAAGGACTTGCTTAAAAATGGTTTTTCGCCCAGTGAAAGTTTGTTTTAATTAACTCTTATTCCCATTATATGTAAATATAAATGGTTTAGTGTAGGATAGGATAGGATAGGATAGGATAGAAAAGGATAAATATTTTGGCAAGATAGAATGCAGTATAGAATATATTGGTCTGGATGAGTTTGTCAACTTTCACTATAGCAGCACTGTACATGTAGTTTACTTGTTATTTTATCCTGATTACCGACGAATTACAATGTAAGGATAACTCCCAACACACCTCGAATAAATCGTTTATCTTGCGTTCATAAAGCGTTCACATATCGTTCACCGTGCGTTCACCGTTCACTTTGCGCTCCGTTTGCGTTTTGCGTTTGCTCATCGTTCACCGTTCATTAGCGTTCACCAAATTCCGTTCAGCGTGCGCTCAGAGTGCGCTACTTAGGAAAGTAGAACGTTTCAGGGACTGTAGCATAAAATTGTAAAAGATATGCATGAAATGACTGTGTAGTTAAAAAATAGGGGTTAACATGTCTTTGAATAATATTCATTCTTCTTTATGAACAATACACTATGATACTCTCCTCTAAATAACTTGAAATGATCGTGAATGTGCAATTATCAAGGTAATATTTAGAAATTATATATGTATTTGTATACCAGTATTTTTTACTCTGTATACAACAGAGAATCTTATAAACAAAATGGACGTGAAATAACATATTGTCAAAAGATAAATAAATGTGATTGTTTCAATGGTTTAGCAATTATCATTAATAATGAATATATCTAAATTTTACAAGGGCAAGTTAATACTCATTTGTACAATTGTTTAGTAAATATCTTCTATGTATATTTTGATACAGCAGTGTACTACGGAAGAAAGAGAAAGAGTTTTTACCTTTCTCAAAATTGCAGTAAAGGATAAGGTTCCTGAAGCAAAACCTGTATTCCCACCACCACCCCCTCCACCAGTTGCACCTTTGTGAAATAGAAAAAAAAACGTTTCCTCAAAGACGGAGTAAAAAATAAGGTTCTTGTGGCAAAAACTGTTTTTCAAACACCATCCCTTCACCGGTTGTAACTATGTTGAATAGAAAGAACAATATTCATTTAGTATTTAATTTAGTCATATTTCTGGCCAATTTTAAATTCACAAGCTCAACCTAACAATTGTAGAATTTATAACAAAATCACGTGTTTAAATTTTATCATACTTCAAGCTAAAAACATATTGATTTAGTTAGCATGGCGTCACGTAAATGATTATTCGTCGCATTTTTACTAATATAGCAAAAACATAGCATGTCATACATGTATATTCTTTAGATAAAGGTACAGGAAATATAGGCTAAATACCTTAACCTCAATATAAGAAATAGGTTGTATGGTTGTTGTTGTTGGTGTTAACACACGAAACTTGTTCGGTTTACGTATGTGACTATTTAATATGGTTATATTTACACTTCCATACGTTTTCCCTTATATAACACTGTGTGTGCAATCAGCTACATAATAGCATTATGGCATTAAGAGTTCAAAGTAGCGCATGAATAGTCTAGGTCACTACTTTTTCTACGTACACAAACTAACCGACTTGTGCCGAAACACACCAATTTAGATATCGTAATGAAAACATAATTTACGCATAAAAAATAAAAGTATCTGTATTTTCTTATATGAAGTTTTATTCATTCATTTTCGCAAAAAATATAACATTAATTGTGGGGATTAATGATTCATGTTAGATAACACGTTAGGCCTGTAAACAGAATGTGTATGGATGGACATCGTAACGAGGCGTTCTTGAAAATTACAATCGCAATTTGTTAAAGGATTTAATTCAGTTAAAACTCATTTCTGATTTTTGCAAACGCAATATCACAGACCGTTCGTGTTTCGTCCATTCACGGATTATTTCTTGAATAAAAAATATATTTTGAAATTTGCATTTTTGAGACTTTTTTCCCAAACCACACAAAATATTGTTACACTGGTGATGTCATACATGTACTAAAAAGCAAATTTTTTTTAGCTTTTAGTTCTCAAAAAAGGAATTTTTCTCATCTTTCTATGTTAAACTTTGAACCTTTTTGGGGGCCCATGTATTAGTTAGGTGGTCAGGCTTTTATTGATTACATTATTTAAGGATACATTGATAGTAATCTCACAATTTCAAGCATTGAAGTGCTTAAGAAGAAGTAAAACTTTGAACCCCACCTTAGGCCCCAATTTTTCAATATATAAACAAGCTTTTGTGTAAATATTGGCATTTCCGGTGCAGTTCTTCTAAAGAAGAAGAATTCAAAGCATTTTTCATACGTTTTTCTATGTTAAACTTTGACCCGTGCCTAGGCCCCAGTTTTGGTCTGGGGGTAATAATTTTTACAATTTAAAATCTTCTCAATAGAAATAAGCTTCGATGTAAATATTGGCATTTCTGGTACTGTGGCTCATGAGAAGAACATTCTCAAGAAGGATGTGCGGCCATCTTTTACATTTAAGAAGAAAAATGTAAACATTTCTTTAACTGGCTTGTTTCTCTCCAAAACTTATTAAAATTGTTGTCTAAAGATACAAAAGCAACAAATATGACGTTAAACAGGTTGTTTTGTATGAAAATCACGCATACAAAGAGCTGAACAATGCATCTTAAAATCACTTAGAACCTCGCAGCTACAGACTTGAATTAAAGATTTAAAAATCTGGAAAAAAATATTAAAGGATGTCATTCGTGTCCACTCTACAAAGACCAAAGCTTCCTTATTTGATTTGTAACTTTGTATCCAAAGAGGGTACCCTATATTTTAAATGAGTCTCAAAATCCATCATATGTATATTTTATATTTAAGGCAATTAAATTTTTTACCCCTTCCCTACTTTTAAAACGAAATAAATTTAATTTATTTTTATAGAACTAAAACAAAACGATTGTAACTGGTATGGAGATGTTCATCACATTAAGCCCAGATTGTTTGAATTGACATTTATGTTTATCGATGAAAAAATTACGTCAACGTGCTTCCATGGACACGGATGTTTTAAGTATAGCCTTGAATTTACATTCAATTGAAATTGAATTGAATTTTCTTGTTCTAAAAAAGATCCCATGCCGACTGATAAAAATAGGGTACCCTATTTTGAGGCAAAGTTTGAAGATTTATGTGCAACATTCAACTTTTTATTCAACAGATGTTTGGAAAGAGGGCACCAATTAACCCCTCTGCTACTTTAATAGATTGTTGAATCTTCAAAATAAGTCTGCAGCTTCGCAGTTCTACAGCTGTTCTGAGTGATTAAAAGAACATTGTTCTGTTCTTAAATGCATAATTTACATACAAAACAACATGTAGAACCTCATATTTATTGCTTTTTCATCTTTAGACAACAGTTTTGGTAAGTTTTGTGCAGAAACAAGCCAGTTCAAGAAATGTTTACATCTTTTTTTTCTCAAATGTACATGATGGCCGTTCTTAAACATTTTCCCAATGTATTTCTATGTTAAACTTTGAGCCCCGCCTGAGGACTCATTTTTGGTCTGAGTGTCACAATTTTTATAATTTTAAATATTCACTATATAAACAAGCTTTTGTGTAAAAATTGGCATTTCTGGTGCAGTGGTTCTTGAGAAGAAAATTCTTAAAAATTTCCCTTCGAATTTCTATGTTTAGCTCTTAACCCCTACTGGGGCCCCAGTCTGAGGGTTACAATTTATACAATTGTGTCACCATTTATTTCTTGACCCGTTTCTTTTTATCTTCAAAGATTTTTTATTTAAAATTGGTTAAACTGCAAGTTAAAATTTGAAGAAAAAAAAATAGATTCTTGTTACCTACATCTATTGATTATAATCAATTGAAACATACTTGTTTGAGTTTCAATCAATATATTTACATTGCAAAATTATTTTCTTCAAATAATTCCAAAACATGTGTAAAATTTCAACAGTTAAAAGGTTTTTTCTATGACGTCTCAACGATCGTTGCACCAGCAACTGATTTTTTAAGGGTTGAACAGGACACATATCAAGGGACTCTCATTGCAATGATGATTTAATATGCTTACTCTATTATGACGTCATAATTGATTTGATTGTATATTGCTATGATGTCATTTGATCATTACGACGTCATACAGGATTTGATAGTTCTTTTTCCCGTACTAAACGGATCTAAAGTAGCCATTGTCAAAACATGAGGTGGTGGATATAAACATTTTTAATTTTAGAAATGCAAATGAACAAAATCATAATCGGTTAATATAATCAGATATTTATCATGATAATGATCTGATCATCTTAATTCATAAATCTAAATGATGCAATACTTTTTTGATGGTTCCAAACAGAATTTGGCACAAAGGTCATAATTCCAGAATAAGGGGTAGGGTTGATTCTTATTGTTAAATCTCTCTTAAATGCCAAGAAAGTTGCCATGAACATTTTATAAGGTATGAAGCACATGTTAAGTTGATATATGATTTTTGTTTTAAAAATTCATTGACAATTTCTATGTGCCATCACATTTTGTTCAAAGTCATAATCAAGAACTTCAAAATTTGAGGTGCTGATTTTAGCAATATATTGCAGAAAATTGAAATTGTCAAAATAATTCATAATGTCAGAAAAGGGAGAAAATTCTTATCAAAATATATTCCTTGCAAGGTAAGAAACTAGTCATGAAAATGATATATAATGTAGAAGTGGACATCTTAATAAAAATGTGTTCAAAAAATCATTGACAAAAATGTTTACACTGCAACCCCCTGTTTTCCCTTTAAATCGTTAAATCGTTAAAGCAATGTTATTTTAAAATTTCTGCATGATTCGACTGTTTCAAATTTTGATATATATATATATATATATATATATATATATATATATATATATATATATATATATATATAGACCACTTTACTCAAATATTGGGAGCATAAACTTGGTTGTTCGTGACAAAATCTTCTGAGAAAAACTCACAAAATCACAGGGTTTGATTATGTGTTCAACCAAAATCATATCCCGAAGAAAAGTTTTATGTTGCTGTTTATTTTATTACAATTTTTTATACATTTCATTAATCAAATGTCTGTGATGTTTTAATGCTACGTCATTGTATTGAAAAAACACAATTTACCTCATTAAAACAGCCAGAATATTTTGGAAATCCTTCCGTCAACAGCTTTTTTGTAAAAGAAACATTAAAATTGCTTTTTACTGATCATTATTACATTTTCATTAAAATTGCGAGGGTTTTTTTTCCAAGTTCAATTTCGTTTTGAAAGGGGAAAAAAAATTGATATTACAAACATTGAATAATATTATATATATTTTTTTTACAGGAGCGTAAGGAAGACATTTTGTATGTTGCCTGTGATAACCGATACAATTGCATATTTCTACCAAACACGTGTCAAAGTACCTTAGATGTATCCTGTTACCTGAACGGCCTGGAAGAAAAGGCCCCCGAGGTAAAGCCCATTTATCCTCCAGCTCCCCCTCCACCTGTTGCACTTGTGTAATTCCGTGGGATTTTATTGTATTGATCTACATATGTAACTAGAGCATATTGTTCATGTATTACGAGAGACGAACAGCGAAATATGAATATATCGAGTCATCTGTACATAGTCAATAATTGTTATGAATTGTTATTATTTCAATAACATGTGATACATGTAAGTGTAAACAGAGAGTGCAGTTCTATTATATTGGAAACAAATCAGCTTGGATTATTAAACCTTTTATACTAAAAACAGTACCTCAAAATATCTATAGTTACACGTATGATTTGGGAAATCGAACAAGCGACTACAAAACCATTAATATCTTTTCGTTACCACTTGTACTTGTGTTCAGCACTTTTTCAAATCATTATGTTCTTCACTTTTTAATTTTATTTGTAAAAACGCTGTTATTTATGATATGCAATACGAAGTGCAATATAAATTTTTATGCAACCTTTGCAAAACATGTCTTCTTCTCTTTGAAATTTGTAATGTTCTGTATTTCTTAGCATATATGAGACACACATAAAAACACAGTAAGTATTAGCAGTCAAATGGTAAACTTAATAACATTCTAAAATATTTTGTTGAAAAAAACGACCAGCTTATATGAAAACTTGCTTTATAATAATGGTTACTTGAACTTTTTATAACTAGTAGTGCGAGGCGTTAAACATGCCTTTAATTGACAACATAGTAGAATATCTTTCAATTTTTCGACTGTAAAAATTTGAGACAACCCCACTCTGCTGTATTTAAAGTGGAATTACATCTTATCAACATGTTAGATGCACAAACTTTTTCAATGCATTTTTTTCCCTGATCATTTAAAAATGTTATAATGGTGGGTACATTAGTGAGGTTTCAAGTCATCTCAGTCCCTTAACGAACAATACCTGCCCTTTGATTTTCAACTGCTCAGTTTTTGAGAGGTGCTCAAAGCGCGTTCCTTTCTTCAAATTGAAATTCATAAGAATTAAGATTCAAAACAAATTGTTGTAGTAAATGTCTCTAGAAAGGTAAAAGATTTCTTGTGCTCTGCTGATTTTAGCAATTTTTGTTATGCACAAAATGCTCAAAACAAAAGAAAATTGTTTTTAGAAATTAAGCAAGGACTATTTGATGTTTTTGTTCAGGAAAGAGACGCTTCCTTATATGGAGCAGGTTTGTACGACCCTTGTGTCTCCAATATTATCTTAAAAAATATATATCAGAAAATATTGTTCACTATTTTACAAAATATAGGTTGTCTGCACATAGACTGCAATAGAACAAGGTCGGTATAAAAGAACGCATTTGTTGTTTTTTTTTTTTTTTTTGTTCTCTTAATAAGATTGAATATCACTTCATTCTAAAATGTCTAAAGTACAGTAATTTACGGTGTATAAATATCAAAAAGTAGAACTGGTCAAAGCTTTCTTGTTTCAAATTTATTTGCTGATTTCGCGAAGTAGGAAACAATTAAAAAAAACTATGTATTTTTCTTAAGAATGCAACATAGTATAGAAATAAGTTGCTTTGGTTAATATCTATATTATCATATTATCGTCCTAATGTGATGATACATGTATAAGTATTATATCCAAATGAGTAAAGTTAATCCACACAAGTAATACATGTGAATAATAATAAAAAAAAGCCGATTCAAAACTCTACCGGTTCCATTGCATTCTTCAGGAGATTTCCAACAACGCCAAAGATTACAATGAAACCGGTAGAGTTTTGAATATCGGATTTCTGTTATTTTTTAACATATATACATATAGAGAGAGAGAGAAGAGAGAGAGAGAGAGAGAGAGAGAGAGAGAGAGAGTTCGCACTCCTAAGTCCGACGGTCACGCCAAAGTCCGATGGTCTGCGCCAAAGCCCGATGGCATGTCCGATAGTTGACGTCATTAGCCAAAGTCAGATGGTGTGTCACGCCAAAGTCCGATGGTTCACAAAATGGCGAGAAACTGAAATTAATATAAAAAAACAAAAACACTGTGGTCATGGTCATTATTTATATAGTTAACCCCCACCCCCGTTTCAAAGAATATTGGGGCGCAACAGATATTTCGAGAGAAGGTTTACGTTTCCGTTTTCACAATCGTTTACAGTAAGACCTTCCCCTTGGAATCATCTGTGTTAATGTTCATCACCCGTCCCTCTCTCTAGTAACCAGAGAGAAACACATTTGTTCCGGCGCAGAGGATAGAATTTGGTTTGAAATATACAAACTTTTGCGGTGTTGCTAACGGAGTCGGTTTCTTGGAAAACAGTTTAGGGGGTAGCGATCATGGTTCTGTAAGAAATTTAAAACAGAGGCCAAGGAGCCACATCGCTCACCTGATCAACAATTGCCATAACTCTGATCAAATTAGCATTACAGTATCAAAAACAAAATTAAAATATCTTGTCAATTAAGTACAGTAGATTTGTTGAAACAATTAAAAAATCTGCCGATTTCTATCCTAATATTTCTTTGGTAAATATGAAGCCCCTTTTGTTGTTGTAGCTGTAAGAAGATTTGTCTTTATTTTTTCATAACCCCCACCCCCCACTTTATGCCCCCGCTTTTTTTCTAGGGAATCATGGTTTGATCAAATTTAAATCTGAACAGCCCATGCTTTCACACTAGTAACTGCTTTTTGGACTAAAAGCTTCCCTAAAATATTTTTAAAGATTTTCTCTATATATTCCTGTGTAAAAATGCATCCCCCATTGCGGCCCCGCCCAACCCCCAGGGACCATAATTTTAACAAACTTGAATCTCACTATCTGATGATGCTTCCACACAAGTTAAAGCTTTCCTGGCCAAATAGTTTAAAGACGAAGATTTTTAAAGATTTTCTCTATACATTCTGATGTAAAAATTCATCCCCCATGGGGATCCCATCCTGCCCCCGGGGACCATGATTTGAACAAATTTGAATCTACACTACCTGAAGATGCCTCCATACAAGTTACAGCTTTTCTGGCTTAATAGTCAATAATTCTAAATTATCTCCCCTTTAAAGAGGGTGTGGCCATTCCTTTGAACAAATTTGAAACCCATTCAGTCAGTGATGCTTTGTGTCATGTTTGGTAGAAATCTGCCCAGTGGTTCTGGAGAAGAAGACGAAAATGTGAAAAAGTTTACAACGACAACGCCGCCAACGCCAACACCGACAGACAACGGACAAATTTTGATCAGAAAAGCTCACCTTCGCTTTCAGCTCATGTGAGCTGATAAAAAAAGTAAACATAGTTAAATAACGTTTTTATCTTTGTAATTTTAGAATTCCAACGAAAAAGTAAACGAGTGTTTATCCCACCTCTTTCATTTTCCAAAAGAAGTCCGAATACCGTCTTTTATTGTGCATTTCTGTTGGACTTTGAAATCTTCGTTCGTACAGGTCCTTGTAGTATGAACTTACACCAGAATAAATAAAAGTTGAAAACAACATTACAAACTTCAAACTAACATGTATTTTTTACGAACGATTACTGCTATTCACTAATGAGTTTTAAATATGTAATGAACAAAGACTGGTTGATCGTTTTTGTCAACGAATGATTGTTTATGTACTTATTCTTTTCTACCTGGAGTTGTTTAGTGTTCCGTTCGACCTTTGAGTTTGTGACATCTTGGAGCGACATTCTGTCCACACAGTGCTGAGGGGACAAGTCAAGCGGGACAGCAATTAACTTTTCTGCAATTCCCTGCAGAGAATTATTTTAATTGTCAAATTAAATTTATTAGAGCCCAGACACAATATAGTTTTTTTAGCTTACTAATGAAAAAAGCAACCAACCATTAATTCATCATTTGTCGCTGACGGACTGATGGAACTAGGGGTTTCGAATTGATTGTCTAAATAATTTAAACAAGAGGCCCATGGGGCCACATCGCTCACCTGAGCAACAATGGCTTTATATGCGTGTTCAAAGATATTGTGCCATATGGTCCCTTGGAAGAAACACAATAAAAAAATTACCATAAAATAATCTATATCCAAAATTTACACTTATTTTCCTACACTTAATTTTTTACATTGTACCCTATTGAAATACCATTTTTACCAAAACTAAGATCCTTTGCAAGATATCAAACTAAATTTTTGGTGGGGGTACACTGTTCCAGTTCCCTTTATTTTAGTTCTGTCCCCTTACTTTATAAAACGCTCAAATTGTATATGAGAATATGCATATAGATACATATTCATCTTCAACTACATTGTACTAGCTAGTTATTGTATTTTATTTTAAAAAATTCTTAAATGTGAAAGAAGAAAATTGTAACTCAAGGCGCTTTAAATAAAAACATTTAAAAATTTAATTGGTCATCCGCATTATAAACGATTGTTGTTTATCAGGCGTGAACTCGTGCGACGTTTTATAACCTAGCTGCAGGTCTATAGCTCTCGATCTGAAAAATTCGGATGGACAACCTGGGAGCTACAGTGCCTCCCATAGTGAAAAACTGCAATTTACGGCGCACAAAAAATTGCGATAGTCTTGGACTTATTGAGATTATTTTCAAGCACTGTCTGTATAAATATTTGATTCCAAAAAATTCTTCGAACATTTTACTTCAGAACTCGTCACTTTACTTGCCTCTGATATTCTTTTAATCACTATCACCAGTTCCGTGAAGTGAAGAGTTGCAGTTTGCTTACATGTAAAAATGGTAACTCTCGATCTCGACGTGAATTTAACAAACTTTATTTTCCAAGGTCGGGAACCGTGTTTCGGGAAAAGTCTGAGGCAAGTAAAGAGACGACATCAGTAGGAAAGTGCAAAAATAATTTAATGGTACAAATTTTTTTACAGAGTTTGTGTGTAAATAAGGTAAATCAGTTCAAAACTAGCGCAGATTTCTGTGCGTCGTAAATTGCATATTTTTACTATGAGAGGCACTGTAGCTCCCAGGTCGTCTATCCGAATTGTTTCAGACCAGAAGCTACAGACCTGCAGCTATTTATAACCTTACTCATTTGATCAATGAATACACTCGAATGAAAAATGTTGTCATGTGATATGTTAAAGAGCTATTAAATGTGTAATCAATGCATAGGCGTCGGAACTGGGTGAAGCCCCCCCCCCCCCCCTCCACGACTTTTTTTGCAAAGTTAGACATAGCCATACTCAAAATCTTTTTTTTTACTTGTAAACATTTCTGATACGGTCTACACCCCGCCCTCTCAATGAGCCTTGTAGCAACCTCTAATGATACAACGTCCACTTCTGATATAATGTTGCATTAGTGGTCAGGATGTTGACCACTAATGATATAATTTTATCATTAACGAACAACCTAACCGTCTGCTAATGATATAATTTCAATTTCAGATTTATATCATTAGCGGTCAAAAACCGTAACCTCCGATGATATAAAAAGAAAAGAAAAATAAGTACTACTGTATCTTGACCACTAATGATACACATTTGCACATATTTTCAATTGCATAAGTGGATGGGATGATATATTATATGATACAGTTTAATATAAAAAAAAATTTTATATATATATATATATATATATATATATATATATATATATATATATATATATATATATATATATATATATATTATATATATATTATATATATATATATATGGGTTTGTTAATTACAGATTAGAACAACAAAGAATATCAAATGACATTTTAAATCGTATTTGAGTATACCTGCGCACAATACTTACAAAGGCAAAGTATCAAGGAAAAATAACGATATTTACACTTGGAAAAATGGGGTAAATGGTGACTAATGTTGAGTGTAATATGTTCGATAACCTCTTTATAACGTTGGATAAAGATTTGATTTTGATACGATACTACGTACATAAGAATTGGTTAAAATTGGTTAAAATTGGGGGGGGGGGGGGCAGTTATTCGATAATATATATAGATCCAAATTGATTATCATTAATCAAAAAGGAGTTGTGCTAAATATTTTTAATTGAAGAAAGTTTAAGAAAAGCAATTTTACGATATTAGAAACTTATTGTTAAACTTTTAGCGGGATGTAGCAACTTCTAATGATACAATATCCACTAATGATATAATGTTGCATTAGTGGTCAATATCAATATCAGGCGAGCTTCACTGCTTCGGACGTCGTAAATGCTCGTTCAAATTATTGAGCATTAATCATTTTGATGTTAATTTAAAAAATGTCGACAATAAAGTAAAATATAAATTTCTGTTCGAGTACTCTCAGTAATTTGATGAATTTTCTTATTGGCTGCTAGCTTCTACGGGCTTAGTGGCTGCTGTTAGTGGCTGCTAGCTTCAGTCTGGTCAAATTTCAACCCGAGTCAAGATGTTTTGTTACGCCGGCGAATGCGTCATAAATGTCTAATAATCCCTAAACACACCCACGAAACAGTTTATGTGTAGTGTTTGTATCTGTACTGAACACATTTTTTATATGTCAAGTCAAGATCAGTAGCTTATTATTCATCATTTAATATTGTTAATCTTGCAAGATTAAGAAAAGTTATTGTTAAATTGAATTAATTAAATAATCACTGATCGCGACTTGTCTGATAAAAATATGACAACTGTTCATTAGTGTGTTGTCAGTTAATTATCATGACTTCTCAAAATAAATTAAGTTGAAGCGATTTACCGGAAATATAACATAAACGGCCGGTATTGTTTGACAATCTTAGCAAACCACGGCCCACAAGAACGATCATGATGGAGAGAGGTATATATATAAACGGACTCTGGACCATGGCTTGAGACGATGTTGTTTGACATATATTCCTTTCAGCTGTATCTACACAGTTTAACAACAAGAGACAGAGTTCTTAGTCTTAATAACAAACTACTGCTGTTGGGAAAATAAAATAGCAAACAAAAAGATACAAAAATCCATATCGGCATGAATATCAGACAATATTAGGAATTAAAATATGGAGCTGAAATCAGACACATGATAATTGCGTAGAGCAAGTTCCTTTTCAGAAACAGTCCAAAAACCTGTTGTTTGTCAATTTTCAACGTGTGAGGTCATCAGAGATTAGGAAAAAACCTTTTTTAAGCTGTTGAAAAATGACCCCGGGTATAAATTTCACGACGTTTGGTCTCAGTTTAAACGTTAGAAAAGCCCCCCCCCCCTCCCCCAACTATCCAAAATCAATAATCAACGTTGAAAAATAAAATCCGGGTAAACATTTCACGACTATTGGTCTCAGTTTTCAACGTTAGAAAAGCCCCAACCACGACCCCCATCCCCTCCCCAATCAATAATCAATGTTGAAAAATGAAACGTGGCTCAAGTTTTTACTCGGGTCAATATTCTTTGTCACAACAGCATTATCCCTATTGTTTACTAGGTAGTTTTAATTCAACCAACTTTAACTGATATTCTTTGTTGTTCTAATCTTTAATTAACAAACTTATATATATATATATATATATATATATATATATATATATATATATATATATATATATATATATATATATATATATATATATATATATATATATCTATCTATCTATCTATCTATCTATCTATCTATATATATATCTATATATATTTATATATAATCTTTTATCATGTTATATCATTTAAGGTTTTTTTTTACCGCTAATGATATAAATCTGAAATTATATCATTAGCGTACGATTAAGTTGTTCGTTAATGATAAAATTATATCATTAGTGGTCAACATCGTGACCAATAATGCAATATTATACTATTAGTGGACGCTGTATCATTAGAGGTTGCTACAGAGCCTCAGACTACAATGTATTGACAGGCATATCGCTCTGTTTTACTAAGGCCCACCCTTTATTTCATCTTCATTCAAAATCAACGTTAACAAATGGCTACAAATCAAGATGACTTTCCGCTGTAATGTTTTCTTAAGAGTAGCAATAATACATTTACCACTGGATGAAAAATCAAGTTTCAGCAAAACTGAAACTATATGGAAACCTTGCTAAAACGAAGTGGAAATTTCATGTATAGTTTCCGCAATGCGGAAACCATTATATCGATTCAGCAAGTATCCGTTAGGTTTCAGTCAGCAGAAACTTTAGTCTAAGATTCCTGATGGTTTCGGCAATGCGGAAACTAAATTTGAATCGTGTGAAAAGTTGTGTAAATTATTATGGAAATATCAATCAGTTTCAGAACATTTCCGCTAGGTTTCAGTATGCTGAAACTTTAAGTTAAGATTCCAAATGGTTTACGCATTGCTGAAACTATTACTAAATTGATTTGAGTTTGATAGTGATATTATTTATTTTCAACAGGTTTAAGTTTAATTCTAGCCAAATGATAATGAATCCGTACATACTAAAATGTATAGTAAGGTTTCAGCGTGAGTGAAACTATATGTATACATGTAACTATCTTCAAATGTGGAAAATAAGGCGATTAAGAACCTTACTAAGTAATTAATTGATTTTGAAAAGAAAAACTGATGTCTGATCTTGTTTAATACATATAATGAAATCATTAATCTTAGGTACTGGGGCACGTGTATACATGTGTATATATTCTTTGTCCAGGTGACCTCCTCTGTGATTTTTCCTGTATATTCTGTGTGGGTTGCAGGGTTTTTCTGTCAGGAGTGAACAAAAGACTGTTACATAATATATACACGATACGAAACGTGAGTTTATAACTGCAGCCCAGCAGGATTTTTTTTCAATTTGTGTATACCTGAGTTAGTAAAACTGATAATAAATTATAATGATTTAGTAAAAAAAAATCTAGCTAATTGTATATCGCAAAAAGTGTATGAAGAAGTATTTTACTTAATACACTCAATAAATTAATATACATGTACCTATTTTGTAAGACTCCTTCTTAAATCTTTAGTTATCATTTGAATGAACCTTTAGGTACAGTTACTAATTAAACAAACAAATTAAGGTAAAGTCGTTGTAAATTTTTACAAATCATACCAAATATTCGTACCACCTGAAGTTTAGAGCTAATTCATTTCTTTTTTAATACCACGCCAACACATGTACTCAGGAAATTTTTTTTTAAATTCTACAGTTGATAATAACAAGTAAAACCCACTTTGAGTTTAAGTCTAATATAATAATTGTTTAATTCTTTACATGCATTTCAGACTTTACTACATGTATGACTGTATATCATGATTCACTGGCGTCGGAAACAAATTGAAAGTGGGGGGGGGGGCTATACTAATCCTCAGAAATATTGAGGAAAAACCTTAATTCCCAAAATCATGAAAATCCTAATGCGTGGATGGGGGGGGGGGGAGTATACCTATACGATATACTTCCGAAAATAAATTTCCCTACCCGAAATCATGAAATTCCTAATCCGTGTCGGAGGGGGGGGGGGGGTAATATGCCTATTACTCCAACTTCTCAATCTTTCAAGGTAAATTTAGGAAAAATTACATTTCCGGCGAGAAAAAGTGGGGAGGGGGGGATACGTGCCAAATGGTTAAGTCTAACTTTGCACTAAGCACCCCCCCCCCCGGTTCGACGCCTATGTGATTCGTGCATTTCTATACTTTGTATGTACTTTCTGTACTGTAAACACAGATATTGATACATGTTTATGAAACATGCACATGTTTCTGTTATAAGATATAATAAGCATTATTTATAATTTTACTGAAGTTATACATTATATTACAATATCAGTTTAAGATCCAGCACTAGCCATGTGGTGCACGTGATTTTAATCCCATTTTTAAAATTTGATTATACATTCGTATACATTCGATGTAGAAAGTATACCAAATAATTAAAATTATATTTTGTTTATATATCAGTCCGACGTGTACGTCTTACTTCCCGGCTTGTTTAACGCGTTTGTATTTTAATTTCATAAGTACTGTTCATCGTATGACCAATCAGTGCACATGTGTAACTGTTAATAATTGCCATCAATTCATCGTAGTTGTAAATTCACCGTACGGGTGAACGCTGTTTATCTGACCCCGTTAATTGATCGGCATCTAATTATATTTGTGATTTCTGTGTGTTCATGCAGAACCTGCTCTGTGATGAACATAATATTTTCACACCTCTATATTTTGAATAAGAATATGACCGTGCTTAGAATCGCGGTGAATATTGGACAAGTCAAGACTAACTTGTCAGTAAACTATATATGGCTCTATCATATTTAGTTTGGCAAAATCATCAGTTCAGTTAAAAATAAAATATAGTTAGAGACAAAATCTGATACATATGTCTCATTAGAATTTGTTTAATTTCATTAGACATTTGTAAACAAACGGTCGGCCATTTGTTTTTTGTTAATCACGTGTTACAAATACAATTGTAACAAACACACGCCAATACTTTGTCGTATTTAACCAGGAAATACTGACTCCGACAGTTCTTAATTAAAATAAATATACATGTAAAAAGTATACTATTCAGTAAAAAATGATAATTTTGATTAAACATTATTCATTTTAAACTATCCCAAGATGCACTTTTCCAAGATTTAGCGGATTCTGATTGGTAAGTATTGGCGCACTTTATGATTCCGAGCGAAGGTTAAAATGGACAAGAAGGTGCTGTTGTAAAATGGAGAATTGAGAAGCATTAATAGCCTCTACAACAAGGAGATAATGCTCGAACGAAGAACTCATGTCAAGGTAACTTAATTCACAATATAGATTTTGATTAAACATTATTCATTTTAAACTATCCCAAGATGCACTTTTCCAAGATTTAGCGGATTCTGATTGGTAAGTATTGGCGCACTTTATGATTCCGAGCGAAGGTTAAAATGGACAAGAAGGTGCTGTTGTAAAATGGAGAATTGAGAAGCATTAATAGCCTCTACAACAAGGAGATAATGCTCGAACGAAGAACTCATGTCAAGGTAACTTAATTCACAATATAGATACTCCCAATAACATTTTCAAGGCTCTAATTTATCTCTCATTTGTAAAAGAGATCTTGCGCCATCAAATCAAGATGGCGTCATTTTTTTCAAACTTGGTTCGGCATTTTAATTTTTATTACCGTATTTCTTTAAATATACGTTTTGACCAAGTTAACCATTAACCAACTTTATTTGCATGATAATCAAGATTATCCAGGGTATACACATATATAATTATATAAACGTCCCTAATATATGAATGCTTGGTTGGTAAACAAGACGAACAATGAATCTTTCGCACATTATACAAGTTACAAACTCTAAATGTAACATAAATATTAAAAAAAAATTATTAATTAAATCCGGAAAATGAAATCTTTCACATTTTTCTTTTTCAGCATTGACATCATACAAAGTCAATGTTTCCGGTGATTAGTTGCATCCTCTGTTCGATGATTCGGGTGAATGGGTTTTTTTGGGAAATCCAGGTCTAAGTTCTTGAAAAGGAAGTTGATTGGGGGGAGGGGGGTGGTGAAACACACTTATTGTTGATAAGTTTTTCCATTGTTCAACAAACAATAATCTGATAATTGAATCAAAATGAAAATAACATTGCTTCAAATATAAAATGAAACATTTTAGACCAGATACTACTGTGGTCATTATATGACATAGTTTAAACAGCAACTGGCAACTGCATAGTAGCTTCTGTATTCAGAATTTTTTTCAGAATGCTTTTATTACATGTTAGGCTGAATGTTTATTGTTTAAAAATCGAAATGAAACTTTATTATTCTTGTTTCAGATAAATAGAACAGACATAAAGTACAGCCCAGTGAAAGGAACAAGTTCATCGCAAGAAGAAGAATTTTAATGCTACCACTGTCCAGAACTACTAAGTCTGCTGTAACCATGATGTGATCATATGAGTGCTTCACCGATCTGAACAATGCTCGAAAATCCCCCCAAAAGGCCTATTTCTATAAACTACGACTCAGGTTACATCAACAACAGCCAAGGACACTCCTTATTGATTCGAATGAACACGTCTCTACGACCCGACTAAACCTCTGCAGAACAAGACTTTTAACTGTGAAGTATTCTCATTTCAAAAAATCTATACACTATATAAGTACTTTTTTTATATGATCAAATACCAGTATATTACAGTGTATGTCTGTAAGCTAGAATCTTAGAAAATCACATGGATTTGACTTATTAAATGATTGATTAGACCTTGCAGATATTAACTTTCATTTTCTTAAATAATTTGTTATATTTGCAAATATTGCATAGAATATTAGACTCTATGTAATATATATCCTCCCACCTCCAAGTTGATAAGTGTTAACTACTTTTTTTCCCATTTTCATTGTTTAAACATTTATTGATAAGGCCTAAAAAAAAAAGTTGTGTGTTTCGGGTAACCCGACCTAACCTACAAAAATGGTCCGATCCTACCATTTTTAGATGCCTGATTTTATCCGACTGTGAATTTTATCTTATTTCCAATAAAAAATACGTTTTTAAATATGAAACAAGCAAACATTCTTTGGATTCAGGCAAAAAAAATAGATAAAATAAAAAAAATCCCCACCTACCTAAGCTAATTTTTTCATCAGTGTTACCCTAAACACACTATTTTTTTTTAGGCCTAACTTAGTTTTTATTTGCAGCAATTAAATGTAAAAACACTGCATTAGGAGATGAATGCATGGGTCATAGAAATGATAAAATACACCAAACAATATAATATGAAAATATATAAAGACAACATATACTCCATGTATTTTTATATAACAAAATTACTTGCATGGAAAGTTGTTTCCATGTGAGTTTTATTTTAATCTGTGTTATGTAACTAATATTGGAATAAGCTTTTATATCATAAGTAAAATGCTGGTATTGATGAGAATTGTAAGGTGAATGATCTGTGTGATACTTTGTACTTGATACATTCATGCTACAAAGAGCAAGTACATGTCACTGGATGAAAAATCAATTTTCAGCAAAACTGAAACTATATGGAAACCTTGCTGAAACTTGAAGTTGAAGTTTCATGTATAGTTTCCGCAATGCGGAAACCATTATATCGATTCAGCAAGTATCCGTTAGGTTTCAGTCAGAAGAAACTTTAGTCTAAGATTCCTGATGGTTTCCGCAATGCGGAAACTAAATTTGAATCGTGTGAATAGTTGTGTAAATTATTATGGAAATATCAATCAGTTTCAGAACATTTCCGCTAGCTTTCAGTATGCTGAAACTTTAAGTTAAGATTCCTGATGGTTTCCGCAATGCGGAAACTAAATTTGAATCATGTGAAAAGTTGTGTAAATTATTATGGAAATATCAATCAGTTTCAGAACATTTCCGCTAGGTTTCAGTATGCTGAGACTTTAAGTTAAGATTCCAAATGGGTTACGCATTGCTGAAACTATTACTAAAATTGATGTGAGTTTAATAGTGATATCATTTATTTTCAACAGGTTTAAGTTTAATTCAAGCCTAATGATAATGAATCCATACATACTAAAATGTATAGTAAGGTTTCAGCATGACTGAATCTATATGTATACATGTAACTATCTTCAACTGTGGCAAATAAGGCGATTAAGAACCTTACTAAGTAATTAATTGAATTTGAAAAGAAAAACTGATGTCTGATCTTGTTTAATGCATATGATGAAATCATTAATCTTAGGTACTCGGGCACGTGTATACATGTGTATACATTCTTTGTCCAGGTGACCTCCTCTGTAATTTTCCTGTATATTCTGTGTGGATTGCAGGGTTTTTTCTGTCAGGAGTGATCAAAAGACAGTTACATAACATATACACAGTGCGAAGCGTGAGTTTATAACTGGAGCCCGGCGGGAATTTTTTTTCAATTATAATTATTTAGTAAAATAAATTAATATACCTATTTTGTAAATCATTTAGTTATCATTTGAATGAACCTTGAGGTACAGTACATATGTTACTAATTAAGCAAACAAATTAATGTAAAGTCGTTGTAAATTTTTACAAATCGTACCAAATACTCGTACAACCTGAAGTTTAGAGCTAATTCATTTCTTTTTTAAAACAACGCCAACACATGTACACAGGAATTTTTTTTTTTAAATTCTACAGTTGATAATAACAAGTCGAACCCACTTGGAGTTTGAGTCTAATATAATAATTGTTTAATTCTTTACATGCATTTCAGACTTTACTGCATGTATGACTGTATGACATGTATGACTGTATCATGATTCACTGGCGTCGGAAGCAAATTGAAAGTGGGGGGGGGGGCTAGACTAATCCTCAGAAATATTGAGAAAAAACCCTAAAAAACCCTAATTCCCCAAATCATGAAAATCCTAATCCGTGGGGAGGGGGGTATACCTATACTCCTATACTATATACTTCCGAAAATAAATTTCCCTACCCAAATTTTTTTTCCCAAAATCCTAATCCGTGTCGGGGGGGGGGGGGGGGGGGGGGGGGGGGGGGTCGCTAGTTTGCCTATTACTCCAACTTCTCAATCTTTCAAAGTACATTTAGGAACAATTACATTTCCGGCGAGAAAAAGTGGGGGGGGGGGGGGCTTTATGCCCATTGGTTAAGTCTAACTTTGCACTAAGCCCCCCCCCCCTAGCCCCCCCCCCCCCCCCCGGTTCGACGCATATGAGATTCGTGCATTTCTAAACTATGTATTTACTTTCTGTACTGTAAACACAGATATTGATACATGTTTATGAAACATACACATGTTTCTGTTATAAGATATCATAAGCATTATTTATAATTTTACTGAAGTTATACGTTATATTACAAAATCAGTTTAAAATCCAGCACTAGCCATGTGGTGCACGTGATTTTAATCCCAATTTTTTTTTATTATACATTCGTATACATTTGATGTAGAAAGTATACCAAATAATTAAAATTATATTTTGTTTATATATTTGTGATTTCTGTGTGTTCATGCAGAACCTGCTCTGTGATGAACATAATATTTTCACACCTCTATATTTTGAATAAGAATATGACCGTGCTTAGAATCGCGGTGAAAATTGGACAAGTCAAGACTAACTTGGCAGTAAACTATATATGGCTCTATATCATATTTAGTTTGGCAAAATCATCAGTACATGTAAATAAAATATAGTTAAAGACAAAATCTGATACATATGTCTCATTAGAATTTGTTTAATTTCATTAGACATATGTAACAAACGGTCGGCCATTTGTTTTTTGTTAATCACGTGTTACAAAAACAATTCTAACAAACACACGCCAATACTTTGTCGTATTTAACCAGGAAATACTGACTCCGACAGTTCTTATTTAAAATAAATATACATGTAAAAAGTATACTATTCGGTAAAAAATGATAATTTTGATTAAACATTATTCATTTTAAACTATCCCAAAATGCACTTTTCCAAGATTTAGCGGGTTCTGATTGGCCAGTATTGGCGCATTTTAAGATTCCGAGCGAAGGTTAAAATGGACAAGAAGGTGCTGTTGTAAAATGGAGAATTGAGAAGCATTAATAGCCTCTACAACAAGGAGATAATGCTCGAACGAAGAACTCATGTCAAGGTAACTTAATTCACAATATAGATAGATACTCCCAGTAACATTTTCAAGGCTCTAATTTATCTCTCATTTGTAAACGATATCTCGCGCC
Organism: Magallana hongkongensis; assembly: GCA_015776775.1. Classification (NCBI taxonomy): domain Eukaryota; kingdom Metazoa; phylum Mollusca; class Bivalvia; order Ostreida; family Ostreidae; genus Magallana; species Magallana hongkongensis. The sequence continues at coordinate 3,804,490 of CM027470.1, forward strand.
ATCAAATAAAGATGGCGTCATTTTTTCAAACTTGGTTCGGCGTTTTAATTTTTATTACCGTATCTCTTTTAAATATACATTTTGACCAAGTTAACCATTAACCAACTTTATATGCATGATAATCAAGATTATCCAGGGTATACACATATATAATTATATAAACGTCCCTAATATATGAATGCTTGGTTGGTAAACAAGACGAACAATGAATCTTTCGCACATTATACAATTTACAAACTCTAAATGTAACGAAAAAAACTTATTAATAAAATCCGGAAAATGAAATCTTTCACGTTTTTCTTTTTCAGCATTGACAGCATACAAAGTCAATGTTTCCGGTGATTAGTTGCATCCTCTGTTCGGTGATTCGGGTGAATGTGTTGACCAGCTGGACGATGTGAACGCAAGGTATTGCTTTGAAATTGATTATTTTCACCATTAACTTATACATGTGTTGGATTTTTATAATTTACTGTAGTAATTTTTGGGAAATCCAGGTCTAAGTTCTTGAAAAGGAGGTTGATGGGGGGGGGGGGGTTGGGTTAAAACACACTTATTGTTGATAAGTTTTTCCATTGTTCAACAAACAATAATTGAATCAAAATGAAAATAACATAGCTTCAAACATAAAATGAAACATTTTAGACTAGATACTACTGTAGTCATTATATGACATAGTTTAAACAGCAACTGGCAACTGCATAGTAGCTTCTGTTTTCAGAATTTTATTCAGAATGCTTTTATGACATGTTAGGCTGAATGACTTATGTTTATTGTTTAAAAATCTAAATGAAACTTTATTATTTATGTTTCAGATAAATAGAACAGACATAAAGTACAGCCCAGTGAAAGGAACAAGTTCATCGCAAGAAGAAGAGTTTTAATGCTACCACTGTCCAGAACTACTATAAAGTCTGCTGTAGCCATGATGTGATCATATGAGTGCTTCACCGGTCTGGACAATGCTCGAAAGTCCCCCAAAAAGGCCTATTTCCATAAACTACGACTCGGGTTACATCAACAACAGCCAAGGACACTCCTTATTTATTCGAATGGACACATCTCTACGACCCGACTAAACCTCTGCAGAACAAGACTTTGTAACTGTAAAGTATTCTAATTTCAAAAAACCTATAAATATAAAAGTAATTTTTTATATGATCAAATACCAGTATATTACAATGTCTGTCTGTAAGCTAGAATCTTAGAAAATCACATGGATTTGACTTATAAAATGATTAATTAGACCTTGTAGATATTAACTTTCATTTTCTTAAATAATTTGTTATATTTGCAAATATTGCATAAAATATTAGACTCCATGTAACATATATCTTCACACCTCCAAGTTGATAAGTGTTAACTACTTTTTTCCATTTTCTTTGTTTAAACATTTATTGATAACATAGTTTTTATTTGCAGCAATATATGAAAAATTAAGAAACCAATCTTAAATGTAAAAACACTGCATTAGGAGATGAATGCATGGGTCATAAAAATGATAAAATACACCAAACAATATTCAATTATGTCGTATATGAAAAGATATAAAGACAACATATACCCCATGTATTACAATTTTTATATAACAAAATTACTTGGATGGAAAGTTGTTTCCATGTGGGTTTTATTTTAATCTGTGTTATGTAACTAATATATAATTGGAATTAGCTTTTATATCATAAGTTAAATGCTGTTATTGATGAGAATTGTAAGGTGAATGATCTGTGTGATACTTTGTATTTTATACATTCATGCTACAAAAAGCAAGTACATGTACATGTAGTAATACTTGTCATATATAAACAATGTATATTTTACTTCATGTCTTGGATTTAGAAATATTAATGTAGGTAAAGTAGTGAAATGTAGGAAGGTAAACCGTGTGTAAAGAAGAATATTCATCAGGAATGAAGTGTGTTGCAATCAGCATATTTAATTAAATGTGTACATCATATTTTTGCACATGATTTGACAGACTGCTCCATTGTTAGCTTTTTATTGGCCAACAAGCTTTTCATATCTCCCTCTGGGTCATCTATTAAATACTGACAGGCTTATGATATTAAAATCTTATCAGTTGGTACATCATGGGTAAAAAAGAGAAGTTCACTTTGGACTAAATGGAATATCAAAAAAAATGATATCAAATCCTGTTCTATTGTAAAACATTAGATTATACTACTAACAAAGAAAAGGTTTATCCCAACTTGAAAGTGGGTCACTTTGACCTCATTTTGGAATTTATTGACATACATATTCAAATTAACTCTGGGTCATACCTCTATAGTCAACTACTATCTTGTAGTGTATTTTTTTTAATTTTTTTTAAAAGATGGATACTTTAGACTTTTCAAAAATATTTTATGATATGTACATATTCATTGTTGTTCAAAACAAATTGAGACAAGTGTATCATGTTCATGTAACAGTGAAGTTTTCTTTGTTTATTCGTGTACATGCAGTTATTTTGTAAATTGCATTCATATTTTTAAAAAAGTAAGATCTTTGTTGCATTTTGAAAGGGAGATTTGATAGGCATTTAATCGAGATGAAAAAAAATACAAATGTAAAGATTTCTATGGGAGTTTTTTTTTTCTTGTGCAATTTTATCATTTTTTAAATAAAAGTCCCTAAAAAGGGAAATGCCATATGGATGTTTCTCCATTATTGTATCTTGGCTGTATTTTATTTATTATTGGAAACAATTTCAGATTTTTGAACAAAATAAATTTGGAACTGTTTGAAATTGTTTTGTTTTTACATAAAGTGGAAACCTTGCTCAGCTTTTGTGAAAACAAAAATATAAAAAGTTTCAGTAAGTTTCAGTTGCGGAAACCCTTTGTAAACAATATGTATCCCAATTGTATATGGAGGTTGAAACTATGCAGAAACTTCAAGTTTCAGTAAGTTTCCGTCGCGGAAACCATTTGTAAACAATATGTATCCAAAACGTATATGGAGATTGAAACTATGCAGAAACTTCAAGTTTCAGTAAGTTTCCGTTGCGGAAACCATTTGGATTCATGGACAGCCTAAGTTTCAGCACTGCGGAAACTTAATGAAACTTGAAGTTTACGGCTGAAACCTGTCGGAAACTTAAAGTAACCTTAAGTTTCCGCAGAGTTTCCAAAGGGTTTCCGCAGCGCTGAAACCAGATATTTCATCCAGTGTGTACATGTAGAAATACTTGACATATATTTACAATGTCTATTTTACTTCATGTCTTGGATTTAAAAATATATATGAAGGTAAAGTAGTGAAATGTAGGAAGGTAAACCGTGTGTAAAGAAGAATATTCATCAAGAATGAAGTGTGTTGCAATCAGCATAATTAATTAAATGTGTACATCATATTTTTGCACATGATTTGACAGACTGCTCCATTGTTAGCTTTTTATTGGCCAACAAGCTTTTCATATCTCCCTCTGGGTCATCTATTAAATACTGACAGGCTTATGATATTGAAATCTGATCAGTTGGTACATTATGGGTGGAAATGAGAAGTTCACTTTGGACTGAATGGAATACCAAAAAAATGATATCAAATCCTGTTCTATTGTAAAACATTAGATTATACTACTAACAAAGAAAAGGTTTATCCCAACTTGATAGTGGGTCACTTTGACCTCATTTTGGAATTTATTGACATACATATTCAAATTAACTCTGGGTCATACCTCTATAGTCAACTACTATCTTGTAGTGTATTTTTTTATTTTTTTTTAAAAGATGGATACTTTAGACTTTTCAAAAATATTTTATGATATGTACATATTCATTGTTGTTCAAAACAAATTGAGACAAGTGTATCATGTTCATGTAACAGTGAAGTTTTCTTTGTTTATTCATGTACATGCAGTTATTTTGTAAATTGCATTCATATTTTTAAAAAAGTAAGATCTTTGTTGCATTTTTAAAGGGGGATTTGATAGGCATTTAATCAAGATGAAAAAAAATACAAATGTAAAGATTTCTATGGGAGTTTTTTTTTTCTTGTGCAATTTTATCATTTTTTAAATAAAAGTCCCTAAAAAGGGAAATGCCATATGGATGTTTCTCCATTATTGTATCTTGGCTGTATTTTATTTATTATTGGAAACAATTTCAGATTTTTGAACAAAATAAATTTGGAACTGCTTGAAATTGTTTTGTTTTTACATAAAGTGGAAACCTTGCTCAGCTTTTGTGAAAACAAAAATATAAAAAGTGTCAGTAAGTTTCAGTTGCGGAAACCCTTTGTAAACAATATGTATCCCAATTGTATATGGAGGTTGAAACTATGCAGAAACTTCAAGTTTCAGTAAGTTTCCGTCGCGGAAACCCTTTGTAAACAATATGTATCCAAAACGTATATGGAGGTTGAATCTATGCAGAAACTTCAAGTTTCAGTAAGTTTCCGTTGCGGAAACCATTTGGATTCATGGACAGCCTAAGTTTCAGCACTGCGGAAACTTAATGAAACTTGAAGTTTCCGTGCTGAAACCTGTCGGAAACTTAAAGTAACCTTAAGTTTCCGCAGAGTTTCCAAAGGGTTTCCGCAGCGCTGAAACCAGATATTTCATCCAGTGTGTACATGTAGTAATACTTGACATATATTTACAATGTATATTTTACTTCATGTCTTGGATTTAAAAATATATATGAAGGTAAAGTAGTGAAATGTAGGAAGGTAAACCGTGTGTAAAGAAGAATATTCATCAAGAATGAAGTGTGTTGCAATCAGCATAATTAATTAAATGTGTACATCATATTTTTGCACATGATTTGACAGACTGCTCCATTGTTAGCTTTTTATTGGCCAACAAGCTTTTCATATCTCCCTCTGGGTCATCTATTAAATACTGACAGGCTTATGATATTGAAATCTGATCAGTTGGTACATCATGGGTGGAAATGAGAAGTTCACTTTGGACTTAATGGAATATCAAAAAAATGATATCAAATCCTGTTCTATTGTAAAACATTAGATTATACTACTAACAAAGAAAAGGTTTATCCCAACTTGAAAGTGGGTCACTTTGACCTCATTTTGGAATTTATTGACATACATATTCAAATTAACTCTGGGTCATACCTCTATAGTCAACTACTATCTTGTAGTGTATTTTTTTATTTTTTTTTTAAAGATGGATACTTTAGACTTTTCAAAAATATTTTATGATATGTACATATTCATTGTTGTTCAAAACAAATTGAGACAAGTGTATCATGTTCATGTAACAGTGAAGTTTTCTTTGTTTATTCATGTACATGCAGTTATTTTGTAAATTGCATTCATATTTTTAAAAAAGTAAGATCTTTGTTGCATTTTTAAAGGGAGATTTGATAGGCATTTAATCGAGATGAAAAAAAATACATATGTAAAGATTTCTATGGGAGTTTTTTTTTTCTTGTTCAATTTTATCATTTTTTAAATAAAAGTCCCTAAAAAGGGAAATGCCATATGGATGTTTCTCCTCAGCTTTTGTGAAAACAAAAATATAAAAAGTTTCAGTAAGTTTCCATCGCGGAAACCATTTGTAAACAATATGTATCCCAAACGTATATGGAGATTGAAACTATGCCGAAACCTCAAGTTTCAGTAAGTTTCCGTTGCGGAAACAATTTGGATTCGTGGACAGCCTAAGTTTCAGCACTGCGGAAACTTAATGAAACTTGAAGTTTCCGTGCTGAAACCTGTCGGAAACTTAAAGTAACCTTAAGTTTCCGCAGAGTTTCCAAAGGGTTTCCGCAGCGCTGAAACCAGATATTTCATCCAGTGTACCCCGCAACAGTAATGTTTTAAACTGTTTTATAGAGGTCGTTTTAATTCAATTATGTCTGAAAGACCAACAAAGTTGGTGTAGTTTCATCGTATAAGGAGGGTGTGTTGCAACCACTATGGAAATAAAAGCACTATTGAAATAAATTATTTCAGTAGTGGTTGGGAATGTATTTCATTAAAAAAATCACCTTGCAACCACTATTGAAATAACACCACTATTGAAATAAATTATTTCAATAGTGGTTAGGGACGTATTTCATCAGAAGAATCACCTTGCAACCACTATTGAAATACAACTACTATTAAAGTAGTGATTTTAATAGAAGTTGTGGATGTATTTCATTATAAGAACTACTTTACAGACACCATTAAAGTTCAACTACTATTAAATCTATTTTTTCAATCGTGGATGGGAATGTATTACTATATAAATATAACTATGTAATCACTATTGTAACACAATTGGAAACAAAGAAGCTGGATATTATATTTGCAAACTATTTCGAAAAGCAAGAAATCTAAGAAATAGTTTCAAATACACAATTATGTTACAATTTTCACTGCTGTGTAGAAATAAATAGCCAATTCTCGCAAATAAACATACAAATACGTTTTTTTTTATCTAACAAATAATTTCAAATACACAAATAAGGTACTCTATACTTGCATATTTTACGGTACTAATAATCAAGACTATGAAATAAATTAACTTATTTTAGGATTTTCACTGTTGTGCAGAAATATCAAATCCTCGCAAATTAACATATAGAATTGTTTTCATATTTTTTTTACCTTTCTCTTTCTATAGATATATCATGTTTTATGAAAATTGTAAAAAATTTTGTACTAGAAGACAACGTTGTAAATTGCCAGAACTTCTAATCAAAACCCCTGCATATTAAAAAAATAATTTATAGCTTATATATCATAATATCTATCGATCTATCTATCTATCTATCTATCTATCTATCTATCTATCTATCTATCTATCTATCTATCTATCTATTTATATATATATATATATATATATATATATATATATATATATATATATATATATATATATATATATATATATATATTATAATGAATATCACTATTGAGATAAATAGTGGTTGGGGATGTACTTCATCTTGACGAATATTGAAAGCAACAAATTATTTCAATAGTGGTTGGTATCCGTTCCATTATAACCACTTGTTGAATAAATTATTTCAATAGTGGTTAGGTATACATTTCATTACAACCACTATTGAAATAATTAATTTAAATAGTAGTTTAGGATGCGGTTCATTACAACCATTATTGAAATAAAATATTTCAATAGTGGTAGGGATGCATGTCATTTTAATGCCTATTATTCCGATTGTGCAGAACACTTTCGGTTCCAAATGACAAATGGTATTGGATACATGACCATAAAGAGGTAAATCAAAGACCATCATAATCAAAAAGGAATTCATTATCTCATAAGACATACTTCTTATCTTAAGAATCTCCCTTAGCAGAAAGGAATCTGTTACAAACAGACATAATAATAAACAAAAAACTTTAATGCATCATCAACCACTGTTGAAATACATGTACTTTATTTCAAAAGTGGTTAAAATAAAACGCATCCTAACCACTATTGAATTAATATCATTCAATAGTGGTTGATATGAATCGCATCCTTAACCACTATTGAAATAATATATTTCAATAGTGGTTGAAATGAAGTACATCGCCAACAACTATTCAAATAATTTATCTCAATAGTGATATTTATAGTAATATTTATCAATAATTAATTAATCATAATACAGGGGGTTTGAATATATGTTCTGGCAATTTATAAGATGTTGACTTTTGTGCAAATAATATACAATATTCATAGGACATGATACATGTATGTCTGTAGAAAGAGAAATGTAAAGAAAAAAATGTAAATTCATTCTAGGCTACGATTGAAAAAATAATTTTTATTGTAGTTGTACTTCAACAGTGTATGTAAATTGATTTTCAAAATGGAATACATCCCGGAACACTATTTAGATAATTTATTTCAATAGTGTTTGTATTTCAATAGTGGTTGCAAATCGATTCTTCCAATGAAATACATTCCCAACCACAAGTGAAATAATTTATTTCAATAGTGGTATTATTTCAATAGTGGTTGCAAAGTGATTTTTCTAATGAAATGCATTCCCAACCATTATTGAAATAATTTAATTCAATAGTGGTTTTATTTCAATAGTGTTGCAACAGGGGGCCCAAAAAGTTGTTACAGCATATCATCCTTCAAATTTTTCTGTACAAGTATGAAACGTTGAGTGAGACATTTCTAGTGATAAATCAAAATTTCAGCGTCAGTCGTAGAATTATAAGCAAGATACAGAACTCACAATTCTGTGTGGTCTGAGTCAATTTTTTGTTCACAAGAGTTAATTACATTCAACTTAAGTTTTTTAAACTTGGCATTTTCTATTCAGAATGAACAAAAGAATGGCATCAGTTCTGTGAGCAAAGCTCTGTATCTTACTTATAAATCGAAACTTGAAACAACTGAATATGGTTAGTTAAGAGAAAACTGTAAACAATTAAAACAGAGGAAATATGCACTAAAACAAAGAAAGAGCACAATTTATTTCTCATAATATATATATATATATATATATATATATATATATATATATATATATATATATATATATATATATATATATATATATATATATATATATATACATTCCTAGCAGCAAAAACAATCACCGTTTAGACTGAAAATGCAGAGCATCTTTACAAAACACATTGCACTATACCTGTAATCAACCATAACATAGAGATCGTACCGAATTACCAAAACATGTATAGTATTTATAATACATTGTAAGTGCATCAGATTTTGCTAATTTGGTATAGGTAAACAATTAACTGTCAGATTTACCTTAAAAGTCTTAATTTGATTCGATACGTAAAAAAAGTCAAAGCACAAGCGATATTTCCCCTCAAGTTAAAAAGCATAAACGAATTCAAAACAACGTAAAACCACGGCCACGAGTGAAAATGTCAACGCATTGAAAGATTTAACCTACATTCACTTCACGAAATCGGCACAAATATATTTAGCATGTTTCAAGTATCCCTTCGCATGTAAACTGTTGCACAACAAGCAAATTCATCTTTGTCAGTTTGACCCGTTTGCCATGCGTCAACATTCAAACATGGCTGCTTTGTACAAAGAACTTTCGTTTTCGATATGGAATACCGAACCCGAAGTTATAAACTGATTGACTGCGATTATCTCTTTATTTTTATTTTCTTAAATTACTAAAATTTGAAACAAAATTCGCCGACAATTTTTGCACTTTATATTTTCCCTTACATAAGGATTATTTATGCAAAATTACGTTGAATTTGACTCAGTAGTTCTTGAGAAGAAGATTTTCAAAAATGCATCCCCCTTTTTATACAGTTTCGAGGTTTTCTCCGTTTTAAATAAAGATCGGTCTTTCATTTCTGCAATTATAATCACCTTTCTATAAGGATGCTTTGTGCCAAATTTGGTTGAAATTGACGAAGTGGTTTTAGAGAAGAAGTTTAAAATGTGAAAATTTTACAGACGGACGGGCAGACGGACAGACGGACGACGGACAAAAGGTGATCAGAAAAGCTTAAGTGAGCTTTTAGCTCAGGTGAGCTTAAAAGTCAAATTATGTTTTTACTTTTTTCAATTTTATTCATAATTCATATGATTTGTATTGGCAATATTATTTTTTGACAAACATTGATACACGGTGTTATGTTAACCATACCGTTATAGATTTATCATCGGTTTTGGGTTTATTAGATATATCTGCAGCTCTGAGGAAATGAACGTCAGGAATCGCCTGGAGGGTCTATTAATGATGAATAATATGATTATCATTTATATAAGAAATTTAGAATAATTTTTGAAAAAGAGACAATCTTTTATCTGACTGTTAGCATTTTAGTACCTCTGGCCCTTTGTTTTTGATTTCCGCGGCGTCAATGTCAATGTTTCCCTCTGCATCATCTTCCTGTTCATCGATATGGGCTTTCTCTAAAAATTTATTTCCTCTCTAGTCAAATTACACATTGGAATCTAAGAGAGAGAGAGAGAGAGAGAGAGAGAGAGAGAGAGAGAGAGAGAGAGAGAGAGAGAGAGAGAGAGAGAGAGAGAGAGAGAAAAGAGCTTTTGAATGTTTAAACGGTGTATTAATTTTATAAGCAGAATTAAGGACGTTGTTTACTCAGGGTTTGAGTTCTCAAGTCCGGATTGTTAAAAAGTTCAATTTAATGAGTAAAATTTGTTTTAAATACAAAAAGTATTTATGAAATGAATTATTATTGACATAACAATCGATAATTTTACTACATTATGGAATAAGGTTCTGACAAAGTTTGACTTTTAGCAAAACAGAGCAAATTCGGACTAAATTTTTCAGATTTTGTTTTCCACTGAAATATTTTTGGTAGTACTGTAATATTTAAAGTTAAGATTTTATTTGTTAGTCAACATAATTTTGCATATTTTTTGTTGGTTTTATCTGGCTTTTAGTTTAGATAATCGTATGGAACACACTACAAAAATATTGAAAAATGCCTAAAAATGATAAAAGACACCATATCTTAAAATTTTGATCATTGACCTCATATAAAGTTTATGCCAGCAGAGAAAGGTCAATATACTTAGTTTAATACTATTAATGTTTTAGCATTATCATCATTCAGTTTTTTGTTATATTGAATCAAAAATGGGTAGTAATTTGAAAACTGATAGAAGAAATTCGGACTAGAATATCTATAAAAATTGTGAATGAAAACTTTATGCTTTGTATCTATTTAATGTCACTACCATTCATAAACTGTATTTCATTTGTTAAAGAGTTAAGCAATTTGTGTTATTTTCACAATTAAGAAAATCTCAATCTTAGTGTAAAATTTTTATGGATTTTTCTTAAATTTTCAAAAATTATTCAATGGCCATTAACTCAAAAAGTAGGTCATTGACCTACTTTTTTGAAAGTGATGAATAACACTACCATATAAGGTCTATAACACACAATAGTTGGTTTTTTATTATCAACAGTGGAATTTTTTTTCATTCTGAGTAAACGTCATCCTTAAATGATATATGTTTAATTAAAATATTATGTCAGTTATACTGTCACACATGTGTAACTTAACAAAAACTGTACCTGTTCTATAACGACAACGGAAAACTTGGGTCGGTTGAAAAACTACTGATGTGGAGTCAGTGGCTTGGTAGACTTGCGCACGCGGTTGTTGTACTTGTACTTGTTGTACTCTGGAAGCCTAGACGGCAAATCTCTAGTGTCCACGAACTGTGTCCTGAAGTATGCAACAACCCTTCTATTGAACCGCTCCACGCGACCTGTAATATGTTGACGCTTTTGTAAAATACTTGATTAAAATATTAATTCCATACATGCATCTATTTTTTTATCGCCGACATGCAAGAACACATAGTATTTTAGTACCGTCTGTTAGCAGCTTATATTTGCCTTAGCTTAAGTGATTTTTAGTTTAAACCTTACGTAATACGTACATTTTGTAATATACATTTGTAAAATTGTATTTCAGCTTGTAAATTTTCTCCACCTCCTTAAAAACGGACCAGGACTGTTCCGGATTGGGGTCATTTGTCTCTCGCTTTTTCCTCACATTTTAAAAAAAATATTTCTCATTTCGAAGGCCTGCCACGTTTTAATGAGGCCGGGTCTGATTTGTTCTACCCAAGATTTTTGAATGATATTTTTTGCATGAATTCTACTGATATAATTATTATTCTAAGATCAAAAATATAAGACATTTTCAACATCGTTTGTTAAAGGGGTCATCTCAAAGTTTGTTAATTTTTTTTAATATAGGACCCCATGTAATGTTGCTTAAAATGTATCAATTTTGCACATTTTTTAAATCTTTTTAAATCTTCTGCCAAGGGAATTCTTTTTCTGTTCTATATTTTAAAGTTATTGCTAAAAGGCATCAAATGGTCAAATAAAAAAAAAACTTTTACCACCTGGTTTGTTCAAGGGGTCTTATCAAAGTTGTTTTTTGTATGCCCAATTTCCCAGAATTGTCAGATAATGAATATGTTTTATTTAACAAAGGCGGAAATGGTTATTTTTATAGTGATATTAAACATCCAGACATATTTAAGTAATGAATAAATATATAACATCACATATTAAGGGTCGTTTATATAAAATACATGGTTACTGTCGTAAAATATATGAACTAAGCTATATTTAGGCGGGTTAAGAAAACGTGACAGAGAGCTAGGCTTGCTAAACCCTCTTCACGTTTTCGACATGAGCCCAAATATAGCTTATACTTCGAGACATTTATGTTCATTCCACAATATTATATCAATTTTACACATCAAACGAGCTATTTTTAGCAAACTTCGCTGAATATCTTGCAGTTGAAACTATCACACCATGGCGTCAACCAAGCAAAAAAAATGACGTTACAATACAAATGAAACGCTGCGCGAAAGCATGCGTACTCAATCTGTAATCAGCCTCGTTAAATTGTTATTATCGATGTTACCAATTAACCAATTACCAGTTAATTAGCGAAGCTCGATTGACAAAAAATAAAAACAAATTGGTAATCTTGAAGTACAATTGATGTTTAAAATATATAAAATAAAAAAAAGACAGTTCTATTCCGATTTATCGGTATTAAAGACCAAAAATTCGAGTCTATTATTTTAATATAATATTATATATATATATATATATATATATATATATATATATATATATATATATATATATATATATATATATATATATATATATATCACATGTTGATTTCAATTAGCGGTGGATACCACCGATGAGATACATTTTTGATAATCCAGTGTGTATTCTTACGCCGTATGAAGTCATAGATAAACACGTACTGTAAATGTGTAGTTTGTTTACAAAATTGATACGTTGTGTCGGTGAGCAGAATTCCTAATAATACAGTTGACAGATCGACAGAAAGGGTACGGGTGTGGTAAAATCTTCAAAATTTGAAAAGGATGAAACCATTTTTGATGTTGAAATCGAAGGGATCAATATTTGTTTACCTTTTTTTCAATATCGGCTTGAAGTTGTACCGACAGATATTTACGGAGAATGAAATATGGCAAACAAATAATATCAAGTTTGAAATTTTTTCTAAACTTAGGGGAGTATTTAAAGCAAAACAAGAGGATCTGAACAGCGAGGGGAGAAGCAATATATCCCAAGAATCAGACGCAATAACTGACTAAGAAATAAATCAATTATGGTAAAAAAGAACTTGGGTGTAAACAGTCCCGAGAGTGTAATTAATTCCTTGTGGCTTTTTAACACCTATTTTTTGGCTTAAGGGGCTCCGACGAACACAGATCAATGTCATGGGGCGACATTTATCTACAAAAAGACATGAGCCGTTCCGAAATTTAAATCTACAATGAACGTCAATCCAAAACCCGACAAGGGGTAAATCCTCGAGACGTTTGCGTTGTCAAACCAAAAATGTGGGAAAAGTTAGAAGTATCTGATCGTTGTCGAATTAAAATATACAAATTTTACCCCAAAAAAAGAAACCTCTGATTTCTGCGATTCCGATGACCCGTTTTATTTGGCAACTCACACTCAACAATGCGCGATGACACATGAAGACCAATGGTTTAAAAGACAGCCCATAGGTGTCAATAAATTAGGATCAATTATGAAAAGAATGACAACTTCAACAGGGATTGTTGGCGAGAAAAAATTAACAAATCAAAGTGCTCGCAAACACCTGGTTAAAAAATTAAGCGAAAATAACATATCTGCCAACCAGATCATACAAATCACAGGACACAAAAATATTTAGTCAATTAACAACTACAGCAGTTTAAATGAAATCCACCACAGAAATATTCCATCAATTCTTTCGAATCCAAGAGCACCCCAATGTTCCTCAGGATCCGCCACTTTCCCATTTACCCAAAACAACACTGCCTTCTAAAACACTTTAAATAACAGTGGAGCCGCAAGCACAACAATGAATGTGGCAGAGGGTGTCCAAACCTGGTCAACGGAAATATTTTAGGTGGAAAATCATCGTTTATATCCAAAACCAACCGAATTCTGCATCCAAAAAAGGTCGCGCGTCATCTTTGATTCTCACTCGGATGAATGACTTAGACCGCGGTTGATTTAAACAAAGGCGAAATAAAAGTAACAATTATAAAAAAAAGTGTATTATGTTATGCATACTTTCTTTCATAGATTATTAAAACACTGATCAAAAATTTGTTTGTTTGGCTTGGAACTTTTTCGTCATGTGTAATATTGTGTGATTTTTTACATCACAAAACTGTGTGTTGTGCAGCTTGATAACACAACGATTTAATAATGTGTAGAAATAACGAAGATTAACAAGTTAAGTTGGTTAAAACATGTGATAAAAAGAATATATCATGGTTTGTGATGGTATATGAATTGGATGGTATACGAGTTGGATAAAATTCATATACCATTACAAACCATGAGAGATCATATATATATATATATATATATATATATATATATATATATATATATATAAAAGCACTAAAAATAACCAACGACACGAACAATAAAGTAAAATATTGTCAAATTTTCGGGACAACCCGTCCCTTCTTCAGGACAACAAAATAAAAACTACATAAGAAAGAAGAAAAACATCTACAAAACTAGCACTAAACTAAACTAAATAATATATAAAAACTAGATAATGTTTAAACACCGGATCCAAACGTGGCAGCTACATCTTTATATTTAAGAATTCGAGCCCGAGAAAGAAAAATCCCGTCCGACGCAGCGGACGGTCTGTGAAGAAGTGCTGAAAGATAACGCGAACGAATTAACTTGCTAATTGGGGGTTGCTGTTAATTAAGTTGTACTAGTAAGATAATTCGTAGTGAAAGTTTGTAGGGAAGATTGGCCCTATAAAAAACCACATAAATAATCATGAATGTAAAAATTAATGGAAGTGAAATAAAGCAAAAGAACAAAACCGATTAAGGAAATAGCTAATAATTTGAATAAATAACATGATTAATAGTTTGTACATGGACCGAAAAAGATGAAGATGGTGATATTGCTACGAAAACAAATCAGTACTTAGTTGATGTTCATTTTGGTGAAGTCACTTAATTTGTTAATGCCGTCAGGGCGGAATGACTTCAGTCTATGCATCCAAAATTTTTCTTTGTTTTTTCTCTCCGCATCTGTCCAGTTAGGGTTGTGATCAATGACCAAAACCAGCATGTCCTCCCATTTGTGATCATTTAAATTAAAATGTTCCCCGACGGGTTCTTTAATTTTCTTAGTTTTGATGGTGGAACGATGATTATTGATGCGCCTGCGGAGGTCTCCTGTTTCCCCTACGTATTGTTTCTGACAAAATTTACAATTGATGAGATATACACAATTGTCAGTACGACAAGAAGTATTTGCGAAAATTTTGTAAGTACGGCCAGTAATGGGGCTAGAGAAGTCGTCTGCATCAGAGCTGTGTTTGCACAACAGACATCTGGTGTCAGAACAAGTTCTAAAGCCACCATTAGGCAGAGGGTTCTTTAGTTTGGTTCTTACCACCATGTCCTTAAGGTTTCTAGGGCGCTTGAAAGCTGCCATTGGGGGGTTTTTGAAAACCTCAACCATTTTATCATTGCTGTAAAGGATTGGTAGGTTCTTCTTTAAGACTGCATTTAGGCCCCTAAGGACAGGGTGGTAAGTAGTGACAAATGGGACCTTGTTTTCTTCGTTTTTGGGTTTATATTTCAGAAGGGATAAACAATCCTCTTTAGCTAAATCATCAATTGCATTCTGTACAGAGTGCGAGCTGTAGCCCCTGGCACATAAGTGGGATTTTAGGAGTTGACTTTGCTCAGAGTATAGTTCTTGAGTTGAACAAATACGTCTGACTCTGGTGGCTAGGCCTTTTGGTATGCCTCTAAACGTATGAGGTGGGTGGCAGCTAGACGTCATTAAATAGAGGTGGGAATCTGTAGGTTTAGTATGAAGATTGAAATCGAGTTTACCATCGACTAAAGTTGAAGTAGTGTCAAGAAACGTGTTGTTGAATGAGGAAATTTCAGTCGTAAATTTGATAGAATGATGGAAAGAATTGACAAAGGTAATAAAATCATCGAGGTTGTTTCTGTTGTCAACCCACTTCATTTCGATGTCGTCTATGAAGCGCAACCAACTAAGAGGTTTGAAGGGTGACTGTGTTAGTAGGTTACGCTCTAGATTACCCATGAATATATTGGCATAAGATGGTGCCATTTTGGTGCCCATAGCAGTGCCACTGACTTGAAGGTAGTGTTCTCCATTGAACATAAAATTATTGAATTTTAGAACATGCTCTAGTAGCTTGGTGAGAGATTCAGTTGAAGGGATCTGAACCTCTCTAGCGTCCCATACCTCTTTACAGGCTGCAATACCTTCGTCATGCGGAATGTTGGTGTAAAGGGATGTGACATCCATCGTCACGAGAATAGTATTATCTGGAAGATTTGAAGATGGCGTTTTGTTAAGATAATCCGTTGTATCTTTAAGATATGACGGTAAATTTTCAACATGTGGACGGAGATGAAGGTCGATGAATTCTGAAATTTTTTCAGTGGGATGTCCAATGGCACTTACTATGGGACGTCCTGGCATTCCAGGTTTGTGAATTTTTGGAAGAACATAAAATTGGCCGGGCTTACAGTTGATAGGAAGAAGGGTAGAATAAATATTGTAACCAATTTCATTATTTTCAAACATAGTTTGAAAAACGTTTTTACCAAAAGCTTGACACTGATCCTACAGATGACTTCTCAAATACTATTACCAAAACATTAGATACTATGTTTGAAAATAATGAAATTGGTTACAATATTTATTCTACCCTTCTTCCTATCAACTGTAAGCCCGGCCAATTTTATGTTCTTCCAAAAATTCACAAACCTGGAATGCCAGGACGTCCCATAGTAAGTGCCATTGGACATCCCACTGAAAAAATTTCAGAATTCATCGACCTTCATCTCCGTCCACATGTTGAAAATTTACCGTCATATCTTAAAGATACAACGGATTATCTTAACAAAACGCCATCTTCAAATCTTCCAGATAATACTATTCTCGTGACGATGGATGTCACATCCCTTTACACCAACATTCCGCATGACGAAGGTATTGCAGCCTGTAAAGAGGTATGGGACGCTAGAGAGGTTCAGATCCCTTCAACTGAATCTCTCACCAAGCTACTAGAGCATGTTCTAAAATTCAATAATTTTATGTTCAATGGAGAACACTACCTTCAAGTCAGTGGCACTGCTATGGGCACCAAAATGGCACCATCTTATGCCAATATATTCATGGGTAATCTAGAGCGTAACCTACTAACACAGTCACCCTTCAAACCTCTTAGTTGGTTGCGCTTCATAGACGACATCGAAATGAAGTGGGTTGACAACAGAAACAACCTCGATGATTTTATTACCTTTGTCAATTCTTTCCATCATTCTATCAAATTTACGACTGAAATTTCCTCATTCAACAACACGTTTCTTGACACTACTTCAACTTTAGTCGATGGTAAACTCGATTTCAATCTTCATACTAAACCTACAGATTCCCACCTCTATTTAATGACGTCTAGCTGCCACCCACCTCATACGTTTAGAGGCATACCAAAAGGCCTAGCCACCAGAGTCAGACGTATTTGTTCAACTCAAGAACTATACTCTGAGCAAAGTCAACTCCTAAAATCCCACTTATGTGCCAGGGGCTACAGCTCGCACTCTGTACAGAATGCAATTGATGATTTAGCTAAAGAGGATTGTTTATCCCTTCTGAAATATAAACCCAAAAACGAAGAAAACAAGGTCCCATTTGTCACTACTTACCACCCTGTCCTTAGGGGCCTAAATGCAGTCTTAAAGAAGAACCTACCAATCCTTTACAGCAATGATAAAATGGTTGAGGTTTTCAAAAACCCCCCAATGGCAGCTTTCAAGCGCCCTAGAAACCTTAAGGACATGGTGGTAAGAACCAAACTAAAGAACCCTCTGCCTAATGGTGGCTTTAGAACTTGTTCTGACACCAGATGTCTGTTGTGCAAACACAGCTCTGATGCAGACGACTTCTCTAGCCCCATTACTGGCCGTACTTACAAAATTTTCGCAAATACTTCTTGTCGTACTGACAATTGTGTATATCTCATCAATTGTAAATTTTGTCAGAAACAATACGTAGGGGAAACAGGAGACCTCCGCAGGCGCATCAATAATCATCGTTCCACCATCAAAACTAAGAAAATTAAAGAACCCGTCGGGGAACATTTTAATTTAAATGATCACAAATGGGAGGACATGCTGGTTTTGGTCATTGATCACAACCCTAACTGGACAGATGCGGAGAGAAAAAACAAAGAAAAATTTTGGATGCATAGACTGAAGTCATTCCGCCCTGACGGCATTAACAAATTAAGTGACTTCACCAAAATGAACATCAACTAAGTACTGATTTGTTTTCGTAGCAATATCACCATCTTCATCTTTTTCGGTCCATGTACAAACTATTAATCATGTTATTTATTCAAATTATTAGCTATTTCCTTAATCGGTTTTGTTCTTTTGCTTTATTTCACTTCCATTAATTTTTACATTCATGATTATTTATGTGGTTTTTTATAGGGCCAATCTTCCCTACAAACTTTCACTACGAATTATCTTACTAGTACAACTTAATTAACAGCAACCCCCAATTAGCAAGTTAATTCGTTCGCGTTATCTTTCAGCACTTCTTCACAGACCGTCCGCTGCGTCGGACGGGATTTTTCTTTCTCGGGCTCGAATTCTTAAATATAAAGATGTAGCTGCCACGTTTGGATCCGGTGTTTAAACATTATCTAGTTTTTATATATTATTTAGTTTAGTTTAGTGCTAGTTTTGTAGATGTTTTTCTTCTTTCTTATGTAGTTTTTATTTTGTTGTCCTGAAGAAGGGACGGGTTGTCCCGAAAATTTGACAATATTTTACTTTATTGTTCGTGTCGTTGGTTATTTTTAGTGCTTTTTTATATCTCATCTTATAACCTTGTATCTTTTGATCCGACACTTTAGATAACGAGTGTTGTTGGTTTGCTAGTGCTTCTTATATATATATATATATATATATATATATATATATATATATATATATATATATATATATATATATATATATATATGAAGTAAGTTCACACTAGTTATTGTAATTACAATGTACATGTACTTATGCAACGCCTATAAACAATGTGGTATAAACTATATTATTATGGAAAAAGACATGTTTTGGCTACATTACGATCCAGTTTACTATGGAGTTAAATTATCTTTAAATTACATGCAATAATGAAAAAAAATTAAAGATTGACAGACATAGCTAATAAAAAAAAAAGACCACCAGGCACTATAACAAATGGTTGGCATAATTCAAATCATTTGATCAAGTGATGCTAAGTATCTTTCGTAAAACGTTGAAATCTTTAGTTGTTAGAAATATCTATAACAACGTATGAGGACGTATAATAACATATAACATGGATTTTGTGACCTCAATTTGTGTAAAATTTTGTACATATGTGACAAGATAATGTTCACTCCCGAAAATACTATTTAAATCACAATTATATAAAACTCAGGGGAAATAATGAAAAGTAAGTATAGAAACAATTAATGTACATCGTTTGATATTGTAAAAAATGGCAAAATTTAACGGTTAATTAATCTTATACTTTATTCACATATAGTTTTCAGTGTTTACTATTTTGTTTGATTCATGCATAAATTTCTTAAGCTGTAATGCAATTCTAATCAGTATCATCAACAACATAAATGACAATTATAAACTTATGCTTTTTCAGTGCTTTAATATTTGTTTTTATTTTCATCCAGCATTTCTCTGTCATTGACGAATAAAGTCAGTTATCAGCAAATCAAGCAGCAAAATAAACATTAGACCAACTAGAGACGAGCTCGTTGCAAGCAACGATTAGGTCTTCCGTCGTAGCTGCGTCATACTTGTGACGTAATACAAAAATTGATACCTGACCATGGTGCAATATTAGATGTATAAACACTGTGTAAAAGAAACAAAGTACATGTATATAAGCAAATACAGATCTTTAAAAGTTGTCTGAAGTTTGATTCGTTTTTTTGCATGTGCATTTTATTTTGAGAGACTTATCTAATCATCATAATTGACTCAATATACACAGAATATGGACAACGATTATAATCACACAGTGGGTATGCCCGGTATGAACGTAAAAAGACCAAACATTTTACTCGCATTTTTTATCGAAAGCAAGGGCCAATGAATCTTTTAGAATGTATGCGGAGATCCTGGAAATTTTACAGGGGGTTCTGAAGAATAATTTTGTTTTTTGAGGGGGGGGGGGGGGGAGGGGGCATGTGCGGATAAGAAAAATTTTCCTGGGGTGGGGGTTGAGTGTCTGACGGTTATTTGAGTTTGCCTGGGGATGTCCGAGGCATATTTTTGTAATTTTATATTGTACATGTAATGGAAAGAAATATTTTGCGGGGGTTGGGGTGGGGTCTGGAACCCTCACCCTACTCTTCTAGATTCGTGCATGGGGAAGACCGATGCCGGTAATTTAACGGTAATTTTAACCATTTTTATTTAATCAATCATTTTCAAAATTATCGGAATTCCAATATTACCTTTAAACGCAGTTAAAACTTAAAATACGAACCATTTAGTCTCGGTGAGTATTCGGCCAACATGTGTCCGCGTACGAAAGAAATGGCAACATTCAAGAAATTTGGATGGACGATCTGGGTCCTAGGTCGTCCATCCGATTCTTTTTCAGACTAAGAGCTACAGAACTGCACTTAAAGAATGTCAAACTGATTATGTCAATTTATTTTGTCTCAAAGAATCAGTTTTTTTTAATCAATAAAGTTTTACCTTAAAAAAAAAAGAAATCGGGCACAAATTTCAATGTTAGCATTTTACAATTTAAAGGTCTAATAAAATTTTGAATAAAGTTTCAAGATACTACTCTTCGTTGTTTTATACGAAATATTGCATGGAAAAAAGATTTACATCGCATATATATTATAGAACTAATTTCTTCTCTTTTTTATTTACATCAAAATAAATCCAAGAAAAAATCTAAATTTTTTTTTCCTTTATATGTGTTAATGAAAACGTGGTCAGCAAGGGCGGGTTCTATGTCGTGCAAGCACCTACTTAATAGATTGTTACACGGATCTACCACGATGACAAATATGGAAAAGGCAATATTGTGGGTGAAGGATGAATGTGTAGTTTGTTTTTTAGGTTTATTTTTGATAATTATATTCATCTGGATCAATTTGGTCTGTTGGTTTGTTTTGTTTATTGAAAAGGGAAATAAAGAAAATGAGTAATATCCGATATGAAGTCAAGCATATATTTTCATATTATTATTGACTTAAAACATGTTGGAAAAAAGAAATATTGTATCAAGCAGTTAGTTATTATGCGCAGATCATGCATTCCTCTATGGTTTTCACAATTGCATGTATCAGTTACTATACGTATTTGCTTACGGAGAAATTAATTTCCAAAGAGATGATATAGTTATCAGTTAAGTTCCAGATTGTCTTCTGCACATGCAAGCACGTGTGTAATCCTGATTTAAAAATAGGTATAATGGCCGGGGGGGGGGGGGGTCATCGCAACAAAATTGTGTATTAGCGTTCTAGAGTGTACATTGTTAATTAATAATTGATGTTGAATTGTTATTAACAAACAAAATAATAAATTTATAATAACATACACTAAAATGCCAGGGAGTTCTGCTGGACGCGATTTCATTTGTCTTCAATTAATAGGGTGTAAGGATGCCCGCCTACTTAATACATATGCTCACGTGTCAACCGATTAAAAATGACTGTATTTTGGATTTATAAATCGTTCTAAAACATTCGATCTGATATATCGTTGTTAACAATTCAAAACTTTGAACGATTAAATTTGTTTTTATACCTACCCCGACCCTCACGGAAAAATCCATTCAGATCAATGGAAATTTCATTTACAAGACTCCGCGCCAGAATCAGAATGTCTCATTCATTATTTTTTTCGTAGTTATAGTGGACGAGTCCAAAATAGGAATAGAATTGGAATAGGAATACCATGTGAACATATGCCGTGAATGCAGTTTACTTTGCGTCTATTTTCTTATTCTGAGAGTCCTTTTTATCATGCTTATCATGGCTTGAAAATGACGGAAGGCCCTTGAATGTTGTTATCTTTATGCAGGCACGTAGCATCCTTTTTGAACGTGGGCGGGGGGGGGGGGGGGGGGGGGGGGCAGACTCATCCAAAAAATCTTGACAAGCAAATAAAAAAAAAAAAAAAAAGACTTTCCCAAAATCTTCAATATCCTAATCCGGAAAAATTAGTTGCTGTGAGAAAAGATGCATCTTTAATATGTCAACATTTATATTCATAATTGATGAAAACGTTATATGGGATGTAATAAGCAACAATGAGCAAGAGTGTTCAATTAAAAGGGCTTTTCACATTGCACGTGTGTAATCCTGATTTAAAAATAGATTGCCATATTTGAAAGGTCAAAAAAAAAAAGAGGGAGGTGTCATCGCAACAAGATGATACACATTGTCTAAGTAGTACAATGTAAGTAATAGTTGGTGTTGGATTATCATCATTAACAAAGAATCATCAGTTTGGATTAATTAAAACAAATATAAATTCATATAATTGGAATATTTACTGGAGGGGCTACGTACGATTAATTCGCCGAAGTGGGGTACATGTGACCCGATTTTCGATCAATTGGGCGATTTCATTCATCTGGAAAAGGGTTTCACTCGCGTGTACAAATGTAAATGTACATCAAACAATTGCTAGTCAATTAAGTGTGTATGTTATTTGGATAGATTTCTTCTAAAACATTCAATCCAAAGTATAATATATGTAGTTATTAGTTGGCACCCTCCCAATGGATCTATGCCGATGGATCTATCTGAGATCTCAGTTGTTGCGTGAATGGTAAAGAAAGACTTCGCGCCATAATACGTCTCATTCATAATTTTGGCTCGCCGATTAGTGGGCGAGTCCAAGTTAGGCCAGAGCACATGATGTGTAGATGGTCTTATCCACTCTATTTTCTTAACTGGTCATATAATAAATAGAGATATCATGGATCTTTCACTTTTGTCGGAGCATGTAATAAATGGAACCAAAAAATAAAGTAATTCTAATTGAATTAAATTGAAGTTAAAATGTAAATACCCTCTCCCATCTACGGATTAGGATTTTTATTTGATGAAGCTGCCCACCTAACCCCCCCCCCCCCCCCCCCCCACACACACACACACTTTCAAATAACGATGCTACATGTACGTGTTTGAATATCCTTTCCTATATGGTTAGAAATAACAAAATGTCTTTGATTTTGCATCTAATATATAACAAATTCAATTTTCAATTTGGCTGTTTGAGATTATTCGATACATGTACATTCCTAAAATGATTTAAATTAATGAAATGATTTAATTTCCAGTGATATACAGGTACATGCACTCGATCGAAGAAAAAGATTGAAATTGCTTCTAAACTCTGCACGTTCAGTTTAATAATTTATGATCCGCAGCGAAAATTAAATTTCATTTCTTATAAGATAGCCTAATTGATACATGCATGCTTCCATTGAATAAATTTGGGTAGTCAGGCAAGCTTTTTGGAAAGCTATAGATTGTATAATATTAAGGTCAGACGCGACCTTCATGTATCTTCCATTTTTTCCTATCTCCACAATGTGAATTAAGATTTCCACTTTGTTATTTCATAATTAAATTTTTATGTAATATGATTTTTTTGGTTTGAGTATAAAGTGTTCAAATTAAAATATATAGTATGACTTTACTTATAAGCATTCAAATGCATTTTGCGTGCTATTTTAAGGAAAGTTCGAAATATTCTAGCTCCAAAACGAGCCTGGTAATGTACTCTAAATTTTTTAGAATTAACAGGTTTAAATGTTAATAAATAAGGAATGAAATATCAAGGAAAATTATATAAAATTGAGGAACGTCTCATCTGTCCTTAATTAAAATAATATAAATAGACATCATAAATCCCATATCAAACAACATATAACCACTTGAATCTGCACGTTTTTTAATGAATTTATGAACAGCGGCAAATTCTAAGGTAATGTTAGCTGCAAGTCTGTATAGCCCTTGTATGAAAAATTTCGGATGGTACTCAATTTTTCCAGACAGAGAGCTACATATATGCAGCTAAGGTAACTAATAATGCTTCCGATGAAATACTTTGTTTAGTAATGCAAGGTTTTAAGAGAGCAATACTTATTTGTTTAAAAAATAACACCCTAATACTTCGCATTTCATTCGCTGTTTGTAGAACAAGCAGAACCAGTATCTGAGTTCGATCCCTACCGTATGTACATTGTTCGAATTTAATAGCCCTTGCATTGCATTGCTTTGCATATACAAAATATCTTTTAAAAATTCAACACTGAAAGTGTTTATCTATATGGCTATTAATCTATATGTACATGTACACATAGCGTACACATGTGATTCAAAATACCCCAAACGGAAAAATTCACTTATTGAGTCTACATTTTATAGAATTTGCAAAAAATACATTGCGGGTCTGAATGTTTGTTAATGTGTCAATCTATCAATATACAGTTTGTTAATTATTTTCGATTGCTAAGGCTACATCGTTTTTGATGAACATTGAACAACATTTTTTCCATGCCATTATTTCCACGGAAGATAGCGAGTACAATTATAAAGCACAATTTATTTAATTATCTCTTTAATATTGTGTACTAGTATGTAATAAATAATTTATAAATTGCTGCCGAAGGTTGTTTGGTATTTTCGTTTGTAGATGCATTGCAAGTAAAAAACGTGAAACGCGGGGCAAGTCATAATTAATATCCCTAATAACCGTTACTTAAAAATAGCGGCTTTGGATTCAAATATTATCGTATACGAATATTAAGTTCACTTTTTAATATCATCTCCACGATGATAATATTATATCCATCGGAAATCAGTATTTCGTTTTGCTTTAAAAGAAATGTTCTATCGGGAGCAATCCCGCGTTCGTTTAAATTGCCGGCGTACATTTGTCATGTCAGTAATACACACTGTGCTTTATATGACGGCCGTGTATACGTACTGTAGAAAACTTGAGTTTAATTACCATGCATTCGAACCATTTTATTAACACATCTCCCAGTACTGAAACAATTCAAAATGTCTCTGTTACAGTAACACAGTTGGGCGTTAAACATGTGTACGTCCACTCAGCTCTACAAGCATATGCACTGTCGTCAAGGCGACGGCCTGAATACAGCTAGCGACTCTTCTATCGATCGGTTACCTGAGTCTCGTAATGCATCTAAATATAGAAAGGGGCACAGTTATGAAACAAACAACAAAAATAAGGTCAAAGACGTTCATCTTTATGAAATGAATATGTACATATGAATAAAAACATTTGGGAATTTTATGTAGAATTATTTTTGCGCGCTGCATGTATCAGTTAGTGCATTACAAAAAGCCCTTTCATAACCTCCTGAACGTGCGCACCCCCACAAAAATGGACCGAACTGACAACAATTGTTTCTGCAAATACTGGCTATAAATTACGAAAACATTAAATTGAATACCACGGAAGGATTTAAAATTAATTTCTTTACAACTTTGCTTCAATAATGCATTAGAAATTTTTATTCCTTTACAAGTTATTGACAAGAAACTTTTGACGCATCTAACTCCCTAATTATAGGGGCCAGCCCCTTTTTCTGTATACCGAATGAAAGGTCTTGGTAAGACCAAGATCTTTTAAAATACATGTTATAACAAATTTTTATCAGGTAGAAAACTAACACGGAGAATACGCGAATTTTTTTGAATTTTTTTCTTACCTTTGTTTCAACATCTATACCACCCCTTTTATTTGCATTTAAATAATAAATAAAATATATCTCGCACAAATTCAATGTATTAGCTTCCAAACCAGCCCATCTTTGAGACTCTGCCAGTCATCGTTATAGCTAAACCCCCCTGGACAAAAGAAGTCGTTAAAGTTTACTAAAAGGGGAATAACTCAAAACCGGATGAGGATTTTCCTCAACTAAAATATGCAACGACAACATCACGCGGCATGTTATCAGTCCTGAAAATTTCAAAACAATCGGTGAACAAACGAGCGAGATATTAAGGATCAAAGTTGGCGTCTAGAAGAAAAAAAAAAATAATAAGAAATTTGAAAATTTTTCAGAATAATAGTAAGGTCTTCCGTTGGAAACGGAAGACCTTAATAAAAGATTTTAGACAAGAGCAAGTTATTTTCAATTTGTATCTGTTTATCGAAAGCCAAAGAAGAGAACACTCGAGTCAAAGAACTTCGTTTCTGGATTTTATCTAAATCACTTAAAACTTTACAATGGGATAGACATTTACTTTTTTTGAGAAAAAATTCAGACCAGTTACACATTCATTCACCTGATTTTTTTTTTGGCAGACCAGCAATGCCTTGTTTTAATCGTCCCAGTAGTTCCCAGTTATCATGGGAATTTATATCACTTCACATAAGATTCTCAAATAATTAAACTCTTTAAAAAATAAAATCTAGTCTGGAAATAAAAAAATATATGAAATATTAAATTACTTTAAATCTTGATATTCCAAAATAACAGTCAAAACGTTAATGAGTACACCAAATTTTTAGTACATATCTCATTTAGGACAAACTTGGTCATTCCACCTTTAATAAAACATGGTATATATATATATATATATATATATATATATATATATATATATATATATATATATATATATATATATATATAT
This sequence comes from Magallana hongkongensis, assembly GCA_015776775.1. Classification (NCBI taxonomy): domain Eukaryota; kingdom Metazoa; phylum Mollusca; class Bivalvia; order Ostreida; family Ostreidae; genus Magallana; species Magallana hongkongensis. The sequence goes on from CM027470.1 coordinate 3,831,202, forward strand.
ATATATATATAGCTACAGTAGTAGTAGGAATAGATTTAAAAATTGTAGGGTTTATATTTGATATGCTTTGATTATCATGAGGAAGGTCATTTACTTGAGGAGAACCATTTAAGATTGCCGTATCTGTTATGTTTACACAATGTTCTTTTCGCTGTTCATTTGCTTCTGTATGCTATATAAGTAAAAACACAACACCAAAAACACTACATATAATACCAAACACAGACAGTCTGTTTACAAATATTATCTTTATACACTAGACAGTCATTTTGATACATAGACGTGTGTGTGTGTAAAAAGTTTACTTTTACGCAATACTGGACTTTGACCCGTGCGTGCACGGGTTGACATTGCATATGATATCGGACATTTACGAAATAGATACTTCGACACACAATGTTGTTGACTTTCACATAACCAAACTTTAAGCCTTCATTATAGCAATTGATTTTACTACACTCTGCTTAGTTAGAATAATCTAACTGTGTCTCGGAACAGGCCTTCACCACAGTTAAAATGCCTCCCATATACCTGTACTGTAGCAAAAATTTGCAGAATCGCTCCAAAATGATTTTGGAGAAAATTAATGAAGCTACATGTACATTGAAAACAACAGTCAAATAATTCATAGGAAACCATTTTGAGGCTGTAAATACCTTTCATCGAAAAATTTAATTATTGTTAATGAAGAATTCAACACTTTTTCACGAACGTTTTTTCTTTGCTTTTTTCTTCATATTAAATGCACTGAGTTAGATTTATTTATCTCTTGTATTTTCAATGAAAATTTACACGCTTCTGAGTTTATCCCTGCAAATGTGAAAACATAAAGATCCTCTCGTGATTTAGCGTGAATGCAATGCACATGCGCAAGATAGTAAAAACACAAAAAATCCAGATGATATCCGGATTTTTTAAAGGAATTCTCGTTGATTATTAATGAGGAAGCTTGATTGAGAAAAAATAAAAACAAATTTGTAATATTCAAGTACCAATGATGTTTAAAATATATAAAACAATAATAGACAAAACTCTTCCGATTTCTCAGTATTAAAGCCCACAAATTTAAGTCTATTATATTAATATAGTAGTATAGATATAAACAGACAACCTTGTTAAATCTAAGACATCAGTTTCGATTTTAAAGATGTAGAATTACAAAAATGAATATGTTGTGGATTTGGAAACCCACTCCTCACCAGGTTTATGCATGCAAACAGTTTGTTTAGTCACAGTACTGGATTTTCTTTATTTTATCTCTTCCACTCTAAGCCACGAAGAAGTTGTCTAAAGCGTCCACACATAAACCCCAAGGAAACTGTAAACGACAGTTGTCAATATAGCGGAGGAACTGTCCGTCCTGGTCCAGGATGTGGATATGCTGTTTGGTAGAGTCTGCTGCCAGGATCCTACTTTGGCTGTCTGTTGTAATGCCATACGGTTTAAACGACGTCTTGGTACTAGAAGGAGGACCAGTGAAGGTAAACCGGAGTTTTCCGGCCTGATTAACCACCCCTTTTGCACCGGCGGTATAGTCAGCTACACATATGTCTAAGCTCTTGTTCTGTTTTATGTATTTGATAGCACGAGATGAATAGAGTGGTTGTCCCTTATCATTAAATTCAATAGTTTGTTTCTCTTTTGAGCCAGAGTAACGCACAACTTTTGCTTTTGTTCCATAATCACTGTTCATGACAAGGAGATCATCAGATGAGGTACAGCATATATTGCAAGGTCTCCATTCCTGTAGTTTAATCAGTTTCAGTATATCCATATTCTTCACCATGTTGATAGATCTATATTCTTCATCAGTATAAACTAGGTCTCCACTTTGTGTAACTGTTATATCACGCACATAGTTCCCTGATTTGGTTTTGACTGACCACTAGTTCTCCTTGCAGTGTGTAGAGTCTCAAGATATCGTTATAACCATTCGTCCAGATGAGTTCGCCACTATGACATGACACACTGCGTACTGCACAATCGGTGTCTATATCTTTGACAATTCGTGGTTCATCAATTCATGGTTTGTATGAGGCAGAAGAGTCAGCATCGGACGCATCCGTTGTGTATTCGTGTGCTTCAGTCCTGATTGACAACGAAGAAAGAGAACCAAACTGTTCATATAGCTGTTCTTTGTTGATCTTCTGAGGAGTAAAACTTGTTTTTTTAGGACAGTCAATTGTTTAGAATCAATTTCTTCAAGATTGGACTTAACAATCTTTATAATAATGTCTACTTCTCTGTGCAAGTCCTCTCCATCTTTATTTATGGCAGTTATGAGTTTCTGCGAATTTTTAATCAGATCAGCTTTCTGAACTGATATGTGAGACATTATCTCCTGATATTTAGGATTAATGGATTTTTTTAGTTCTTGTAAATCTTTTTGAATGGCATCTTTTTTGGAGTTCTTTGTGTTCTGAGGATTCATCTAAGGGATGGTCCCCTACACAGGCGTTACATATATGTATGTGACAAATGTCACAGTACAAAGGGGGACTGGGGTATCGCAAAGTTGACACATTAACACGTTCTGTGCACAACGCCGGGGTTCCATCGTCAGACAAATTATTTACCGCAAGAAATCCTGAAAAGATATGTACCCTTTTATAAATTCACCTTTTCATTATTCCTAACATTCGTTCATTACACACTTGCGATTACTACTTGTGCTACCAAGTCAAGATTCCTCTTTTTACTTACATGTACATGCATAACCAGAGGTTACAATATAGGTATATTATGTGTACATATGTGTGTGTAAGAATGAGAAGGTTATCAGATTAATATCTCACCAGTTCACCAGTCGGAGGTATTACAATCATAGATAAGTTTGTTTAATTCTGTATGATTGATATAAAATCAATTCATGCTTAATATATAGTTTTTACAGACAGCTTAATTAATCAATTTGAATACTAACTGTTATTTGTGTACAAATATAACAAACATCTCAATCTACTGACTTACATTATCGGTGTAAACCTTTGTCCAACATGGCTACCCCAGACTTTGTATTTACTCCCTCGTCTGTTTACCTGTATTAGATTACGTGATCAGTACACGGCATGTGATTTAGGTGCGGATCTAGGAATGACTCTCTTTCCCGGTGCTTCGCTGCGCTTTAATTTTAATCTTTCTTTAGTGTATTTAATAAGCAATAACAAAAACATAACTATAAGAGTCAATATTCATAATAATAATTTATATAATTATACTTCAATTTATACTATAAAAATAAAACAGACCAAGAATTATCTCAGGTTGTTTTGTGAGTCTATGAAGAAGATAGGTATACGGTTTATATTGGCATTTACTAACTCAATACTTATTAGTATTTCTAATATTTTTTAGCACATAAAATTGGGTAACATAAATTCTGGATGATTGTCTTGTATTTTCCCATTTGTTTCACATTAACTACTTCCTGAACACTGATTAAGAAATAGACTGAGTTACTTTTCTTTAACCTTAGTCCAAAGGGTCCTCAAAACCACGTAACTTTTACATTTTTTAACAGATTAGCTATATTTTTACTCATTTCTAAGTTTTACACCGATAAAATATAACTTTTAACAATTACCAGTACTACTATTTCATTCCTGTTTGGATACTTTACCCAAAGATGTGATTTACACTTCAAGGTTTAAATGCGCTTGCACGAGAAACAGCACAGCCCAGATAACTAAATCTATATGTAGATTTACAGCTTTAAATTAGAATATAAGATATATAAATGTAAGGGATACTGCATCTTACTACAATTTATTTGGTAAACTAGAAATAAGATAAATATTACATCTGATATTTCCCTTTCAGGATACTTATCTTCATCTTGCCAGACGCACAAACAAACAGATTGTGGTTGGATGGGGGTATATAGTCCTTGTATCCTAACGATTTATTTTGCAATGGAACGAGTAATGCCGAAAGACTAAATTAATGATGAGCAATGAATCAACGCAAGTGAAACATTTCACTGAGACTCCTACGTTTATCAATTATTACTCGTTATAAATTTTCGGTTTGGTCTACTTTTTCTTTGAAAGGAAATTGGCAGAAACAATAGTGAGTTAAAGTATTTAATGTTTTAGTAGTAAAATTGTATAACTTTTTAATATTTAGTAAAATCTTAATACATTTTTAAATGTTGCATTTTTTCGTGGTCGGGGGTACATGTATAACGTGTGCTTCATAATTTATGATTTGGCAGAAGTCTAACATATGTTATTATATTAATTTAACTTGTTGTATATATGCTATCTAAATGATAAGGTTCATTGTCACTTCTTAAATGATCATTTTTTATTTAACTAGTTGGTTTGGTTTAATTATCTTAAACTCAAACACAGCAGAATCATGTAAAGGAAAAACAACGTTCACAAAAAACTCTTATAGTCGTAGTATAAAAATGTTGTCTTAAACTTTATATAATCTCTTATAATTTTGTACTGTTTTATGTTTTTGCCAATCATATCGATTGATAATAAATAGAAAGTTCGAGTACTACATGTTTATTGTATAGATTAAAGACAAATACATTAACCATTGTACATGTTTAAGTATATAAGTATATAAACTTATTAGCAGTTAAAGGTATGGCACAAAAGCCAAATAACTTGAATAACATTAATCTTGCTTTTTTAAAATTTGTTGAAATTCAATTTACTGATGTAAACAATGTAAATGTGGTTTTTGTTAAAAAAAAAGGTCTGAATGGTCATGAAATATATGTATCAAATCTAAAGAAAAGGGGCTCTGCATACAGATATAGCAAAATATTTTTAATATTTTAACGGTAAAATACCTGGAATTTTTCTATACTAAATAATTGATAACTAAAACTATCATATCTAAATTGAAGGTAAATCCAATGGTTAATTTGTTGACCGCCTTATCTCCATAAGTATATGTACATGTATGTACATGTAAATAATTTATTTAATTTGACCTAGGTACAAAAACATGTAAATCAGGAAGTAAATGCTAGGGCATTAGAATAGTTCTTGACGATTGAACAGACCTGCAAGATTTGTAAAAGTTGTTTTGGGGTTCCCCATATCCAATCAATAAAGTTTAAAGATACGCGGAATGTACATATGCATGTAAGTCATGATCAGTGATCCTTTTACATGAAATGAAGGTCCATTTAAAAGAAAATGAGTTAGATATTGCTTGATATTGTAATATTATTGCTTAGATAAACATGTTTAGTAAAAAATACGAAGAAAGTAAATGTATGTTGAGTACTGTATTAAATGAAAACGAATGGAGAAAATGGTTATCAGACGTTAAAAAAACATTATTATTCTATAAATCACTGGTTCTTCGAATTTTATACATAACTACAGATCCCAGAAACTAATCATACAACATATGCATCAATGTCAGTTAGTATGAAAAGATACTACATTCTAATATTTGATAAAACCGCTATAATACACTGTCAAAGTGAAGGGATGGTTGAACTTCAGAATAAAAATAAAATAGTGTATTTTGATGGATATATCATGTACTTGTATAAACGGCGAATTACTCAACACAAAGATTCTGTGTGAAAAACAACAAGCAGAAAGTATTTGGATTTGTTAAATTAAATTGTTGAGATACATACATGTAAAATCACCTGTGCTGAAATGCAGACTTTAATCTGTCTTATTTTTATACAGATTTGATATGTCGATTTGTTTGAAATATTGAAGTTCTAATTTTATAAAAATATGTTTACACACTGCCTAAATAAATTGAAGGTTGAACAAAACATTGTATATTTATGGACATGTCAGATAACAAGCAGAGATTATCTTGATATTATAAATTTCCAAAATTCTTTTACGGATTGGTGAGACATATAAAGCACACGTGCGGGAACTGGATACTTTAATTCGTCGCATTTTCATAATGAGAAAATATAAATTTTTAATGTCTTTTCAGTTCGTCCTTTCAGGCATCTTTCTATTCCTTGCAATGTTTTAATAATCCATTATAAATTGATTTATGAAAATAAATGTATAGTACATGCAACTTTCTTTAAAACTTATTCATTGTACAATATTAATGTTAAAACAGTAGCGGCAACGGTCCTTGCTAAATAATGATGACATTTATAATATCGCTTGTAAAAATAATGCACTATCAGGTGGTCTGAATAAGATTTCCTATCTTCAACAATTAAATGAATTTTCAAGTTTTATCTTCTCTGTTCATGAATATCAATATGTTGTAAAAGAAACACGTACGCATACACTGAGAATTGATTTTTGTAAAAATATGTCAATAACACTTGTTTCAAACATAACCATTTTTGATAAAAAATTCTCTTACTTTTTTACCACAAGATTTTTAAACACAAATAGACTTTTTTGCTTTCAATAAGCAGTTTCGTGCTTTTCGAGCAGTAAATTGAATAATGCAGTGTAAGGTGTGTGCGTCTCAAGACCCTTTCAACTTTTATTTTCAAGCACTTTGCAGGACATAGGTCGAGAAGGTTTCCACTTTGTGTTTGGCCATATCGTAATTTCTATTCTTATGGTGGTATGGGGCACCTCACTGTTGGGACGTATTATCTATCGAAAATAAAATTAAACCAATAAAATCAAGTATAAAATTTACAAATAATTTCTTTCCCAAACTGTCCCAAAACAGAGTGGCGCAGTGGGTAGAGGGTTCACTACAGATCTTTAAGTTATGAGGTCGAATCTCCCAGGGGATTTTAAAACTTCCTTTTTTTTGGTTAAATAATGTAAAAGTTGAAAATTCTAAACCGGTTAAAGTATTTTAGTTATAATGCACTTTAATCCACATTAATATCGACTGATGTTCTATACCACCTTAACAGAGGCGCGTATGTGTCGACAACATCCCGCACAATAGAATTATAGTTTTCCACGTGGTCTTCAAGCGGTATTTTATCTGATTTCAAGAAACTCATTGAGGTCGTATCTTAGATTCTCTGTAATAACTTTACAAAATTGTGGGAAACTCAATTGTTTTATAGGTTCCTCTGCTTTTGAGACATTCAAAACAGAATAGATATCATTGAATCTCCGGACACATTCCCTCTAAGATTGTACGAAAAAAAAGATCCTTCACTACTGGCTAAGACAACAGGATGAGGTTAGACTATCTGGGGATAAGCAAATCAATCCGCTTTATACTTAATATTTGAGGAATTTTAGTTACAACACGTTAATGAAATAAAATAAATATTTTAGATATTTAACTACATGTAACTTCTCAGCTAGTAAATGTATTTTTATTTGTATTCAACACAAAAAAAAATAATGAGAAGAAACAAAGCGAATTCCATTTATTGCTCTTAATATTGTATCATAACTTTTTCAAAAGTAAATGTCATGCATAAATGAACACAGTCACTAAATATTGTAAAATGTAGACAGTCTGTTTACAAATATTATCTTAATTTATACAGTCAGTTTGATACACACGCGTATGTGTAAACAGCTAACTTTTACGCAATATATAAACAGACAACGTGTTGTAATATCAGACGTCAGTGCAGATTATTAAGATGTAGAAATACAATGTTGAATATATTATGGATTGGGAAATCCAGTTTTCACAACGAGTATTTTAACAAACACTTTTCTTTAGTTGCAATATTTGATTTTCTTTAGTTTACGTCTTGAACTCTCAACCACGAAGAGGTCGTCTCTTGCGTCCACACATAAACCCCATGGACACTGTAAATCACAGTTGTCAATGAAGCGGAGGAACTGTCCGTCCTGGTCTATGACGTGGATTCGATGGTTGTAACAGGCGGCTACCAGGATCCTACCTTGGCTGTCTGTTGTAATACCGTACGGTTTAAACGACCTTTTGGTACTAGAAGGAGGACCAGTGAAGGTAAAACGGAGTTTCCCGGACTGATTAACCACCACTACGACACCGGCTGTATAGTCAGCGACACATATATCTAAGTTCTTGTTCTCTTTGATGTATTTAATGTCACGACATGAATAGAGTGGTTGTCCCTTTTCATTGAATTCAATAGTTTGTTTCTCTTTTGAGTCAGAGTAACGCACAACTTTTGTTTTGTTATTACCATCACTGTTCATGACAACAAGGAGGTCATCAGATGAGGTACAGCATATATTCCAAGGTTTCCACCCCTGTAATTGAATCAGTTTCTTTACATCTGTATTCTTCACCATGCTGATAGATCTATCATCATAATCAATATAAACTAGGTATCCGCTTTCTGTAACTGCTATATCCCCTGGCCAAGTCCCTGACTTGGTTTTGACTGACTTCATTAGTTCTCCTTGCAGATTGTAGAGTCTCATGATACTGTCAGAACCACTCGTCCAGATACGTTCATCACTAAGACATGACACACTGCGTAGATAATGTTGTATTCCATATCCGGTGTTTATATCTTTGACAATTCGTGGTTCATCAATTAATGATTTGTATGAAGCAGAAGTGTCAGCACCTGGAGCATCCATTGTGTTTTTGTGTGCTTCAATGTTCATAGAAAACGAAGAAAGAGAACAAAACTGTTTAGATAGCTGTTCTTTGTTGATCTTTGGAGGAGTAAAACTTGGTAAAGAAACTTTGAGTTTTGGAGGCAATTTTCTAAATTCTGTATTCCTGGATTTGTAGGCAGTGACGAGGTTGATATCATTAGAGTTCAGTAGTTTCTCTAGATCAGTAGTACATTGTACGATTTCAGAAATGGTGAGTTTAATTTCATTTTCGTGTTTATTTAGAACAGCCAATTGTTTTAAATCCATTTCGTCAAGATTGGATATAAGATTCTTTATGATAATGTCTACATCTGTGTGCAAGTTTTCTCCATGTTTATTTATTGCAGATGTGAGTTTCAGCGAATTTTTGTTCAGATCAGCTTTTTGAACTAATATGTGAGACACAATCTCCTGATATTTAGGATTAATGGACTTTTGTAGTTCTTGTAAATCTTTTTAAATGGCATCATTTTTGTCTTCAAAGTATTTCAAAATCACAGTAAACTCGTGACCTTTATGTTCAGAGGAAGCACATGTTGCGCAGATAGAAATATCACATTCTTCACAATAAAGTTCACATACTTTAGTGGAATGTTTCTGACATTTCGTAGTTAATCCCCGCTTATCAAATGGAACAACTCTGTGTTCTGTAGATTCATCTAAGAGATGGTCCCCTACACAGGCTTTACATAGATGTATGTGACAAATGCCACAGTACAACGGGGGGACCGGGGTTTTGCAAAGTTGACACCTTACCACGTCCTGTGCACTACGCCGGGGGTCCATAGTCAGACAACTTTTTTACCGCAGGAAATCCTGAAAAGAAATGTACGAGATGGTCCCCTACACAGGCTTTACATAGATGTATGTGACAAATGCCACAGTACAACGGGGGGACCGGGGTTTCGCATAGTTGACACCTTACCACGTCCTGTGCACTACGCCGGGGGTCCATAGTCAGACAACTTTTTTACCGCAGGAAATCCTGAAAAGAAATGTACACTTTTATAAATTCACCTTTTCATTATTCCTAACATTCGTTCATTACACATTACTACTTGTGCTACAAAATGTACCAAGTCAAGATTTCTCTTCTCACTTACATGTACATGCATAATCAGAGGTTACAATATAGGTATATAAAAGTGGGTGTAAGAGTGAGAAGGTTATCAGATTAATGACTCACCAATCGGAGGTATTAAAATTATAGTTTGCTAAATTTTGTATTATTGATATAAAATCAATCCATTCTTAATATATAGTTTTTACAGACAGCTTAATTAATCAATTTTAATACCAACTGTTATTTATGTGCAAATATAATAAACATCTTCCACGTCTGTTTATCTGTATTGGATCATGTGATTAGTAACACGGCAAGTCATTTAGGGGCGAATCTAGGAATAATTGTATTTCCCGGTTCTTAGCCATACTTTAATTTTAATTTTTTTTGCTTATTTATATAACAGTAGCAAACACATAACTACAAAAGCCTATACTTAAATAAATAATTTATATGATTATTTTTAATTTATACTACAACAATAATACCGACCAAACATTATCTCAGGTTGTTTTGTGAGTCTATGAAGAAGAGAGGAGTACGGTTTATACTTGCATTGTATTAAATACAAACTAATCTCTGGCAAACATTGTCTTTGAAGTATTTTTTATTTGTTTTTGGTCTACGTTTCGTTGCTTATATATTTGAATATGTACATAATAACTAAGATTTGTGATTTCACGGAATTACATGTAACTCAGATTCCATATGCTTCCTTAACACCCCCGCGTACGGTTTATATTTGCATTGACTAACTCAGTATTTATTTGTATTTCTAATATTTTTATAGCACATAAAAGGAGGTAACATAAATTTTAGATGATTGTCTTGTGTTTTCCCAATTTGTTTCATATTACCTTCTTACTGAACACTGATTCAAAAATAGACTGAGTTACCCCTCTTTAACCTTAGTCTATAGGGTTCTAAAATCCACGTTAGTTATACATTATCCAACAAAATAGCAATAGTTTTACTCATTCTAAGTGGCACACAGCTTAAATATCATAACTTTAGTTTAACAGTTTAACTATGTTACCAGTTCATTCCTGTTTGGAGACTTTACCCAAAGATGTGATTTATACTTAAAGGTTTTCATGCTCTTGCATGAGAATCAGCACAGTTCAGATAACAAAATCTATCATTATGTAGATTAACAGCTTTCAATTAGACTATAAGATATATACATGTAAGGAATTCTGCAATTTACTACAGTTTATTTGGTAAACTAGAAATAGAATAAATGTTACACCTGATATTTCCATTTCAGAATACTTTTCTTCATCTGTCCAGAAGCACAAACATGTAGCAACAAACAGATTGTAGTGGGGGGTGAATAGTCCCTCCATCCGAACGTTTTATTTTGCAGTGGAAGAAGGTATGCCGAAAGGCTAAATTAATGATGAGCAATACATCAACGCAAAAGAAACATTTCACGGAGATCTGTGGCAACGCAATTGAAAAAAATTACGCACTCTGAACAAATTTGTCAGAGTGCGTTCAATTTGGGACCAAATCAACGCATTTTGAAAAACAATTTCAAAGTGCGTTCAATTTTGGACCAAGTTAACCTACTTCGATTTTTTTTTCAAAGTGTTTTAAGATGGTACATCAACATTTTTTAGTATCGAAATTCTTAACGCACTTTTAAAAATGTGTATCAATCACACATTCTGAAATTGAATATCTAATTTTTTGATAGTATGACGATTTGTTAACACCGGTGACTCTATAATTCACTATATTTGAGAACATGGATGGGGGTTGGGTGGGGGTTAACCAAAGATACCGGTCAATCACCAGTGCATCATTTACTTGATTACAGGAAGAAGGACCCCTACTCCCCATTTTTCTCTTCCAAAACATGATATTCTGCAACTTAAATGCTTAAGAGAGGAAAAAGAGAAACATGCTCTGTTTCAAATTAAGTACATGGAATGATATTGAAAAAACGAGCTGGCCAAACAATAATATCTCCATTGGTATGTTGAAGATTGTATAAGAGTTTCAACATTCGGGGTTTTTTTTCTAATTAAATAAATTACTTCAAAATAAAAAGAAATTACATTAACCAACATTAAATTATTATAAACTTAAATTGAGCATTAGGATGTGAGATTTTTTCTCGAACTGATCTTCTAAAAGATCATATTGTTTTTGATAAACATAACTAACTTATCCTTTTATCACATTATGCTTGTTTACAAGCACATACAATAAGCCAGTTGAAATATGATATACATTGATCTCCATTATCAATATATACAAATCATATTCGTTCCTGCATAGCTCAATATACCAGATAAGAAGTAAATTTCCTGCATACTAAAAATATGAAAATGCAGTTGCTAAGCGATGAAGTTTATGTCAAATTTGGATAATTCCAATCTCCCGAATTGTTCTTTGTGTGTAATTTGTTCATATTGCCTTATGAGAAAAAAAATTTCGTAGAGAAACTGTTTATCAAGTTAGCTGAGAATGCAATGGGTTCTTTTTTAATTAAGCTACACAAGGTTAAAACAATCATTTATTGTATATAAACGTATCAATTATTTTGACTTAACCCTGAACAATTTTTTTTCAAAGTGCGTTCATATCGACGATATAAACGCACTTTGATAAAAAGGTGTTTTTTTCGAAGTGCGTTGACTTGGTCCCAAAATTAACGCACTTTGAAAAAAAAATTAGTCCGTAATTTTTCAAAGTGCGTTGTAACATCCCTTGTTTATCAATATTTACTCAATATAAATTTTTGAATTTTTTTTTTCAAAGTGCGTTGACTTGGTCCCAAAATTAACGCACTTTGTAAAAAAATATTTAGTTCGTAATTTTTCAAAGTGCGTTGTGTTACGGTTAAAGTTATTTCACGAATAATTATATGTACGAGTGTTTGTTACTCTTTTGTGTCGGAGATTTTTGATCGTGCGAGTGCGAAAGAAACATGTATATGTGCCCTTGTTTATAAGTGGGCGCAAGGAGGTATGTAGAGATATATCGATATATTAACATGAAATATTATTATTATATAATTCAGTAACGTTTATATTAATGCACGGTAGTAGTTATATTCTTTATTTAATTACAGTTTCACGTGTATATGAAGGAATGCGAGGTGCAAGGTGATGAGAATTCGAGAACGTGCGTGTGTAGTTGAACATTGTTACGTAAAATATTGCGTCTTGACACTGCGTTTTGAATATATTGAATAAACCTTCATGCAGTATGAACTCCGCTCCTTTATTGAATATTTGTTAGGAACACATCCCTACCGAAACAGTGAAACTCCCACCCTTGTGTTAACAGTTCATATTCAAAATGGCGGACACCGAAGGCATCACGAGTAAAACGGAGTGTGCTGAGGAAACTCTGGAAGAAGACAAACAACCGGAGTGTGCTAAAGAAACTGTTGAAGAAGAGAAAGAATCTACAAGTGAAGGTGAATATACTGAAATTACAGATACTGAGGAGGAAGAAACTGTGCAAACATATCCTTCACGTTACAGAAAGTTGACAGTAAAAGGTCAGTTGTTGAAAATTGAAAAACTTAAGCATGAATTCAACTTGTGTCTTAACAAATGGAGAAAGCAGTGTAATAGACTCCGAATTCTGATTACCGATAAAACAGACATTGAAGTGATTAAATTTGAAAAAGGAATACTCGAAGATTTGATGGGTGACTTACGAGCTGTTTTCAACCTTATTGATGTGAATGAAGATTCTCGTGAAGACTTACATAACTTTCACAAAGAGTGTTCTGATAGACTAGACTTTTTTGAAATGGAACGCCATTCTCTAATAAGAACAGTTTGTGACAATATCTCTGAAAAGGAACAAGAAGCATGTGAAATCAACACTAGATTATCCATTGGATCACAACTCAGTCATTCTCGTTCCAGTCGTCATTCTCGTTCTAGTCATCATTCTCGATCCAGTCGTCATTCTCATTCTAGTCGTCACTCTAGTCGATGTTCTAGTCATTCAAGCCACTCGTCTAATACCTCAGTTGAGACCTTAATGGAAGCAGCTGCTCTGAAAGCTAAACTAAAGTTTATCGACATTGAAGCTGAAACCAGTGCAGACCTGGAGAAAATAAAAACGCTAAAGGCTATTGAAATAGCACGAGCCAAACTAGAAACATTGGATGAAATTGATGGGACTGACAATGCATCAGTACTTAACGATATGAAGATCATAAAATCTGAAGTGATTTCACCAATTTCATTGACGGACATTCCTAACACACTTGAATTTAATGAATTAAATTCCGAAGTTCCTCAAATTGTTCATTCATTCGAACCACATTTTATACTGATGTCAGTGCTACTCAAGTGAAGTCGCATGTGAATTCTGAATCATTTATTGAACAATCAGTAAGCAATACAAGTTCTACAACAAGTGTTACATTACCACCAAGTGTCCCAGCTCAATCTGTACGCAGGGAAAGTGTCATTTCATTAAATCCTACAATTTCTACATTGAATCCCAAAGTCGATGCATTCATACCTCGGCCATCAGAACCAGCAGTAGCTACCTCATCTGAAAGTACATCGTTAGTTTGGAGTCATCAGTATCAACGACCCGCCGCATCATCAATAGCACCAACTCATATGAATGTTCAAAGGACGACCAATGTAAACACCTCTGTGAATGAACAATTAGCTCCAACTGAATCTACATGTAGATCACCAAACTTGGAACAGGGACTATTGAGTTTAGCTAATTCATTAGCACAACAGATGATCCTCAGTAGGCTTCTCCCCCCGAGCCCAATATATTCTATGGAGACTCTCTCAAGTATCCCGGATGGAAGGTTTCTTTTCAAGCGTTAATCGAGCAAAGGCAAATTCCAGTTACAGAAAGGATTCACTACTTGAAAAAGTACATTGGTGGACCAGTAAATGATGTAATCTAAAACTATTTCCTTATAACTACTAGTGATTCCTTTGAGGAAGCCAAATCATTGTTAGATCAACGTTATGGAGATCATTTCATTATAAGTAGTGCGTTCAGAGATAAACTTGACAAATGGCCAAAAATTGCGTCAAGAGATGGCCCTGGTCTTCAGAAATTTTCCGACTTTTTGAGACAGTGTTATACTGCTATGAGAAGCATTGGAAACCTAGATGTCTTAAACGATAGCCGAGAAAACCAGAAAATGTTGAGCAGACTACCGGACTGGATAGTTCTCAGATGGGGCCGCATTGTAGTGCAGAAAAAGGAAGAATCCTACCAGTATCCTCCTTTCAAGGACTTCATGGAATTCGTATCCAAAAGAAGCTAAAATCGCCTATGATCCCGTGATTTCAATTCAAGCAGTTAAATCTGAGCAAGTGCAGCGTGGACAAAGTGAAACGGCAAATTCCTTTACTTATTCAAAGAAACCCAACAGGAACAGATATTCATCTTTTGCTGACAAAGGAAGAACTTTCGCTACATTCACGACTCCCAGGACAGGAAAATCCTGTGCTCTTTGTAAAGGAGAACATTATCTCAACCACTGTAACGATTTTCTAGCTATGGGCGTAGAAAATAGAAAGAAATATGCCAAAGAAAACAATTTGTGTTTTGGGTGTCTAGATGCTGGTCACATTTCTAAGCATTGCGAGCGAAGACTGAAGTGTAGGACTTGCGGTAGGAATCATCCTACAATTCTCTTCATGGTGATATACGCAAAGCAGAGCCGAATAAGAATTCAAGGGACAAGAAATCAGAGAACTCTGTTCATGAATCACAAACTTTTCCGTCTCATGCAGGGAAAATTAGATCATCATCCCTCCGAAACCATGATGGCGTGACAAACAAGACTTCTACGATAGTGCCAGTATATGTTTCTCACAGGGATAAACCAGACCAAGAAAGACTGGTATATGCACTATTAGATACTCAGTCAGATACGACATTCATATTAGAGGACACCTATCGTGAACTTGGACTGTCAGGAACAACGGTCAAATTGTTGTTGTCTACAATGTATGCAGAAAATCAGGTTGTTGAAAGTCATAAAGTAAGAGACTTAGTAGTACGTGGATTCAATAATGAATTGAAGATACCATTGCCTGATACATTTACACGAAACATTATGCCAGCTGATCGCTCTCATATTCCTACTCCAGAAGTAGCAAATGCATGGCCATATCTTAAACCAATAGCTTCAGAAACTATGCCTCTGCAAAACTGTGAGATTGGACTTTTGATTGGTTACAATTGTGCGAGAGCCCTAATACCCCGGGACGTAACAGCACCCCAAGATGAGGGACCATATGGACAAAGAACAGATCTCGGTTGGAGCATTGTTGGAATTACTGATCAGAGTTTTAAAGACGAAAATGATTGCATTCGCACAAGTCATCGTATCATTGCATGTGAAGTACCTCCGAGCATTTTGAACTCTGACGGACATGGACAAAAAAATGTGATGTTTTCCCTTCAAACCAAAATCAAAGAATTGATCAAGCCAGAGACACTTTCACAAATGTTTGAACTAAACTTTATAGAACATTCTGTTGGTATGTAATCGATTTCTAACGATGATCGTAAGTTTCTCGCCATTCTAAAAAATGGAATTCACTTTTTAGATGGACATTACGAATTGCCATTACCATTCCGTGAGGATTTACCTTATCTACCAAACAACAGAAGCATGGCTGAGCAGCGCTTGAAGCATTTAAAAGGAAAACTTGACAAAGATGAGACATACAGATCACAGTATGTACATTTCATGACAGATATCATACAAAAAGGTTTTGCTGAAAAAGTTCCAAAAGATGAGCTGACATGCTTTGATGGTCATTCCTGGTACATTCCTCACCATGGTGTTTTTAACCCACAAAAACCAAACAAGATTCCTGTTGTCTTTGACTGTAGCGCAAAATATGAAGGACAGTCGTTAAACGATTACCTCCTACAAGGACCTGATCTTACCAATACGTTAGTTGGAGTTCTGTGTCGATTTTGTAAGGAACCCATTGCTATTGTTTGTGACATTGAACAAATGTTCCATCAGTTCAGAGTGAATTATGAACATCGAAACTATTTACGTTTTTTATGGTGGGAAAATGGTGACACAAATAACTTACATTCAGAATTCAAAATGTGCGTGCATCTCTTTGGAGCTGCTTCTTCACCTGGCTGTGCAAATTTTGGTATGAAACAAATGGCCAGTGATAACGAAACTGAATTTGGAACAGACGTAGCAAACTTCGTGCGACACAACTTCTATGTGGATGATGGCTTGAAATCCGTATCAACTATATCCGACGCTGTGACTCTTATTCAAAAAAGTAAGGAGATGTGTCAGAAAAGTGGACTACGATTACACAAGTTCTTATCAAATTCCAAAGACGTACTGAAAGACATTCCTCAAAATGAGAGAGCTAAAGTATTGGAGAATGTGGACCTTCTTCATGACAAACTTCCTGTAGAAAAGGCACTTGGTATACAGTGGTGTATAGAATCCGACTCTTTTCAGTTTAAAATAGTATTGAATGATCGACCCTTGACTCGACGTGGTGTATTGTCAACTCTGAGTTCTGTATATGATCCACTTGGGTTAATCTCTCCATTTATTCTTGTGGGAAAACAAATTCTCCAAGAAATGTGCAGAATTCAAATAGACTGGGACAGCCCTATACCAGACACATTGAGAACTCGATGGGAAAAATGGAGAATAGATCTTCAACAATTCCAGAATTTACATGTAGAGGTCGCAAGATGTTTTAAACCAAAGGATTTCGGAAAAGTCATTACAGCAGAATTGCATCATTTTTCCGATGCCAGTACCATAGGATACGGTCAATGTTCTTACATTCGTTTAGTTGATGATCAAAACAATATCCATTGTTCATTAGTGATGGCAAAGTCTAGAGTTACACCCCTAAAGTCAATAACTATACCAAGACTTGAACTCACTGCAGCCGTGGTGTCAGTGAGAATGAACTTATTATTGCGAAATGAGCTAGAATACACTAACATGACAGAGTGGTTTTGGACCGACAGTAAAGTGGTTCTTGGTTATATTGCTAACAACACTCGAAGATTTCATGTGTTCGTTGCCAATCGAGTTCAGCAAATTCGTGATGTCAGTGAACCATACCAATGGAATTATGTTAGCTCCAGTGATAATCCAGCGGACATCACTTCTCTTGGTGCATCTGCAGACGAACTTGTAAACAATTGTAGATGGTTTTCTGGACCTAATTTCCTGTGGACTACAAACCCTTTTAAGAACTGTGATGTGACTCATCCTAATATTCCTGATGATGATCCGGAAGTGAAACAATGTCAAACATTGAAAACAGAAACAACTTTGTATGACAGCAGTTTATTAGACTATTTGAATCGTTTTTCAGATTGGAACCATTTAAAGCGTGTGATTGCATGGTGTCTTAGATTTATAAATTGTACACAGAACAGAATCAAGACAAAAGCAAGTAGCCTGCCAGAGAGAAAAGACTCCTTTTCTCAGAATGAACTCTCAGTTACTGAACTATATCATGCGGTAATTAAAGTCATTATCCAACTACAGAAAAAATTCTTTAATGAAGAAAAAGAAACTCCTCAAGAGGACCAAAGTGAAAATTCTCACATCCCTGAAAGTAAAGGGAAACGACTGAAGTCCAACTCTTCAATTAACCGCCTCGACCCATTCTTAGATGATAGTGGTGTACCTAGAGTAGGAGGGCGTGTCCATAAAGGAAATTTCAACATAAAATTGAAACATCCAATAATTATACCAAGAAAGTCTAACATTACCAATCTATTGATAATTCACTTTCACGAAAGATTTCGACATCAAGGACGTGGTATGACAACTATCGAAATAAGAGCCAATGGATATTGGTTATTTTGTTGCAGCTCTGCTGTCTACTCACAGATTTCGAAATGTGTGAAATGTCGTAGGCTGCGAGCTTATACTTAAGTGCAAAGGATGAGTGATCTTCCAGCTGATAGATTGACAGATTAGGCTCCGTTTACTTACAGTGCAGTTGATTTCTTCGGACCTTGGTACATCAGGGAGGGACGTAAAGAGTTGAAGCGTTATGGCGTTCTTTTTACATGTATGGCATGTCGAGCTGTTCACCTAGAAACTGCATGCTCATTAGACACTAGCTCTTTCATCAACTCATTGCGCCGCTTTATTTCCATTAGAGTCCCAATTCGACAGCTAAGATGTGATCGAGGAACTAATTTTGTTGGAGCAGAAAATGAGCTTAGAGATGCAGTTAAGGAACTTGATGACCAACAACTACAAAGATACTTAACCAGCGAAGGATGTGATTTCATTACATTTAAAATGAATGTTCCCTCTGCAAATCATATGGTAGGAGTCTGGGAAAGACTGATACGATCCGTGAGAAATGTGCTTTCCTCATTAATGGAACATTGTGGATCTCATCTCGATGATGAAATGCTAAGAACCTTTATGTGTGAAGCTGCTGCTATTGTTAATAGTCGACCTCTTACCGTAGCAAACATTCATGATCCCAATTCATTGGAACCATTGACTCCCAATCATCTGTTGACTATGAAATCCAAAATAATTTTACCACCCCCAGGACAATTCCAGAGAGAAGACTTGCATTCGCGCAAAAGATGGAGAAGAGTACAGTACTTTACTAAAGAATTTTGGATCCGTAGGCGGAAGGAATTCTCGAACACATTCCAGACGAGAGGTAAATGGACATCGTCAAAACGCGATATGACAGTAGGTGATGTAGTGTTGATCAAGGATGAAAACTTACCAAGAAACCAGTGGTGCCTTGGCCGTATTCACGAGTGCTATACTGACAATGATGGACATGTACGGAAAATCAAACTTGTGATAGCCAGTTCTTCTTTGGATAAATACGGCAAACGGCAAGATCCTGTGACTGACCTTGAAAGACCAATCCATAAGTTAGTGTTATTACACGAGACCGAGGAATTCCCCACCGAGGAGCCTAATTAACTGTGTCGTTCTATATATAAATTGTGCTAAAGACAATTGCGATACTTTGCGATAATTTATATGCTTTGTATTTAACTTTTGCATTATGATTGATTATTGTTACTGTGCGTAAGTCAAGAATTTTGATATTTGATATGATTGAGTTAAATTTAGTATTCCTAAATTTGAGGAGCCATGTTACAGTTAAAGTTATTTCACGAATAATAATATGTACGAGTGTTTGTTACTCTTTTGTGTCGGAGATTTTTGATCGTGCGAGTGCGAAAGAAACATGTATATGTGCCCTTGTTTATAAGTGGGCGCAAGGAGGTATGTAGAGATATATCGATATATTAACATGAAATATTATTATCATATAATTCAGTAACGTTTATATTAATGCACGGTAGTAGTTATATTCTTTATTTAATTACAGTTTCACGTGTATATGAAGGAATGCGAGGTGCAAGGTGATGAGAATTCGAGAACGTGCGTGTGTAGTTGAACATTGTTACGTAAAATATTGCGTCTTGACACTGCGTTTTGAATATATTGAATAAACCTTCATGCAGTATGAACTCCGCTCCTTTATTGAATATTCGTTAGGAACACATCCCTACCGAAACACGTTGTAACATCCATTGTTTATCAATATTTACTCAATATATATTTTTGGTTTGGTCTCTTTTTTCTTTAAAAGCATAATGGCATTCGTTGTATTTTGAAGGAAACAATAGTGAGTTTAAAACATCAATGTTTCAGTATTAAAATCGTACAGCTTTTAAACATTTAGTAAAAATTTAGTACTTTTTCTAAATGTTGCATTTTTTGGTTCGGGGTATTACATGTACTTCATAATTAATGCGTTTGCAAAGTTGATTCTCCAACTAACTTTATGTGTCTAGCATATGTTAGTATATTAATTTAACTTGTTGTCCATCATTACTCTCTTAAATGATAATTTCTTATTTAACTAGTTGGTTTGGTTTAATTTTAAAATAAAACACAGCAGAATCTTTCAGAGGAAAAACAAGGTTGATAAAAATATGCTTATTGTCAAAGTATGAAAATGTTGGCATAAACTTTATGTAATCTCTAATAATTGGGTACTGTTTCTATGTATCTGCCAATCATATCGATTGATAAGATATAGGAATTTCGAGTACTGCATATTAATTGGGTAGGGTAACGACAAATACATTAATCATCTCCGTAACACCGAAACAATACTCGGTTACAATTCTATTTCAATAGTCATGGCAAAGGGATTCTTATTATGAGATACATCATCACCAACTTTACTGAGATAATTCATTTCAATATGGTTGTATTTAATTAGTGGTTGCCACAAAGTACGCAGTGGAAGAAAAGATAGCAACTGCTTAATGCAGGGAATGCTGCAACAAACTGACTCCTGGTACCACCCAATCCTGACCTTTTCACTTTGCAGTGACAGTTAGAAAGGGTACATGTAGTAGATAGTTAAATTTCTAGTAGTAATGGCGAGATAGTAGGCAGCAAAAACCTTCTACCAATTTTCCTCCCTAGACTATGATTATGCATATCGACTGTTATTCATTAGTGTGACTATACATTACTGCTGTATGTTGTTTGATTTGGTGATGTTGAATAGTTACTTCAATGTTTTAGCGTGTGAATGAACAAATCCTTTTAAAAAAAAAATCAACTTTTTTTTAATTCTTAAGTTGTGCATTCCGTGTTTTCAATGAAACTTTAAGTAAACATTTTGATAGATCAGGAAATATTTCACGCATTGAAACCTTAAAGTAGAAACGATGTAAACAATGTACTGTAAGTTAAGGATTCATGTACTACAGTACTCGCTGTTCTGTGCTATGTTATAATAAGTTTACGGGTAGTTTCGGAAACATCAAGGAAACTGCGTAATTCTCGTTTCAGACAAATTGTTTTCAATTATTAAGACTCAGTTTTGTCCGTAGCAAAAAATCAACAACACAAGACTAAGAAAGGCTATTTGAAGAAAATCGAAAAACATCTAAAAAAGAGACGATAGATAACATCAACCATGCTAAACAGATCAGATGTAAGTTTCCTTCTGTATAGGAAAATATCGATAAAAATTGAAACATCCATAGTGGGTGCTCTAAAAGGATATTCAGTCATATCAAATGCTTTTTTTGTCCAAGACCGCAACTTATTCCCGAGGTGGTGCAGAGTTAAATAGTTGCTGTTGAAGGGGACAATAAACTTGCTTGCACGGGTTATGTAATTTTTCTGCAAATCTAGGTACATGTACCTTCATACCCGCATAAAGCACCAAAAAAAAAATGGTATTGGCGTGAAATTAAAAGTTTTCTTGCCTTTATTAATAATTGATACAATCGAATATATTGGCAATAAATTACGGATAACTCGGGAAATTAAAAAGCTTAAACATGTTGCAACTATACAAAATCTGCATCAAAGTCGATTTGTTTAAAAAAAATATTGACGTTCTAATTTTATAACACCGTGTTGATACACGGCCAAAGTATAGGGGTGGTTGCACTACAGAATAAAAATAAAACATTGTTTTTATCGGCATGACATATATACTCGTACATTGATAAAAATGTTTATTATACCTCTGTAAATATATTTTATGTAGAATTTCAACGCATAAACATGATATTCTGTCTAATCGTGAAATAGTTTTCTTGCAATCTGCCCATGGTGAATAGTCATTGAAACTATTCACAGGCAGCATTCGATTTCCCTCTAATTCTAAAATTCGGAACACCTCTGATGTAATATGAGTCTCTACATTAAAGTAAAGTCAGACAACTCACATCAAGAAAATCTGCATCGCCGAGAACAAGTTTTCTTTGGAATAAAAAAATAGCTTTTTACTGACTGTTCGGTCTAGTGAAACAGTAACTGTCTGGTAGGGCTGTCATGTTTATGTGTAATAGGGTTTATAAATGACAAAAATTATTTATATAATTTGTAACATCTATACTATATTATTTTTCAGTCTTGTCATTTTGGAAATTCTAAATTTGTAATTGGAAAATAATTAATTTACTCTGAACTACAGATAGTTGCATACACATATGTTTGTAATTTCATCTTGACATCTCCCTTCACTGAATCTTGGTATCAATGTCATTATTCTTTAATTATTGTCAATTTAACGGTCAGATCTGAGAATTAAGTTCTTTGATTTCTTCATGGTAAGAATTACGGTTTCCTGCTTTCCAAATGTGAGCGTTGTAAAATTCTGCTTGCTGATGCAGATTTATTTGAAACTTTTTAATTAATTCTATTGGTCAATTTAGTTAAGAGTAGGCGGAGTTGTCAAAGATGAAAAGTAAAGTGTATGAGTGAACATTGTGTTTTCTTCGATTTCCGACCTTTGTTAAATTGAGTTGTTATTTTGTATGTAATTTGAAATACTGATTTTCGGACTTTTTGAAATTTTAAAAATTGTATTTATTATTCAACATCAAAGTGAATACGTTACAGGGCAATAAACTTGCTATCATCTTCATTGTTAACCCACTTTTATATAATTATGCTTGACAAAGAAAGAGAGAGAGAGACAGGGAAAGAGGGATAACTCACCTTAGACCTGTATTATAAAAACTATACGATAATTCTGTAATAAATTGTAATGAAAACGAATTTTAACTCAGTTATTCCTATCAACAAAACGATGAATTTGACAATAGGTTTACAATAACTTATAGCTTTTAATGCAATATAAAAATTAACACAAAACTGATGTCTTGCATGGAACTGCTTAAGGATTCAAAACTGATACATTTGTGAAGTGGCCAGAAAATTCCTAGCATTTGTAAAGTTTGTATATTGTATTCAGTAACATTGTTTCACGTTCTACTTATTATCAATACATTTTTAATATTGGCAACAAATAAAAAATAACAGAAAGCCGATACTGATACAAAATTCTACCGGTTTCATTGTAATCTTCAGGAGTTTTGAACTCATAAATATTTATATATATATATACATGTATATATATATATATATATATATATATATATATATATATATATATATATATATATATATATATATATATATATATATATATATATATATATGAGAAACACTGTTGTCATGAATATATATATATATATATATATATATATATATATATATATATATATATATATATATATATATATATATATATATATATATATTTATCACATGTTTATCCCAATATACGGTGGATATCACTCATGGGATAAATTTTTGATATTCCACTGTGTGTTCTTACGCCACGTGACGTCATAGTTAATCATTACGTAGGTTTAGATGGTTGATTGACGTAGAATGAAAAAGTAAATAATTAATTCAGTTGAGGGGTGTTGAGATATAAATTTGAAACATTTTATGCTGTTTCAGTTATTTGTCAGGAATTCATAAAAAAAATGTTCGAAAATGAATGTCTGTTTGTTAAACTTCAAGGAACTTTTTTTCAATGCGTAACGTTGTTGACGTGTTGTAAATAATGTGTTGTGCGGCTCACAATCACAATTTTTACAGGAAAAGTTTGGAAAACAAAATACTTGGTAAAACATGTGATAAAAAGAATCTCTCATGATTTGCAATGGTAAATAAAAAATAACAGAAAGCCGATACTGATACAAAATTCTACCGGTTTCATTGTAATCTTCAGGAGTTTTGAACTCATATATATATATATATATATATATATATATATATATATATATATATATATATATATATGAGAAACATTGCAGTCATGAATATATATATATATATATATATATATATATATATATATATATATATATATATATATATATATATATATATATATATATACACCAAGATGCTAGATAAACTCAACGGAGAGTTTAGTAAGATATTCCGGGATTTCAGTCGAGTGATAGTCAATCACTGGTTGAATTGGATAGTATTCCATTTCGCTCTTTGTTTTATTTCAACTGAGTAATGCATAATTATATCACAATTAGTTAATAAACGTTTTAGAAAGGATGAAAAGGGGTTAGATACCTGCAAGCCCTTTTACCTTTGATGAAGGTTTTGCATATTTCCCTTCCAATATTCGACACAAAAACAGAATCAACGGTCGTGCAATTATATGAAACTGTTTTAAACTTAAAGCTATACAGCCACGCTATAATTTGTGCCAATTTTGAATGACAGGGAAAACGCATGTGCTTGTCTACATTATAAAAGTTACCTTTATTCTGTAAATTACAATCGTGAAGTCCATCGCGTTACAAAGAGACAGATTTTTAATTGTTTGTTTTTCTGCCAGAAATGCAATGGCTTTTCATGAATATTGATGAAAGAAGAGCAAATCCGACCTCATTGAGCATCTTTGCAGAAAAGCAGGTGTCCGTTACATATCGGTCTTGCTTTTGGATATGCTGAACATTTGATGATTTGAAATATATAAATGTATAAGAGTAAAATACGTTTGACATTCACGACACCCTCGCTTTTGCGTGTTTAAATATGATAACACTTACTCGAACTAAAAATAGCATACACAGGTAGACCTACGTCATTGTTTAAAGGTAGTACATTCATATACACGTTGGTGTTTTTATCCTTTTGTTTGTACTCGTGTGTAGGACACATTTATGCATTCTAAAAACTTTTATCTTTTCCTTTGTGAAACTATAACATTTATGAAGGTATTAACCCTCCATCAATCCTTGTATGGTATACTAGATTTAGCTGTCGATATCAAGTGATAGATTGATATTCATGATGATACATTACTTCCCTGGTAGGAAAATAAATATTTGTTATTGTTTAATATTTAATATTTTTGTTAAGTGATCGAGTTGGGCATTGCAATTTACAGCATAAAGGTAACTTTTATCAGTAATCAAACACATGTATTTTTCACGTCATTCCAAATTGACGCAATTATAGGGCGTATAGCTTTTATATTTGAAGAATTTCAGATGCAAAAGCTACTATATTTTTAAAAAAAAATATATAGATATTTAACAAACTTTCTTACTAGCACACCTTTTTATTTGTACAAACAAAAACACAAAAAACAATTTAAAACCAATGTGAATACCATGTATAGCTGATGATATTGTACCATAACTTTTAAAAGTAAATGTCACACATAGATTAACACATTCTACAAATATAATCAAACGTAGATAGTCCTGTTTACAAATATTTTCTTTATACAGTCAGTTTGATACACACACGTGTGTGTAAACAGCTCACTTTTACACAATATATTCAGTGCAGATTATTAAGATGAAGAAATACAATGTTGAATATATTATGGATTGGGAAACCCAATTTTCCCAACGAGTATTTTAACAAACACTTTTCTTTAGTTGCAATATTTGATTTTCTTTAGTTGCAATATTTGATTTTCTTTAGTTTACGTCGTGCACTCTCAGCCACAAAGAGGTCGTCTCTGGCGTCCACACATAAACCCCATGGACACTGTAAATCACAGTTGTCAATGAAGCGGAGGAACTGTCCGTCCTGGTCTATGATGTGGATTCGATGATTGTCCCTGTCTGCTACCAGGATCCTACTTTGGCTGTCTGTTGTAATACCATACGGTCTAAACGACCTCTTGGTACTAGAAGGAGGACCAGTGAAGGTAAACCGGAGTTTCCCGGTCTGATTAACCACCACTACGGCACCGGCTATATAGTCAGCTACACATATATCTAGGTTCTTGTTCTCTTTGATGTATTTAATGTCACGAGATGAATAGAGTGGTTGTCTCTTATCATTAAATTCGATCGTTTGTTTCTCTGTGGAGCCAGAGTAACGCACCACTTTTGCTCTACTTTCATCATCACTGTTCATGACAACAAGGAGGTCATCAGATGAGGTACAGCATACATTGCGAGGTTTCCATCCCTGTGATTTAATCAGTGTATGTACATCTGTATTCTTCACCATGTTGATAGATCTATCATCATAATCAGTATAAACGAGGTCCTCTGTTCGTGTAACTGCTATATCCCGCGGATACTTCCCTGACTTGGTTTTGACTGACTTCACTTGTTCTCCCTGCAGATTGTAGAGTCTCATGATATTGTCATAACCACTCATCCAGATGTGTTCGCCACTAAGGCATGACGCACTGCGATTTACATGTTCTGTTTTAATATCTTTGACAATTCGTGGTTCATCGATTAATGTTCTGTGTGAGGCAGAAGTGTCAGCACCGGGAGCATCTGTTGTGTATTCGTGTGCTTCAATTTTGATAGACAACGACGAAAGAGAACCAAACTGTTCATATAGCTGTTCTTTGTTGATCTTCGGAGGGGTAAAACTTGGTAAAGAAACTTTGAGTTCTGAAGGACATTTTCTGAATTCTGTATTCCTGGATTTGTATGCAGTGACGAGGTTGATATCGCTAGAGTTCAGTAGTTTCTCTAGATCAGTAGTATATTGTACGATTTCAGAAATCGTGCGTTTAATTTCATTTTCTTGTTTATTTAGGACAGCCAACTGTTTAGAATCAATTCCTTCAAGATTGGACTTAACATTCTTTATAATAATGTCTACTTCTCTGTGCAAGTCCTCTCCATGTTTATTTATGGCAGATGTGAGTTTCTGTGAATTTTTATTCAGATCAACTTTCTGAACTGATATGTGAGTCACAATCTCCTGATATTTAGGATTAATGGATATTTTTAGTTCTTGTAAATCTTTTTGAATGGCATCTTTTTTGTTTTGAAAGTATTTCAAAATCTCGGTAAACTCATGACCTTTATGTTCAGAGGAAACACATGTTGCGCAGATAGAAGTGTCACATTCTTCGCAATAAAGTTCACATACTTTTGTGGAATGTTTCTGACATTTCGTAATTAATCCACGCATATCAAATGGAACAACTTTGTGTTCTGAGGATTCATCTAGGAGATGGTCCCCTACACATGCTTTACATAGATGTATGTGACAAATGCCACAGTACAAAGGGGGGACCGGGGTATCGCAAAGTTGACAGCGTAACACGTCCTGTGCACTACGCCGGGGGTCCATCGTCAGACAATTGTTTACCTCAGGAACTCCTGAAAAAAATGTACACTTTTATGAATTCATCTTTCCATTATTCCTAACATTCGTATATTACACATTACTACTTGTGCTACCAAGTCAAGATTTCTCTTCTCACTTACATGTACATGCATAATCAGAGGTTACAATATAGGTATATTAAAGTGGGTGTAAGAGTGAGAAGGTTATCAGATTAATGACTCACCAATCGGAGGTATTATAATTATACTTTGCTAAATTCTGTATTATTGATATAAAATCAAATCATGCTTGATATATAGTTTTTACAGACTGTTTGATTAATCAATTTTAATACTAACTATTATTTATGTACAAATATAACAAACATCTAAGTCTACTGACCTACATTATCGGTGTAAATCTTTGTCCAACATGGCCGCCCCAGACTTTGTAACTACTTCCTCGTCTGTTTACCTGCACTAGATCACGTGATTAGTAACACGGCAGGTGATTTAGGGGCGGATCTAGGAATGACTTTCTTTCCCGGTCCTTCGCTGCGCTTTGATTTTAATTTTTCTTTAGTTTATTTTATAAGCAATAACAAAAACATAACTATAAGAGTCTATATTCACATAAATAATTTATATAATTAAACTTTAATTTATACTACAAAAATAATACAGACCAAAAATTATCTCAGGTTGTTTTATGAGTCTATGGAAAAGTTAGGAATACGGTTTATATTAGCATTAACTAACTCAATATTTAGTGATATTTCTAATATTTTTATAGCACATAGAAGGAGGTAACATAAATTTTAAATTTCCCAATTTGTTTCACATTAACTTCTTACTGAACACTGATTTAGAAATAGACCGAGTTGCCCCTCTTTAACCTTAGTCTATAGGGTTCTCAAAACCACGTTACTTATACTTAGTGTACATTTTCCAACAAAATAGCTAGATTGTTACACAGCTAAAATATCATAAATTTTAAACAATTACTTGTTCTTTCCTGTTTGGAGACTTTACCCAAAGATGTGATTTACACTTAAAGACTTCCATGCGCTTGCATGAGAAACAGCACAGTCCAAATAACTAAATCTATATGTAAACCTACAGCTTTCAAATAAAATATAAGACTTTAGATATAAACATGTAAAGGATATTGGTTAACAAGAAATAAATTAAAATAAATGTGACACCTGATATTTCCCTTTTAGAATACTTCTCTTCATCTCGACACAGGCACAAACATGTAGCAACAAACTGAGTAGTTGGGGGGGGGGGGGGGGATTAGTCTCTACATCCGAACGTAACATTTTGAAGTGGAACGTCATAGGAAGAGGATAATGAGTTATAATAGTGAGTTATAATATTTGATATTTCAGTGGTAAAATTATACAACTTCTAAATATTTAGTAAAACTTTTAAGTACAATTTTTAAATGTTGCATTTTTTGTCGGGGGCATTACATACTTCATAATTATTGCTTTAGCAGAAGTTGATCCCTCAACTATCTTTATGTGTCTAGCATGTGATATTATATTACCTTGTTGTAAGTATGCAATCTATATGATAAAGCTCGTCATCACTTTCTTAAATGATCATTTTTTAATTAACTAGTTGGTTTGGTTTAATCATTTTAAAATCAAACACAGCTGAATCATTCAGAAGGAAAAGAAGGTTGACAAAAATATGCTTATAGTCGTAGTATGAAAATGTTGGAATAAACTTTATATAATCTATAATAATTGTGTACAGTTTTGTGTATCTGCGAATTGATAAGATGTAGGAAGTGTGAGTACTACAAGTTAATTGGAAAAGACAAATACATTAACCATTGTACTTGTTTTCAATCACAAATTCATAGAGTTATGAGGAAACTTTTTTACCC
This sequence comes from Magallana hongkongensis, assembly GCA_015776775.1. NCBI lineage: Eukaryota > Metazoa > Mollusca > Bivalvia > Ostreida > Ostreidae > Magallana > Magallana hongkongensis. The sequence continues at coordinate 3,860,573 of CM027470.1, forward strand.
CATTGTGCAATTTATTAAATAAATTTTATGCCAGCAGTTTTATCAAATTTCCACAGTATATAAACCTTTTTAGCAGTTAAAGGTCTGGCACGAAAGCCAAGAAACTTGAGCAACTTTAATCTTGCTTATTAAAACTTCAGAAATTCAGTTTACTGATGTATACAATGCACAGGTGGATGATGCTAGAGAAGTTCTGGATGGCGATGAAAATATATGTATTTCCTAAAGAAGTAGAGCTCTCTATATAGATATAGATATAGCAAAATATTAAGACAGTGTCAAAGGTAAAATACATGTAATTTTTTTATGCTAAATAATTGTCTATAAAAACTAAAACTATCGTGTCTAAATATTGAAGGCATTTACATCCAATGGTTAATTTGTTTACCATATTGTTTTTTCAAGTATATAAACATACATGTACATGTATGTAAATGATAAATTCAATTTGACCTACGAATAAAACACGTAAATCAGGAAGTTAATGCTAGGGCATTACAATCAATATTGCCGACTGAACAGACCTGCAAGCTTTGCGAAATAGTTACCTGACGTTACAAAATACACAATTGTTCTATAAATCGCTTCGCAATAACTACAGTTTACAGAAAAATAGATACATATGTATTTATGTTTTCTTGTGTCTAAAGACATTTGCTTACTTTACAACAAAGCAAACTATTCATTTTAAAAAAGGACAATTAAATAGTGTTAGGATCAAATGTAGATGCTTACTTCTTAAAAATTAAAACAAACCATGCACGTGGCGGAGAAACCCTTTCACGGTAACTGCAGTACTGGTTTTTTTTTTCAGGGGAATTTTACTGCAGTTACATGTACCTTGAAAGGGTAGTCTCCGCAATGATCTATGTTCATCGCGAGTTTTTTCTTCATGATGGGTTATGAACTGACGTTTAAAAATTCTTTATGACGCTTAGAACTCTCAATTAAATGGTTTTAGTCGTATGTTGTTAGCTCATTTAAATACAAAGTTGACAATTTGACATTGTAATTTAATTTATGATTAATATAAATGTTAATGAAAACTTTTATTAAAGGGTTAATATTTGCGCTATTACTAGTATCAACTTTAAATAATAGAAGAGAGAGAGAGAGAGAGAGAGAGAGAGAGAGAGTAATAACTAGATCTGACACCAAGTTCAACTACCTAATATATTCGTCTGAACATTATCCAATTTCTTATTTAAACCTAAATCAAAGGAAATCAGTTACAATCCGGCTTTGACGGCTTATTTGCAATAGCTGCATTATCAGATTATAACAAAATGGCTGCATTATCAGCTTATTGAAAAAATAAACTTTGTTCTCTTTTTATAGTTACGGGAGGTAGAACGTTCGATTAAAATTTTCAAGGTTATGACTTAGAACCGGGTTTAATAAAACAACACTTCGTTTTAAGATGTTCAAATTCTCAAACAACTTGTAACATATACCATGTAGCTTCTTTCGAGTCAATACCATGCTCGCTGCATGATATATATATATAAAGGATTTGGTTGATATCGAATCGTAACTTTTCGGTTGTTACCGTTGCCGAGCATATATTTGGTATCGGAAATTGCCGAATTGATGATCTTCGTTCAGAAATGCCAGTTTGAAAAAAAAAAAAAAAAAAAAAAAAAAAAAAAAAAAAAACAGGTTGCACCATTGTCTATTCAAGTAAAATAGCAGTAGCTAAAATAGGGAAGACTGACTCTTGAAAATGACTTTCCGTGAAAATTTTCTTGGCTGAAGTGCCAAAAGTATACCAATAATCTCCTTGAATTCACGATATATTTCATTGAAAACCAAAATTTTTCATCGGTTTTAAAAATTAATATACTACTTAGTTAGATACGGATTTTTATTACTATTTAGAATTAAGTAATAAATATTGCACCTGCACCAACAAATCGACAATATTCTATTTCTAAGTAATTTATTAATTTTAAAAACCCATTAAAATGCTGCGAGTTATTGCCTTACGCGTTAAGCTATTGAAAAAACAGAATATTAAAGTTAAATTAAATGACATCAAAAACGCTTGTTTGATTTATTTAAAATATGCTACTTTTTCTAATCAACGATGCATAAATTTAGACCACACACGTTTAATATAAGAAAATGCAAACTTCTTGTTAAATTGAGACAATTTTGAAGAGGAATATCAATTGATATTTGAGACATATGTGAAAAAATCGCCCTCCCCCATCCCCAATTTATAAAAAAGAGGGATGAAAGAACTAACATAGCTTAGAGGACTTATGAAACGCCTCTAGATCTCGTACTGACAAAAGCACAGTCAAGTTCTGAAGATAGGGACAGAAAGTATCAATTATCGGTGCTGTGTGAATGCCCCTCTCTCCTTCGCTCTACTCTGCCTGGAGTTTACTTTGTACTTGTGAATATATCTTAAGTACATAGTTGAAACTGTTACTAAAACACATTAATCGATACAGACGGGGCGAAAAATGTCCAAACACGGTGTATAGATATTATATTTATTTACACGTGGAAGTGCGTGCATTATATATAGACTCTCACGAAGCCTAGTGATATATTGAATTATTTGACTTAAGTGGAATTTTTGAATTACCGAGTGGATTAACTCGCCAGTAGATTGCTCTAGAGTGTGTTTATTTTAATTCCTTAAAGTTTTATTACTTGATTAACACCGGTCTTTTATATACATTGTATATATATGCAAAAAGAGGCTATTATTTTAGCCGACGCATTGGGACTTCTCGAAGTCTTTAAATCTTTATATCTTAAACTATACAAATTAGCGTTGTGTATTTTAAATGCTGGTAGTATTTGTTGAATAGAGATAAGCCAACCAGTCGGTAAGAATGCATCCAGAAACTCTGATCCGATCCATTTAAAAGGGGGTGTTTATTCTTATAAAAACGCGCATCCGTGCCAAATGTAACCAAATCATGCTCGTACATTGAAGTTAGTAAGATAATACACACACGGCCAAAGGAGCACGGCGGACCGCTGTAGATACACATAGAAACCAGCTTGGGCACATACCCTAGTGTATTTGACTCGGATTCAAAAAAAAAATATTTAAAAGAAAAATATTTAAAGACAAAATCAACGCTAAACGTTGCGCTATCGCCCCGTGCGGTTGACAGCGCGGAGAAATCTAATCAATGCGGGTTCCCTAGGCTAAACTCCTGCAGGGGTTAAGTTCTGTAAATCCAAAGACTTTTTTGGCAGTTGCTGGCGGGGTAGCTTGCGGAAGGACGCTATCGAACCCGAGTTAAACCGGGTGTTGAGAGAATTCAGTAACTATGTGAACTTGGAGAATATATTTCATCATCAAGAATATTTCTTTCGGGAATCATCGTTGTTCTTTAAAGATCTCCTCGGTGGTGCTGGGTTTTTATCTGGTGTGAGGACAATACCATGAGCGGCGTGACCCTCCCCGCTATCCCCGGGGCGGTTCCCCTGTACACCCGTTCTCTCCCCAATGGGTTCGACAGCTCGAGATCCCGACCCTCGAGTAGCGGAAGTCAGTGTAGCGCCTACTCCATTGTACCCCACGTCTATTACGGTAAGGAACCACGAGGATTGTTTGTCTGGTTTTTTGGGGGGGGTTTCCTTTTTTTTGGGGGGGGGGGTGTTTTTGGGGTTTGGGGTTTTTCATTCATCTATTTTTATTGTTTGTTTTTTTTTTTATAGAATTTTAAAATTTTGTACATATATCATTTGCTTACTTTTTATAAAACTAGTGTTATTTTCAGGGTGTTTTTTTTATGTATGACTAGGATAATATATATAACATTCCTTTGAGGCTTATGTGATCATATTAGCCCTTAACCCCTGTGGACCTTACATCACTTTAATTCTCTTTCTGCATCGATTGACACTTTTTGTTCAAAATATTGACGTAAAATGTATGAGAAAAGAAAATGAATGAGATTTTCTATTGAATTTAAATAAATTATTGTTAAACAAATATCTATTTAGATTTTCTTAGGACCGGTTTAACACATGAACTTTTTTTTTTAATGTGACCCAGTAAGCAATACATTTACGTTTTGTAAGTATGTACTCCACTACTCTATCATGATAGCAAATATCACTTTCCAAATCCTGCAAAGAGACACTTTATCAAATTTAACCCCCCCCCCCCCCCGCCCCCAAAAATCAAAATTACTAGAATATGTTGTTATGTTTATTTATTCAACTGCTAAGCTAAAAATGTAATAAATAAAAAAAAAATAGGATGAGTGTTTTTTCTAAATGTTTCCGAGTAAGGACACAAATAAACAGTCTTGTTGGAACTAGTTAATGTTTTTGAGTGGATTTAATTTTTTATTTCTACGAACAGCATATTTTTTCTGGATAAGATCAATTACATATCATTTTCAACTTTAATTTCTTACATTAAAAACACTTTTCCTTTTAAACCAAAAAACCAAATCAAAGCATGGCAGGCGAATATTAAAAAACCGTATATTAAAAAAAATATGTTATGCATTGGAGTTTAATTTTTATATTTAAACTTTAAACAAATAAAAAAAAATTGTTAACATCGGTTCTCTCAAAAACCATCTTCATGCGGGTTGGTTTTTTTTCTCACCCTGAATAAATTAATCATAGGGCTTAGAATTCGAAGTGGTTTAAGAACATCTTAGGTTTGTATTGTTATCTTTGTGTGATTCAACATCATAACATTTAGATTCTGTGACGCAGAAAAACCGCAATCGTAAACATGGTTTTTTCGGTTAGGGAGGGGGGGGGGGTGATCTTCTTCAGAATATGTAATGAAAATTGATCTGTCCAATTTAAATATTAAGCAAAAGTTTAAAAGCTATATAGTAATTTTTCAAGTAAAAAAAAGTCTCAGATTCATATTTGAGTTTAAATGATTTAAAATGATAGGGAGTTATATCTGGGAGTAAAGCTGATAAGTCATTGCATTAAGGCGATAAAAATCAAACAATTGCTCCGTTGTTCGAAGGAACCGTTTAATATTCATCTCCTGTGTGCTGACACGCTGTCATCTCAATATCCCCCAGTCCGCGGAAGAAATTTCAGGGTCTCATAGCAAGTCATAGTCCCCGAGTGGAAAACAACAGCGGGTATCTCAGGCAGATATCCCCAAAACAAGAGGATTTTATCGATTTCGTCCTTTTTATTCCCTCTGCTATAAGTTCTCATTAAACCTTTCTGGCTTTGCTTTTCCCAAAAACGTCAAAGAAGGCAATGAATGCTGGTATTAGGGACGACAACCGATTCGTGTTCAATATCCCCAATGTTCTTTCCGATACTCCCCGGCAGAAAAAGACGAGCTAGGATTAGAAATAAAATATCAATACCGGACCACTTAACATTGCTATCTCTTGACAACTGTTCGCTGACAGTGCTATTCAAAAGGGAAAGTATATACATGTATATAGTGAACACTTTAGATAACATGGGAAAGTGCTGAATATACTATGTATTTGTATTTTTGCTTTTAATCTAGTTGAACAATAGATCCATTTAAAAGAAGAATACAATGCTCTGTTTGATTGTTGGATCCCTTTGTTGGATCATTTTTTAAGCAATTGGAAGCATAACACATACGTGTGTAGAAGATTTGTTATTTAAAAAATCTCATCATGGATATTTTGTTTGTTTCGCTGGGTTTATTTTGGGGGGTTTGATTTTATTCTTGAGGGGTTTTTCTTCCTTTTTTTGGGGTCCAATATGAAATGACATATTCTAAACTCATGCACATTCTTTCCGGCTTTTTTTTTAATTTTGACTTTGGAATTTTGTAAACATTCGGTACAATACAAAGCCTTCAACACGCCAACTAACTACCCAAACAGTTCTACATCACTAGTGACAAAGCCCTATTGTGTAAACCATTGATTTCTTACAAGACTCTTGGGCATGGCGTTTCGGATTTACGATAATGTTTGTTTACAAATGCATTAAACTCTTGATGTATTCGCATCAGCGCAGTGAGAAAACTTTTAACTTTGAAAATAAATCGCTAATCGATAAATAGTTCACAAAGTTTCTCCGAGGTTTCTATTTCATTTTCGCTCGTTCCCGTTTTGGAAGTCTTCTAAATTGCAGTTTTGTAATGATTTAAGCGTTGGTTTAATTGAGGAAGGTTTTGATACCTTTATGAGATTAAAATAGGCAGCATTTTTTCAACAACCCATGCATAAACTTCTGTACCAAATTAGTCATTAACTGATCTATATAGTCACTTGCTATTCTCTGGCATTTGTTTTCTTATGTAAATACAACAAAATGAGAGAGAGAGAGAGAGAGAGAGAGAGAGAGAGAGAGAGAGAGAGAGAGAGAGAGAGAATAAGCAAGCCAAAACTACTAGTATGTTAAAAACAGAGTGAACTGTTTTGAAGTGGGTTTATTTTTTAAAGAAAATAGGAATCTATTGATAGAGTTTCTCAAGCAAATGAGAATATTGAATCATAAATAACCAAATTAAATCCCTAATCTTTGGTAATGAATACTTAAATCCCTCTCAAAAAAGTTCATTTTAGATTTAAATTTAAATGTCGTGAAAAGAGGAAAATTCCAATTTTTTCCAATTAATTTTCCCTTTCTTTTGATCAGAGTTGCGTTATATAGAGACGAAGAGAGCGAGAAGCTACAACCAAAGTGTCAATGTTTGAACAGAGCCTTCAACTTTGTTGAACTTTATTTTAAGATTTAATTTAATCAATTTCATCGTCTTTGATTTTTTTTTCTTTAATATAAACAGGATAGAGACACAATTTTAAATTTTAGGATTGTATCTAGTTTGTGCCCTTCAAGGGTCATTTCGCCGAAATATCAATGTCATCGCTGCATTTTATTTTATTTTTCAATTCTTGGTTAAATGATGTGTTAAGGGGTGGCAGCATTTTATGCATGCCTTATCATCTGAAACTTGTTTACGCGTTCAAATAGCATTCTAATCTTTCGTTAAAGAGTCGGACTACAAATTTAGATTGCATGAACAGAGGCACATAAGCCATGACATGTCATTAAAACTTCTTTAGAATAAATCGAAAGTATATCCAAAATATGTAACACCTTATATATTCTTATTTTACAAAAAGAAGCATGAAACCCCTGATGCTAGTGAATGTTGTAGAGACCCTATATCTGTATTTTAATTAAGAGTTTTAAGATAATTGGAGGGTTGGGGGTATTTACAAGTGACAAAATTGATTGAACGGCGATTTTCTTTTTCCGTAATAATATTTCCCCAGGGTACGTAAATGTTTGCTGATCAAAATGATGGGAGCAAGAAGGGAGCGGACAAGGATTTTGTGTGGTCAAAGATAAAATAGGACAAAACTAATACCACATAAGTACTTCTCGGTACATATACACACACCACATTTATAAATGCACCGCGATTCGTATATATATAAAAGAAATAATGTCCTAAATCAAGCATAAAAGTTGCCATTATTTCCCGATCGCGGGATTTGTGTCAGTGTTCAGAGGATTAAAACAATGGCGATTCGTCCTTTGATAGCATTAGCTGTATACCCACCGATTATTAACGGGATTATAATTATTCACGCGAACGAGCTCGGCCTGTGACCAAGGTTAATAGAGTCCATTGTTCTAACAAACGATGGCAATTAATAAGAAACGTAGATTTATTTTAAATGGGTCTTTCTTTGACATTCCATTTTGTCTTCGTTCATTTTTTATTACCATATTTTTTAAAGATTGGAATTTCAAAATAAGACCTTGCATTCGATATTTAGATTCATCTGCTGTGTTACAAAATAGACGTATATATGTAAATCTAAATTAGTACATGTATTGGTTTATCTAACCTTACCATCTTTTTATGCCTAAATAAAAAAAAACATCTTAGGTAATTGTTTTGAAAAAAAAATTGAATGAAATATTCAATTCAGGATTAATGACAGAATGTGACACGTACATGTACACGTATGTGCAAACAACACATGGATTTACATCTGTAATCCTTTGGCACTTGCATTAATCCATTGCACACTTCAATGAACGTGTTGCATATAGTTGCACAACTCTAAGAAAAACATGCATTGCTTTGTAAGCATCATATTATTTTCATAGTATTAAAAAATATAAACAGTCCAAAGGAAAAAAAGTAATAATTACTTCATTGTATTTCGAGTGACCTTGATTTATCAGCAGATTAATCTATGTAAGCCATTACATGTTTGTAAATTGAAGACGAAGAAAAAACTGGGTCATTTTTTGTCGACCTATTACGCTAAATCTTTCCCCGACAATACACCATAAAGTCAAAATCCCCCAAGATCACCGGGTTATGCCGGTATTATACTGATCAATGGCGATCGCGAATATTTCCAAAACATTTCCATATGTTACAGCAGAACAACTTTTTTTACCGACTTAGTGCAGTTTCGATAAATACAAAACACGTTTGAGCAACTATTAGGTTTTTTTTTTTTTTTTGCTCTCTACTTCACAGTCCCTGTTGGCGGAACTACGTCAGTTCTCAACCCGTTTTCAATTTATGCCTGTGTATAGATGACAATATACAACGGACATTTCAATCGTTTCTATTTAATTGATATCTGTAGGATAATGGTAAATCTAAGTAATGAGCGGGGCAACAATTTTTGGTCGACTTTTTGGTCATTTTATATTAGATTCATTATGGGGCTTTGAGACACCTGTCGATATTAATGTGGATAAAAATTACATTATAATCAAAATTCTATAACTGGGTTAGAATTTTCGAATTTAACAATACGCTGTTAGATAACGATTTTTGAAAATAAACGGTGTTTTTTTTTTAATTTTTTGATTTTATTGTTTGTTTCGATAGAAAGTGCATGTACGTTATAATATGGAGGTGTCCTATACCACTTAAAATCAATTATATTCAAGTGTGTATGAAATGTGTCTGTATATCGGTTTGTTGGTTTTTTTTATTTTAAAATTTTGAATGTGTTCTACACTCAATATGTGTGCATGTATTTGCAAAAAAAAAATACAATATGTGAATATTATACTTTATAAAAATTCAAGTTATCAATTTCAATGCAGGGATTTCTACGAATACCACAAATATACATGTAAATATAAAACCATACAATGCGCTTGCTACCCAGGATACATAACACATATATGTATATACTCAATATGTTTGAGACTATCATCACAAGTAATATTACAAATATTTACAAGTAAAAAAGACCAATACTGATTATCAAAAGAAAAGAATGTGAAAAAACACAATTTTAAACATATTATACATGTATTCTTTAACTGTAATTTTTTTATTTTGCATTTTTCTAGATCATTGTTCCTTCCGCACGCCTGGTTACGGCAACACACCCGGAATCCCTCGGGCCTATTCGAAACTCCCCTCCCTTCGAACCGGAAGGGTAAGTAATTTTGCTGCCATTTTTCTTTTTTTTTACATCTTCATTCGTCTATAAAACTATTTTGTTGTACTGTACTCAAAGTTAATTCGTAAAGCCTTTATTCTAAAACCTAAGATCATAACGCACTTGATGCATGATAAACTGAAACCGATTTTGATATTTGGATTTGAAAAAAATATTGCCAGTGTTGACAATTAAAAAAACCGGATAGTTTTCAAGGTTGGCGTTTTCAAAAAAGTTTTTTAGCAATGACACCCTGAAAAACATGTTTTCATAATTCACGGTTTGACAAAAAGTGCAAGAATCACAATGACATCACACGACATCACAGAAGCGATAATTATGATTTAAAACTCTGATCAAGTATAAAATCTAATGAAGTCAGTCCCCTAACAAATAAAATGGTAATGAAACCTAGCATACGTATAAAGCTTACACCTGGCACAGCGGTTGCTACTGGCTTAATGAGATGTATATCTCGTTACATGAACGTGCTTGGTAGATAATTATACCGATTATCTAGTTTCTGTTAATAAGACACCCGCCATATTATGTAAGATGTTCTTTAACATACGCCGTTAACTTGTGAAGCTTTTTTGATGTTCATACATGATGTATTCTCCTTGGATATAATAAACTCCCTCAAAAAAGAAGGTTATTCTTTTGCATTCGCGATTAAGGTCTCAAGATAACATTGATTAAGCCTTCCCTATGTCAAGTGTCTTTCCATTGACGGTTTGATCCGGGCTCTTTCGGCATGTCATTTTGTGTATACCGAACCCGTAATTTCGCTGTCAATGTTTGATAGAGAAGAGAGATAAGTCCGGAGTTTAAATTAGTGTTTTAGGTTAAAAGTACGAGGTATTGGAAACATTTCTTTTGATGTCCATGTGTGATTCAATCGATGGGCTTTAATGCATCGGCACTATAGAAATCGACATCTCTTCAGATTTGTGCTTTCTGAGTTTGCGAAACGTCACGAGAGCAAATTTATGCACCGATTTTTACCGTCTTATCTTTTTCCGTGTCGGGTTTGGATTTTAGAATAAACAAACCATCTTCTTTCATTTTTAGATAAATGCATTTTTCATCTCCCTGAAGCCATTACATTCTTTTATCACAAAAAGCATAGGTGATGTTACATTTTAATCCCATACTCTATAAATTTTAACATATTTCTGGCTTAAGTAGACACTTTCAGGCTCTGCGAAATGCGATAAAAGGTGACCTCTGGTATACCTTCCATCTTCAATCAGATTCATTGAAGTTTTCCCTCTCAGGCAAAATCATAAATCAATAAGAATTTAAAAGTTTTTAACAATTTAGTACAGTTGAACTAGGTCTTGTTTTAAAACTTCAATTTTTTTGTCCTCTCGCTGTTACCATTTTGTTATTGACTTTTAGTATCGGAAGAGATCTTTACCCCTTTGAAAAAGAAATTCTAGTTCTAATTCAAATTTCTACTATTTACATTTATTGGATTATTTTGCGTTTGAAAGAACCTTTGCTGCTCAATTCTTGTAGACATGTAAATAAAAGAATGAATTCAGAAAATTCATGAAATTGATTTCCTCTTGCGTCAATTTTTACTTTGCTTTGAACCTCTTTAAAAAATTATCTACGCATATGATATGATGATTCTGTCGGTAGCTACAAAAGGAGATGTAATATATTGAAGAAAATATAAATAGATATGATGTCCTTAAATGGTAAAAAACAAAATCTGTTTTCATGATCGAAATTGGTTACATGTTCCTCACTAAATCAGACATTTGAACACTATGCAAGTACGAATCTTATTTTGTCAGTTATAAGTTTCGAGGGACAAAGAATTGTCTGTTCTAGATGGCGTTACCCCGGATTAAAAGATATCTACAAATACATATAAATAGCTTTATACTCAGTTGTTCATATTGATTTGGAAGTGCGTGTGAAGTCAAGAATCATGTTTGTAGACAAATCTAATCCGGATTGGAGATAAATTTCCAGTTCATAACTTCTTGTTTCGCGCTGGACGTTCTGGTTGTTATTAATGAGTCTTAAATTCCTTCCTTGCCAAACAAAAGACAACGCTTTACTGCGTTTTGTAAACACTCGTTTCCTGATGTTTGTCAAATTCCAGTGGGGAAACTTCTTTATAAAATGGTTCATTCTTCTATTCATAAGGAGTTTAAGAAACGAAGTGTTGGTATATTGTAAATTAATGAGATTCCTACTGGCTGTTCCAACATAAGGTCATATTTATTTCGTTATAACCAGAGGAAAACTGTTGTCGCAAAACGTGGAAGTATTTTGAAAATATACACAAACTTCAAACTTTGTCAGTCGATCGTGTGGCTTATTTGAATGCATTTAAATTTAAAGATTGCATAAGGTCATCGCCATTCTAATGCTAATTTTAAATGACTGTGATATTTTTCGAATTGTAGTTTTTGCCAAGTGTTAAATGTGTCTTTTAATGCAGTTGCAAAAAAAACAAAACACACACACACACACACGTAACCTTATCTTTTTTTTTTAAAGTTATCATACAAATGATGACGTATGTTTTAATTCTAAAATGCGCCCACAATGCATTTCAAATGCTACAAGAACATGTTGATTAGTCATTGTCCCTTATGCTTGGTGATCAACGATAACATCGCGATAATTTGCACAGGCAGCCTCGTAATCAATTTAAATTATCAGTCACGTGACTTGTGTCAAGCGAGCACTCTTTTGTCTCTGTACAGATCCTGCAGCGTTTTATCTTGTCGTCGTTCTTTGTGCAGCAGATTGCAGAATGATTCACACTTTTATTCATTACAGTTAAAACATTATTTTGGGACTCAATTACTGTACTAGTAGAGTTGTATGTAATTCTAATATTCCTAACCCTTTTCACCGTTTCTTAAAAGTCTTAGAACATATTCATCTGGTACTGACGAAACAGATGATAATTTTACCCCTACGTAATCAGATGAATATACAGATATTTTTGTTCGATTTTTTTTTTTTGGGGGGGGGGGGTGATTTTTTCTGAATTCGCTTGCGATGACACCAGAATTAAATATGCAAATCCATAAAAAAATATTTTAAAAAGAATATCATGTGGATAGCTTATACTTTTCTCCCGAGGATTTCCATACGCTATTGGGCGCTTGTCAACTAATAACTCATAAACGTATCTTATCAGAGACATCGCATTAAAAAGATGTTTTCACACCTTTAACTCTGTCTCTAACCACTGAATGGGGATTTAAATCCATATCAATTGAAAATAGATATTTCTCGATGGGGGAAAATATTAGGACTCTGTTTACGTATTTATTAATAACACTTCATTTAAACTCTTTTTTGCATGGATTTTAAGAAGCAAACAAATTCAGAAAAAAAAATGTTATGTCAATATGCAAGAAAGAAGGACACAGAATCTTCGACTTTCTGTATTGAAAAGGCATAAATATACACAACAAGTTCAGATTACAATCTTAATCATTGCATTGACTGCATTTAAATGGAATAATGGAAAAATCGACATACAGAATTAATGTATCTACAAGTAAAGAAATAAGAAATTGTTAACCATGTCTTAAACCGCCATGTATATCGATGTCGTTTCCTTACACACCCTATAATTGGTGCGCTAGATTTCAATTTACTGTCTCTGTGTCCCAATATACGTACACGTATTCTCAATTTGGCCAATTCTATTTGTGACATTGAGCAGTTTGCATTGGTTTCTGGTAAAGAATCCGGTTAGGATGTAAAAGGAAATATTGAAGTTAATTAAGTCGTACCAAAGACCAGCATGTGATTGCGCCGATGCTCATGTCGTACGTTGAATAGTCTAAAGCTAGAGAAATGGAAGAAACAGCAGTGTGTTCTACCCAGGTTAAACCGTGTGAATTCACAGACAAATGTTTTGCTACGCCGTTCTAGTTCTGAGATAAGTTTGCTGGATTTGTATAGAAAAATAGCCGTGAATAATTCGGACAACCAGGCAAGTTTTTTATGGACGATAAATAATCTCTCTCTCTCTCTCTCTCTATCTCTCTCTCTCACTCTCTCTCTCTCCCTCTCTCAGAGCGAGCGGATTATCTTTTTAAAGATATTTCAAAGAAAATATAGGATATTATCATATAAGATATGTTATATATGATTTAAAATGATTCTGCCTTTTTGTAAAGGACATTACACTTGTAAAATTCAATCAGGCTCACTTGCGTCCGTAGTTTATTTTCAAATGTTTGATCTTATGAAATGAATTGCACACATATTTTAATAAGTACCCGTATTCAACAAACAATAGATACATTGTACCAAGGCTTTATAAGTTATGATGTTAGTTATAACAAATGAAAAATAACGATCATGTATTAGATATTTTAGAGTTTACATTTCCTGAGGTACTCAAATATATTTTGTTGCTAAGAGTTTGAGAGTTTGAGAGAGAGTTTCAGAAAGAGAGAGAGAGAGAGGGGGGGGGCATGAACGTGGTTTGCAGTAGAGAATATAATTTTCAAAACATGTAACATTGTAATGGCCTTCCGGGGCTTCAATATTAAAAAAAAAAATTACTGTCGCCGAAAAAAAAAGTGAGGGAAGTACGTCTTGTCTGGAGTTAAGGTGTTAAAATAAACAAAGACAGTTCAAGATCATCGTTTTTCTTTCAATGTAGTTTTACACCCCACAAACGTTTCTTGTGTGTGTATTTGTGACAAATCAATATTTTCGAATTTATCAGTGTATCGACCTCAAGTGCCATCGCTACCTTTTGAATGGCTTTTAATATAAGAAGTAAACACCTTAAAGGTCCCGCGGCCTTCGACTTGTATGTCCTTATTATTAGAGACAGCAAGTTAAACGTTTTCACGATCAAGAGAAAGTCTAACAGCCGACTGGATTAGATTATCACAAAAACTCTGTTTACATATGAAATTGATACACCGGTGTGTATTCGCCCAAACCCTTGTGAACTTTTTTTTCTTCAAAATGCCTACATGTACTTTATTGATTTATTTTTTGAGAAAGGGAAGTCAACATGCATTCAAATAATAATTCGTTTTGCACACGTGCCAGTGGGTAAAATCACTTGTACATTTAATTTGATTTTAAGAGGATATCGAGGGAATTTTAAATCGTCTCAAAAGGTTCGAATTTGGTACATTTAATTTAGATTAATAAAAAATGTAAAGGGATTGGATTCCGAGAAAGAGTTAAAATTTTAGAATTCAAAGTAAAATCTAGGTACAGGTTATTATTTCCTAGTATGTAATAACAGATACAGGAAAACATTTTTAAAAAAATTAAATTATTTTAATTCCGATAAATATCTATAGTTGCAATATAAGAAAATTATTCCGGAATCATGAAAACTTAGGTCGCGAATCATTTCAAGATTAAAAGGGCCGAATGGGCAGGACCATTTTTAGACAAAATGAATCTTCTTACGACGAAGAGCTCTGTTTAAAGACAATATTTAAATCTAAAAGAAATAAATATATGTTTGGTTTTTTGGGGGTTTTTTTGATAGTTTAATATTTTCTGAAATATCATACCTAAAATTTGAGCTGAATCAAATGGTTAGTGTGTTGACCAGCCAGTCTCTTTAAGTAATTGATTTTATGGCGAGTTTATTTTTGTCTTTGTCCTCCTAGAAATCTGGTTACAATCCAAACACTGATATACGAGCAAGGTACTCGGCAAAATTCCGCAAAACACCAGACCCGTTCAAGAATAAACTCACAGCGGACTCCCCATTCTAAACAAGGTAATTTATGCATCATTATTGTTGAAAAGTAATCACTGCCGTGTTACACGTATGACGATTGACTTGTGAATATTGCATTGTGGGAAGAATAATGTTCAATGGCTATACTTTTTCAGTCAACAGTTGAAGATTGTTTGAAATGTCTACTGAAAGTTCCACACAAAAGATGCGAATCGGTAAGCAATAAAAGAAATATACCATATTTGAATATTCCTTTAGTAAATGTACATGTTTCTTTGAATATATTTTTTGTCTGTATATTTGCAGCACAAGTACATCCGCGTGGGCGGGGGCTATCGCCATGGTTACTGGTATGTCAAATGTTTGCTGGAAGAATTGGAATTGCAGAGGCAAAGAGAACTTATACTGAAACAGAGACTGGAATCTATTCGTGAGAAAAGTAAGTACGACATCATGCGTCACCTTTGAAGGAGACCGTAACAATGTGACTATGCTTTCAATACATATAAGGTGTAGTTCATTTATATCATGTATTGACGTTTCGTATTGCAGATGTAAAGGCTATAAAGACATACATCCGAACCAAAAGTGGTCGCCTTGTTGAAAGAATAATATTTCTCTCCGAAGAGGATTATGCAGCTTTCAAAGAGGGTAAAAATGTGCAGGACATTTTAAAAAAGTACCTGTCAAAGGACGAAGCCCAAGGCCTCGAGTCTTGGGATAAAGATGAGGTGAAGGCCATCAAGACATACGTACGAACAAAAAGTGGACGACTTGTTGAAAAACTGGTGTATGTTTCTAAAGAGGACTACGATGCTATTACACAAGGAAAAGGCGATGCAAAGGCGCTTCTGAAGAAATATGCAAAGGATGGAGAAGTGATTGAAGGCTGGGACGAAGCCAAAATGAAAACAATCAAAACGTACGTCCGAACCAAAAGTGGACGACTTATTGAGAAAACAATCATGATCTCACAAGAAGACTATGACGCGATGATCAGAGACGGAAAAGACCCAGCGGAGATATTAAAGAAATACATGCCGCTTGGAGACGGCTGAAACTCTTGAATCTTGGAAAAGTGCGGAACCGATGAAAGCTATCAAAACAATGGTGCGAACAAAGAGTGGACGTCTGATCGAAAAGACCGTTTACGTGTCAGCAGACGACTACGAAAGACTTCAAAAAGGTGACGCTGATTTGAACGACATTCTTGGAAAATACATGGGCGAGGATGGTGGAACAGTAGAGGGATGGAAGAAGGCAGAACCAACGCCCATGAAAGTCGTGAAAACGTACATCAGGACAAAGAGTGGGCGTCTGATTGAGAAACAAGTGCTTCTGACCGAGGAGGAATACAAACAATTCATGGAATCAGGCGGTAACCCAGATTTCCTCAAGAAATTCATCGAACTGGAGAAAGGGGAAGTAATCGATTCATGGGAAAAGGCTTCAACGGTGTTTTCTGGTGGGGACGACGAAGAAATAAAAAATGGTAAACGGTTATGGTTTCTAAAGCTTTATTTACAATAGATGAATACAATTTTAATACCATATATATATCAAAAATATAGTAGGAAGTGTTCGCAAAGTGTAATGACTTTTTCATTCTTGCAAAAGTTTTGAATATGAAATATGAAATAAAATATCTTATTGTGTCAAACACATCTTGCCCATTCTAATATACAGCTTCGTGTCTTAAGTTTACAAATAAGACACCGTAAGTCAATCTAACATTATAGATAATAAAATACTAACACTGAACGTTCATTCTGAATTAAGCAAAAGAGGGGCAGAGAATCGTGGGAAAAGACGGCACAGTGTATGAAGTTGTAGTGGATCCTCTCACAGGAAAAAAATACAAGAAGTAAGCCACAGGGCGGTACTGTCAGTCTGTGCTGACTGCCCATTTCCGTTGTATTTATTGTTGTATGTCGAATCGAACAATATAATTGTGCTTAGATTGCATTTATTGCCATTGTTACTGTTCTGTTTGCTCTTTCAAAACTGCTTCTTTATTAGATTTTAGATCTGACAATGAATAGAGAATATCATTGTGGATAGATAATATATTATCTTTCTCTTTTTATTTTGTTTTTCTCAGTAAAAAAAAATATTTTTTTCTCTCACTTGAACCTTTGACTAGTATTTTGTAAGCTTATAAATGTACAAATAATGACTATATGGAATTTTGCATGTTTATAAGTGAACAGATCTTAACATTTAAGACTTTTTGAAATTATCAATAGGAAAGTTGGCAAACAGTCCGATATTGACAGTGGCTTTGAGTCTATGCAGAAGGGCAAAGGAGGCAGGGGACGCAAAGGTTTGGGTAAAGGAGAGATTGACCACGAGGAGACGGCAGAAGAAAGACGCGCACGCAAACAAGGAAGCGTGACGCCGGAAGTGACAGCGAGTATAGCTACAAAAGCGTGTACAGTGCAGGGGGAACAAGACACGTTCGGAGAAGGCGGAAGCGGGCGGACGGAACGCGCAGTGGAAGCGAATCTTATCACAGCGATCAGGATGCTGATGGAGAGGCGCGGCGCAGACGCAGGAGACGAGAACGCGAACACGCCGGAAGTGCACACAGTTACTACAGTGTCACGAGCGAGGGTGGCACACGTCACGTGATGCGACGACGCAAGCGCGAGGATGGCACCTACAGTGATCCAGAGTCATATCACAGCGCTGACAGCTTTGAGGCAGGCGGACGAATGGCCGATAAGAAAAAGAAAGAGAAGGAGAAGAAGGAAAAGAAAACCAAACAGAATAGAGGCGGCGAGGATAGTGATCACAGCTACTACAGTGAGACAAGCGAGGGAGGAACGAGGAGAACCTTAAGGAAAAAGAAGATCAGAGACGCACAGGGTAACGTCATCGGCTACGAAAAACCTAGGGAGTACGACGAAGGTTGGTATCAAATGATAAAGTACTGTTTTTTCTTGCATTTTCAAAGTAAGATGAATTGTGCTGTTGTGTTTTTCTAATAATTCTTTTTTTTTTCTCTTGTAGATGAAATCAGGTAAGAAAGATGTTAACACACTTATTTATCTGATGGTGCTACATGTAAATATGTTTAACTTGGATACTGGTATTTGATGATAAAAAATGAATAAATATTGTTGTGCTTGTTAGTGTTTACACTGAGGTTTCGGACGGAAAAGGCGGGAAAATGAAGGTGAAGAAAGAAAACCCTAACAGCAAGAAGGCAAAGGCCAAAGCCGCAGCCAAAGAGGCAGCAAAAGCCAAACTGAAGCAGAAGTACGGAAAAGATTTTGATCCCTGTATTTAGTGACTGTACAACGGATGATGATGACGTTGATCTTGAGAATATGACGGAAGAAGAGAAGAAGGCGTACTTTGAGGGAAAGGCCAAGCGTGCGGCCGAGCGAGAGAAAAGAAGGAGGGAGAAATACGGGGACAAATACGATGAAATGATGTCCAAACATCAGGAGTGAGTCAAAAATGTCCTAGATTGTTACATCGTTGCTTAAGTGATATTTATGCGTGTTGTCAAAATATTCACAGACCTTGCTCATTTCGAGGTCTGAAATTAGCGTAAATCCGAAATCAAAGCTCGGGATTTCACCGTTTTAGGGTACTGTTTTTGTTGTTAACTATACTGAGCACAGAATTGCTAGCTATTAAGTGCGAAGCGTTTTATTGTACATGCAAAAGACGTTTAGCTACATTTTAAAAAATCTTCAGTTGTCATTAATTATCCAGAAGTCTCTTTAGATCAGATAAAAGCCGTCATTGACTCAATTCATTCGAACAAACTTTAGCCCATCTTATCCATTATTGAAGGTTTTTTAAACTGTGTCTCTTATTCAGTGAGGGATTTTTTAAAAGAAAAAAGATCAATGTCGAATCTTAAATGCAGATATTGCATAAATTATGCACACGGGCTATTTGAATTAAATAGCCACGATTTCTTGTTTCACTAACTTAAAGTTTCAACTGGTGTATATCAAGGTTTTTTTAAGAGCAATTAGACGCAAATGTTTAAATTTCAGTTCATTTAAGCATTGTATTCTACACAAGTTGCTGATCAGATTTACATTTAAAGATTTCTTCAATTTTAAATTTTCAAACTTTTCATACAGACAGAAAAAACTCTTGGAGAAAGAAAAGAAGAAAGCTGCTAAGCTTGCGGAATTGCGAGAGAAAGGCTTGATCTCGCCTTCATCGGACTGGACAATAGATTCAGACACGGGGGAACCTCTCCGCAAGAAGGCTAAGTATGTGTTCGGGACCACCCCCAGGGGCGGCCTTAATCTGCCTGTCATTTGCTAAATACGGAACGTGTCAATGTTATAACAAAGGATGACATCCCTTGCATCTGTTTAATGACCTGATTATTCATTTTAATAATCTCCATTTATCAAAAAACCTTTATTCGGATACCTAAATATAGATAACATCACTCTAGTTTTTACAGTAGCATACACACGCTTCTATTGACAAATCGAGGTAATTAACGATCATTAAAATTCTTTAATCGTTTCTCGATGATATCTTACATTAAGATTCTCAAGGATTCATTTGACATTCAACAATTTTATTTCTGGAAAGAAAAACATTTGTTTGAAAAATGAATGTTTATTTCTATTTAACCATTCTAATGACTTATCTTTTAGCAATATCAAAAGACATAGTTATTACACATAAATCATTTTAGAAGATTTACGATCAGCTCATTCATTTCAAAACAGCATACTTTTCCCCTCAAAAATACATATATTCATTTGATATATTGACGTTTTGCTCATTCAATTTAAAGCACGATACTTTTTACTGAAATAAATGCTTTTCAACGTTAAAAATAAAATCGTGTATTTAACAGAGAAAAAGTAAAACAAGAGCGAAAGGAGCAAATGAAACGGAAGAAGTTACAGGAGGCGCGAGAAAAAGGCTTAATCAGCCCGTCATCTGATTGGACGCTGGATTCGGACGGGGAACCAGCTAGACGATCGGATCTAGTCAAGTACGATTACATGTTCTTAAACAAAGTATTGGCGTTGAAATTAACAACTTTAATAATGATGAGAAAAGTTTTTTTCTAGGAGGATATGATGTAGTTTTGTTAAGTTCTATTTAGTTTCAGAATGATTGGGTTTAAAAATGATAATGACTATAATGTTTTAGTTTATGGTGTTGATGATGAGTGATGATAATTATGAAAATGATGATGATGATGATGATGATGATGATGATGATGATGATGAAAAGGACAACGACAACCATGATAATGATTTTCTTGATGATTATGGTAATGATATTATCACTGAAACACAATGAATAATTGTAATCTTTATACATTTGATTATTTCAGACAAGGCAAGCGCCCTCCACCAGAGAAGGGAAAAGGAAAGAAGAAGGGCAAAGATGGAAACGAGGCTGATGATGAAAGTGAAGAAGGTAAAATTATAAAATTAAATCGTTAAATTTCAATATATAAATTTATCAGGTCAAGTTTATTGAACATGTATTGATTTAGTTTATACTCAATTTTTTAAACATATCAAAGTTTTCATAAAGATTGCCTTGCAATCATAAATTAAAGTATTTTTTCCTGTTTATATCATTTGATATTGTACATTCTAAGTACATTCAACAAAGAGGAACTATTATAGCTATTAATACAGCTTTTCATTATAAAATACATTTAAAATACAAATATTTCTTAAACTTTTGATATGGAATAAGCATTCACCATAGAGAAAGTTTCAAATAGTTAAATGTACATACTAAGATTTATGAATACAATATACATAAACGATGAAGTTACTGTTGATGCGAAGTAACCGCAGTATCTGTTCATCCCAATACTGAAGACAAATACTTTGGTTCTTAATGAAAATACGAGTAAAATATCGCGACCTGTGTGATTTCTGCTGCCTAAGAAACCGATGGATCAACATACAAATAAAATATTTTTTGGGAAGCAAAGCCAGTTCTTAAGGTATATACACAACTTTCAGTTGTACATGTATTTGGAGTGCGTACCTTTCCCACTGGATGTGACGTGTTTTCCTTCAGTTTGCACCGCGCCCCTGGCGGCAAAAACTTCTGCATTCCCAATCTCCTTCAAAATCAAAACTACGTGACTAACACTCTAACACGAGATATGCGATACAAAACATGCGTCTAACTGTTCATTTTTTAAAAAAATTCATATCTGATAAGATGATGGAATATTTATTTGAAATTAACTGAGTGTTTCAAAATATATCTATATACACAATGCTACTTACAATTTCCTGCACCTCTTTAAATGAATTTGCATGGTGTGAAAAAGTCACTATTCACGATTTACTTCTCTCTCTCTCAAAGATAATGACAATGAAATGCTGAAAAAACAATAACTGAAATAAAAAGAAATTTTTCAAATTATAATAATCAGATACTTAAAATTGAAAGTGCTTTGTATGATATAATTCTATATTAATCTTACAATTTCTCACCTTTTCCAGAAGTTATTGACCCCATTACTGGAAAAGTCATAAAAAAGAAAGGCAACAAAGGCCGTGACGAAGAGTTTGATTATGTATGTATGATAGTTGCGTCGTTTTATTTTTTTTGGTTAAATTTTCATTTCTTAATTATCTTTGGTAGCTAATACTTATCGTACTTTTCTTGTAGGAATACGATGACAAAGGTCGAATAATAAGAAAGACACGTCGAAACCCGAAGGTAAAGATCCATTTCAATTTAAAGTTATAATATTATTTTTTTGTTTAACAAAATAAACATAGTAGAACAGTACCGTTATCAGGAAGGTTTTAATCTGATAGAACTCTAAGAGCTTTTGATACAAAGTATACTTTCTATTAACAAATAAACGTAGACTCGATGAATATCTAGAAAAAGTGTTGAAACACGAAGCTTGCTATAATTCTTTTTTTTTAAATTGTAATTAAAACATTAGTTCATAAGTCTTACCAATACGAAATACTACATACGATATTCTTCAGTAGATATTAACGATTACCAAGAATAACTGACTTAAAGGTTTGGATAATTCTCACCTTTAGTGTATAATGTTTACACACTCTCTTTACAGCCTGGTGATAATGATGGCTCTGACTACGAGTATGAATACGGTATGAAAACTACTCACATAATTGCAACATATCGGTATTACTATTGCAACATTACCCTATCTTACAGACCTTACCTCTAAGATCCTTTTATTCCTGCTGATTTTTTCGTTTAACAAAATGTGTTTTTGTTTCGCAGATGAGGACGGAAATATGAAAGTAGTCAAAAAGAAAGGAGGTCAAGTTGTGGGTAAGTAGATTTCAGATATATAGAGACCATTGATCGTTATTAATGCTGTTGATCATTTTGATTTTGATTATGCAGTTGACTGTTGTAAGAAGAACAGTTAATTGAAAATCAAAATCATTGCTTTTAAAGTATTATATTATTTTTGACTTTGATAAAAGAAATGAATTAATAATGAACACAAAATCTAGAATTAGTTATAAATATAAATAATATAAAACAAGAATATTTCATTGAAAGGACATATTATATACAGTAATAATTCAAAGAAAAGATAACACTCTTTTGAAAAACAAAATATCTAGAAATATTTTATTTTAAAGTCTAATGCCCCTTATATAAAACACTTTCAGAAGATTCAGATGAAGAGCAGTTTGAGGTTGGAGCAGACGGCAAAATTCGCCTAAAGGGAGGAAAGAAAAAGATTAACTTGGATAAGTTAACGGATGAGGATCTCCGACGATTGGGAATCGATCCTAATCTGTCCAAGGCGGAAATCGCCCGAAGACTCAAGGTATTCTGCAAAATTTTGTTTTCAAATTATCATGCACATTATTATTATTAATACAAGTTCTATTTTATTCGCTGATCAATTGTATGCGGAAAATATGTGTATAATTTTCATGTTGTACATGTGTTAGTTAAATATGTTAAAATGTATATGTTATCGACATATACATATCGAATGTAATATATTCATTTTACATGTGTTGTTGCAAGTGGATAGCTTTTATTCCAGTAATGTATAGGATTTGGCCTTGTGTATTTTGATGTATGATTATATATATTAACTGCTTCTCACGCAATACTCATTACGGAGACTGTGAGTTAGTGCACGCAATATGATTAAATATTTTAAAAGTATTTACCGCGAAGAGCGGTTAATTGAAAATTGATGCTCTTGTTTGTTTCAAATGGGATTTAATAACTATTTCTCTCAGGAAAAATTCGGAGACGATATTGACATTACTGCTGGAAAAAAGAAAATTGGCACAAAGCACGCAGACGAATACTCGAGCGACGCCGACACAGATGACCTTGCGAATGACAGCGACCTTGATGTTGAAACATGTAGGTCAATAGGTCATATACTGCAATGCTATTTATCTTCTTTTTTCAATGGACCTTTTGAAACTGTTTCTTCTCATCTTTCATTAATGGGTATAAAAGCATTCTTTGTATATAAAAGGCCCATTTTATAAGACTTTAGTATTTAATGCACTGCTTTAAAAACGGAGCCATTTAAATGTCTAATTTTTATATGGGCATCGATAACTTCGATTATTTAGCAATGATAGAAATGTAGTAAACATTGCAATTTGATATTTTAAAATCCTCTGAGAAGAGAGCCTATTTGATAAAATTATTTGTTCTCCAACATATCAAATGCAAACTACGGAAGAAATAATAGCTAATAAGTTTAAATTCCTAAATGTTCTTATACATTTCCATTTTCGTACCTGGGCTTTCAAAATCGTTCAGTTATGTCTCATTATTTATATTATATATTGTCTGTATTTCATTGTAACTGAAAACGAAACATTTTTATGATTTACTATGAAAAACACAAAAAGATACTGTGGAAAGAAATCATTATATTCCTTTTATTGACAACAATGAAGTAAGTCCTGTCTAAAATTTACGATCATACAGAAAAGAAATGTTCAATGTACCTGCATAGCAAAAATCTCGTATACAAGTAACTTGTGCCCTAGGATTGATTGTGCCCTAGGATTGAGGAATTTTATATTGTAATTCATTCACAGCTTAAGATTATATCGTAATTACGGACCTAGTGACTCACACATGAATACACTTCGTTGCTATTAGAAGCTATCCCTAGCCTCGCAATGTCTGTCTAGCCCCTGGCCAAACCTGTGTCTAATTCCCTCTAGAGCTGTTGCGGTGCAGCTCAATTCTTAAATCGATAGAAGAAAAAACAAAAACAAATAATCGGCTTAACCAGATTGTACTAGTGGCCGTTGACAAAATCCATGCATGTGCCTTTGCAGTTTAATCCCTCTTTTGTTTCAATCACTTACCCCCTCTGAAAAGTCTAAAAGGTTAAGCTCTGTATTTCACCTTAGAGTTCAGTTTCAGTTCCGGTTTTCTCTGGGTCTCTCTGTTGTTACGATCTAGAATAAAAAAAGTGATGGACATAAATTCTCAAAACAGAGAATAACAAAACAAGAGAGGCATACAGTCAAAATGAGCGCTAAAAGTCGATCTAGCATTTGCAGTCATGGGAAAAAGACAAAAGTCGTGAGTGTAGTTGTGTATTATGATACTAGTAAAACTTCTCGTGATGTTACTTCCACAGTGAGGGGCACCAAACGAGTAAATGTGAAGCTAAAGAAAGGGGGCCAGGAGCTTATTGAGCATATGAAGAAGATCATCGCACACTCGGACATGAAAGGCGATTACAACCGAATGGACGAAACAGGTACATTACTTACATGTGTAACAGGTGTTTTGTATCGCTTAAAACTTTTTTAGAGGGCTTGATGTCTTACCCACTGTTAGATCTGTCTTAAATCATTAAAAATAATATGTTTGGTCAAATAAATTAGCATGAAGCAAAGCAATTCCATTTAAAATTTCAATAGTTTCCTACATCTTTAAACGTGACTCTATGTATAAAGCAGCAGTTTATATATACAGTATGGACACTCGCCTCGATCATACATTTGGCTATAATAAGAAGGGTAATGGAAATTAGGAACGTATTTTAAACTGAGAAGTTATTTTAATTAAGTGTCAGTCAATTATTGCATGGCTTTAGAGGGTATGATTGTGTAGATTAATCAGTAATTTATATAAATATTTAGATTAAACAGGAACGTAGTTTACTTCTTTTACAAATCATGATGACTTAACGATACCCAGTGTGTTGGAATTATCAGCACATTATCATAATGATCTTTTCTCAGTTAAGTTTCATTTATCTTCGTTTAAGCAATTAAGATAAACCCCGTTTAAATCTTAACAATCTTTGAAACATTCCATTTATTTTGAACCTGTTCTTTAAAATGCGTAAGATTAACTGTATCAGAATTTATGCAGAGTGTTGAATGACAGGGGAATTAAAGTATATTGTATCTTTTTGACCTTGCAGGAGATATTGACTTCGTCAGTCACTATAAACTCGTTGAAAACCACAAAATCGATGGCTACGCAAAGGCGTTCGTCGTCGAAGATGGCGACTGGGATACCGTGTTAACTTACAAGGTGAGACTTTATGTGACTTCTCGCACAAAAGATCAAACTGGTTTAAAAAGGGTTGGGCTAATCACAGGGATATCTCGAAACTGATCCTTCTTCCTTAGTTATTGAATATCTGCTCTGGCGTTTCTTGCAATTAGTTCTAAAAAAAAATGACAACTATTGAGTTACATGGGCGTATTGCTGAAAACTGCCAGCGAATCTAGAGTTTCATGTATCTGTTGTACGGATCAATTTGACCTAAATGACTTTAAGTTTGAACACAAAACTTTCCATTACATATGATATACTATTCTATACATCATTCTCTGTATTATCTAGAAATTTATATGACAAAATGGGGTTTTGTCATTAACTAGTTGATTTTGTTTTTATTTTTTGATTATTTGACATTTGCCCATTTTTAATAATTAAAAGTTCAAAGGTATCTGATTAAAATGCAATAATATTTTTGTACGTCATTCTCATTTATTATTTCTCCACAGGAATCTCGAATTGCATTGGAAGGAGTTCCCACAATTCAGCAAATTTCAAACAAACAATTAGAATACGTTCTCAAGGTGTGTTTTGGGAAAGTGTAATGACATTTTAAAACAATGAATTGTTGTAAAAAACAAACTTGTTCGACATTAGTCAATTATGAAGAAAGGACAATAAGAGAGCATGGTTTTAGATAAATTTATGGTAATCTTTTTTGTTTTAAAATACAATTAAACTCGCAAATAAGAAAATCGAATATGTATAAATATCTAAAAAAAAAAAAAAAAAAAGATTGTACATAGACATGTTTTTTATCTACAAACTGTGGTGTTCTTTTTTAGGTGCTAAATCTAGATGATGCATCGCAGATAACGTTCAGAATGTTTGCCGTCGTATCAGCATTATGTGAACGGGTCACTTCCATGGAGTATGTATCATAAATAATTTATTTCTTGGCTCTTTACACACTAAACTCCAACATATATCGCATTAAACTTAATTTCATAATAAGTTAATTTTGATAACCATATTGAAACTTCCAGTGAAAAATTTTCCTTTTTTGACCTTATTAAAAGGGAAGTAATTCAATATTTAAATCTTAGTTAAAAGAAAAAAGAGTATTTTCTCTATGAATCTTGCAGTGAAATTACAATAGAATACAAGTATGGAATACTTTTTATCTATTTTTTTTATTGAACTTTCACATATTTACATACCAGAGTATTGCACATAAACATAACATAATATATAGTTGCAATGTATACACATCCATGTATAGTATTTGTTTGCTATATACATCCAATATTTAGATATTAGTATATGTACAATGTACATATACATATTACTCTTCAGAAGAGTTACACTATAATTTGAATAATTAGTGGTATATAATGAATGTGAAAACGGTGTTTTTATCTTAATTTTGGGAGGCATATGAGAATAAGGAATTCTGAGCATTTACTTACAATATGTTTAACGTTTCTTGAAAAAAATGTGTTTGTTGATAATTGTAGCCCAGTCAGTAAGCACTTGCTGGAGATCTGTGACCTGATCGACATTCAGAGAAAGATGGAGCTTTACAAGTCCATGTTCTACTGCAATATCGGCTCTGACACGGACACCAACTACATAAAGGCCGACTCACTACGCATCGAGTTGATAGCCGGCGGGTTAAACTGGAAGCAGCAAGAGTTCATCATGGAGAGACTACAACCAAATATATTCATGGAAGTAAGTACAAATCAAAACTAAATTTCACCTTTTTACATTACCTTCTTGTTCAGTTTCTGAATGCTTTGTACAAAAAATGACCTGAAAAATAAAGTACTAAATAGTTAATGTTAAGTGGTTCAAAATCAATTAGCTTAAATTCTTGACCGATGGGAATTATAATGGCAATCGGGTTAAAAAAAAAAAGGGGGGGGGGGGTACATGTACCAGTATGCACGATATTCAAAAATGAATTTTAAATGGTTTATTCAGATTCAGTATTAATGACCTTTGTTTGTAGATTTCCTTTCTGGATTACTTAGTTTATGTGCCACTGTTCTTGTCCATGCATGACAATATATGTGAAAATCCTTTGGATATGTCTGACAATAAATATGATAAGAAGCTACGGAAACCTTCCGGGTCCTACCGTCAAAGAGATATGAATCCTCCGGACCAACCACTTAAAAAGACCTCCACGTTCCAATTAAAGAAGCAAGCTCAGGATCTCATTGAAGGCAGAATAAACAAAGACCAACTTACGAAAGAGAAAGTGGAGTTATTGAATAAGTATGCCACGTATGTACATTGAGCGGCATGAAGTAACACCGCTTTTTTGTGAACTTGGATTTGTTATGTTGAGCTACTAGTTTAGTTGAAATGCATCAATGAGCCGTTTAAGTCATTCATAGTTAAGATGTATTACATCAATTTCCCTCTAGATATAATTATAGGACAACGATTTGTATGGTACATGTACATGTAGTGGTGAACTTCGTAAGGTACATAAAAGAAGAGTTACAAAAAAAAAGAAATAGCAATTTCTATTGGTATTAAAAGGGCATGTAAGTCAACAAAAATAGTTAATTTACATGAATGCCAAGCCTGTACAAATTTATGTATAAGATATGTGCACCATAGGAAGAAGAAATAAATAAGTAAGTAAGTATCAAATGAATACCAAATTACAGCAAAACAATTCTTACAAAATTAGCTGATGTCTTCTAATTTTATACAAATATATGCATGTTAGATATATATATATTTTAACTGAAATTCTAATTTGAAACATACATGTATATAAAAACTGGCAAATTGCAAAACGTATTCATGTAATATACTTGTACATGTACATACATCAAATATCAGATCTACCTGCGATATTTTTACGACGATGTTTGGCTACGATGAAATTAAAAACTTATATATGTAAAAAAAATAAATCTGCATTTGCCCTTATATATTAATTTTAAGCTAAATTTGTGGTATTTGGGAATTAACTGTGATGTCATTCTTGATTTGTAGAATGTGTTCCTTTAAATGACATAAAGTTTAAAAAACATTTAGTGTGTATTGTTATGAAGCTGATATACTTAACAAATTATACATGTATTGTTGATCTTAGACTTACACTTCAACTTACACTTAAACTTACACTTCAACTTACACTGTGATTGTGTTGAACATTACATTTCAGCTTGTGTTGTCTCCTTAAAGAAAGATATTTCATAACTAGATTCTTTTTTCTAAACTTATTTTTTCTAAACAAGATTAAATCACAAAAAATAGATTTGAATTAAATTCCCTGTAACTTAATGCATCTGGATGCTAATTTATGAAGCATGCAAATGATAATGGAAATAATCTGCACGAGTGTGCCATACTTACAATAATTTGAAGAATAAATTTAACGACTTTTTTCTAATTAATTAAAGAAAACACAACTTTTGACGATAAATGTTTGAAAATTTTGATTTTAAAACAACCTTTTTAGTTAGTATTACGTGTATATCATTATGTTTAAGAACCCTTATAGGTTTATTACTAGTAAACAGACAATTGAAATCTTTCATTTATAGAGACAATACGAGCAAATCTCCAAATTCCAAATCACAGTAAGTAACACATGTATCACAGGGGTAAAATACACGGTCGAAATAAAAATCGATATACATGAATATAAGGATAATTTACATTGGTCACCATATAGAACATGAATCATACACTATAAAGATAGAAAAAAAATATTGACATGCGTTGTTTCGTAAGAAATGTCTGTTCTTTTCATTTACAACTCGATCTTTTTAGTGAAAATTTTACAATATTTAGTCTAAGTGAAATGATGAATTTATCACCTTTGCTGTGTTTTTTAATCAATTTTTTTCTTGCATTGTAGTTTGCCAAACATCTTTGAGGAAAAGCCAGTCGTCGTCAAACCGCAAGAAACACCACAGCCAACTCTAGTTTATTAATTGAACATTAAAAAAAACCTTCTTCAGTCAAATATTCAAACGATCTTAATGCATTGCTTTCAAATCATATTACGAGACAGTCTTTTAGCGACAGTGAACGGATACATTTCATTTCTGTGCGTAAAGTTAAAAGTCCATTATGCAACAGACATTCTATCATCTATTGCATACTAATTTCAATTTTATTTAAAAAACAATTCATTATGTTATTCTAAGTACTTACATGATGTGATCACATCACATTGTTCACTGATCCATTCTGTTGGGGGAAAAGGTTTAACCTTATTTCTACATGGTAGAATTATTGACATGAGTGTGCATATTTTAAAATTAATTTCGTGTTAATTCTTCTAAGAATAATTTAATAACAATCTACTGGGTTTTCTATCATGATTTTAATGACTGTTCGTTATTTTCGTATTTATTACC
The DNA here is from genome assembly GCA_015776775.1 of Magallana hongkongensis. NCBI lineage: Eukaryota > Metazoa > Mollusca > Bivalvia > Ostreida > Ostreidae > Magallana > Magallana hongkongensis. Next base: position 3,890,548 of record CM027470.1, read on the forward strand.
TGTTGCATACACATCTTTAAATTATTGTTTTTAAAAGCTGATTCATTCACTTTTGATTGCATTATATGTGTGAAAGGCTACAAAATAACTTATAAGAACATAAAAGTTTGCAGCTAAGGTTTTGAAAGTTTAATAGATTTCTATTTATTGTTTCATTTATTAGTTTTGATAGAATCATATTTTTTAGTCTTAACAAAAAAGGGAAATAAAAAATTCGTACGTATAGTCAACAAACTGTAAAATTCCCGATTGGTGCCAAATATTATACATATGCCTTACATTTAGATAGTTTTTGTACGTGTCTGATATGTTGTACTTGTATAATAAAGTTTGAAAATAAATCTATTGACAAAAACTCTCTCTTTGATCTGATTTATTTGTTGCCTAACTTCCTCATAAAATGTTTACAATATGTTTCTGATATTATTGTTTCCGAGAAAAGTGTTAAGGTTGTTATTCTTTTTGTGACCAGGAAAGGGTAGACGTGGTTCAAAGGTGCTTAAAAAGTGAGTATTTTAATGTGTGCGATTTGATTACCCAAGCTTGTATTGCACCCAGGTATGCAATAATTGTCACAGTGTTCGCTTTTAAAATGTTTTTTATTAAATACTGTATACAGGGTTATTTTCGCCCTGTATATTTTCGCCCTTTTACACCTGCAAACAGTTTTGCCCCGTCTTGAATTCGCCCAGATAAATGTACAGTTGTGTTTAGGAGAGATAATTGAGACATTGTAATTCTTCAAGTCTAAATTCGCTCTCTAAAAAAGAGAGCGAAAGGGGTGGAAATAAATGGGGGCGAATATTTCCCTGTATACAGTAGTCCTATATCATGATCCACGTATTCAATCTGTTCATCAAAATAATAACGTGTTTACCGCATTATCGATTTTTGAGGTTATTTTTACACGACACATTTTAATCACACCTAAGAAGAATATGATACAGTTAACTAATATTTGAACTCCTAATTCTTATCTGCGGTTTATAAATGAATAATTAAGTGCAAGTTTTACTTCAAGTCACATTATTAATCTTAATTTATCTTCAGGTAACATTATTATTATATATCATTATATTTTCATATATTATTATTATATTATACGTGTAAAACATGCATCGTCTTATTACGTTGATTAAATCTATATTAAGGGCTTTTCGACTTCCAGTGTAAAAAAAAAACACCCTTTTTTCGTTTTGTTGTAAATGAATTTTTAATCCTGACAAATATTCGTCACCGACTTTTTTGAAAGCGGAAGAAAATATAAATAAGATAAATATATGTTTAATTGTTGTAGCTATAGTTTAGCTATCCCAAATGTCTTTCTTTTTGGTATTACATTTTTTTAATGATATATATTTCCGGTTTACACAAACTAAATACTATTAAAGTTGTTTATCTTTTTCAGTGCCTTGGACACATAAGGCCTTCACCAAGGATTTCCATTTCTGCCGGTCTACTGATATTTGCTGCACAATGCAAGTCCATCCCTGCTCATAAACAAAACACAATTATTTTTTATCTAAAGAATCCGTTGATTTTATTTCTTGATTTTGAGCTTGTTAAAAGGTTTAATTTTTATTTTTCATCCAAATTCCACAACATTTTTGGTTAATAGTTTAAAATAAAGAGTACATGGTAAAAGATATGTTAGTTGGATCACTTTTTGACTCCTTGTAGATTCACGACATCATGTAGATTCATATAAAAATACTTCTTTACTTAAAGAATGTATAGCATTAATACCTTATGGGTTCAAAATTGTTTGTCTGAAAAATAAATAATTGGTTACATCTAGACGTATTTTTTTTAGAATTTAAAAGAAAACATATTATATATATTTTGAAGTTCTGGCATTTTGCTTGACTTTGACATTATATTTCTTATAAATTTTTATATAACCATCTGATTATATAAGAGCGTTGAAAATTAGATTAATTATTAATGAGTTTAAAATAAACAAAAACTGATAAATGTCGAAATGCCCTTACTTTTTGTTGAAGACAAAAACTGTTCGTCAATATTGATATTTTCAAATATCGTCTGATATCAAGAAACATTAATATTGATATCCAAAAACATTAGTATATAAATCTAGAAACATCTCAGCATTAAAAAAAGGAACGCCATGAATTTCAATCTGCATTAGCATTGAATTTCGTTTACTCTTAATTTTTTATGATACAAATCCATCACTATCTTATCAAATATAGGATATTCAAAGGTTAACTTTATGCATTCTTGTAGTCTTTACAATTACCAAACAATCAATTGATACAAAGATCTCAAAATATTAAGAATCAAAGTTAATTGTACAGACGACAGAGGTTATTTTCTCAAACTCTTAAAAGATAAATATAAAGTTAAAAAATATGCTTGATTTGGTTTCAATAGGATAAAAATAATTCGTTCTACTTTCAAAGAAAACGAGGGAGTGTTGCAGGCCTAGATACTGCGCGAAGTTCAAAGAAAGGCGGAGCTGGTAAAGGCGGAAGTAAGAAAGGAAAACTTACCGGAAAAGAGAAAGCAGCGTTCAAAGCGGGAAAACGCAACAACGACAGCGATAGCGATTACAGCTACAGAAGCGTTGTCAGCGCCGGCGGGACTCGACACGTGCGCAGGCGCAAAAAGAATGCCGATGGCACTTACGGTGATAGCGAATCATACCACAGTAGCCAAGACGAAGACGGGGAGGCGAGACGAAGAAAACGCCGACGTGATAGAGAACATGGTGATGATAGCGATCACAGTTACTACAGCGTCATTTCCGCCGGCGGGACACGTCATGTGCGCAGGCGTAAAAGAAACCCCGATGGGACGTACGGCGATAGTGAATCGTACCACAGTGGAGATACTGATCCCGATTTGAAGCGCGAACTGACAAAAACAACAAAAACGACAGAGGAGTCGGACAGTGATTACAGTTACGCAAGTGAGAGAAGTGTTGGTGGAACGAGGTATGAGGTGAAACGGAAGCGTTTACGAGACGCGGCAGGCAAAGTGATTGGACATGGCGATAAAGTGGTTCTAGGGGAAGCCGTCAGCGATGCAGATTCTGTAAGAACACGACGAGGTTAGTCTTTTGAAAAAAAATATTATTCAAAATGCTCTGTCTCTGTTGGAATTCATTTTTTACGGATTGATAAGAAAATATTTTATTGCATTCTAGGTTCAATTGAGGAAGGGTAAGTATATCGAAATTTGTAATTCAAAAGTTTTTAAAAGTAATCACCATTAAATGTAGTGCTTTTCTTGATTTTATATTTGCTCTTTAGGAACGAGCCGCCAACACATGTTAAAGATGTTCTGAATGACGCCAATGTCACCTTACAAAAAAGAGGAATAGGATCCATTGGAGATATATCGACGGCAGGCTTGGATGACCTGATCAAGAGATCAAAATGGCCAGGTTAATCTCGATTAAACTTATTAAATTATATAAGCACTTATTTTAAATCAATATGAAATTAAATCGTCTTACATAAACCTACTTTTTTGATTTCCAAGAATATGTTATAGTGTAAGTTGTCATAAAAAGAGTTCGACCGAGAATGTCGTTTTAGTAATCAATTTGCTACGTGTACCTTGTAAAATTAAGTCATTCACACTAGCAATAATCCATAGGGAAAAGTTGTCTATTTTGATTACTAGTATATGACATTCAAAAAGTGTAGTTAAATTTTCACAAATTGCAAAAAAAGATTTTATTACTGATATATGTTTAAAAAAGCAAAATAGGAAAAATGCATTTATTATATACATTTACATAAGAGAGGCTATCAAAAACTCTTTTAATTTCCTCAGAGGACCTTTGTTTTGCATGAAAGTTCCACAGCTGTGTCTCCTTAAAATCAATTCCTAATTGTGGCATTATTGTGACCACAATTACACAGGAAAGGAATCAATTGCAACAATTTTACCCATAATACACCTTCATTATTTTGTAATAAAATTTCTCATAACACAACAATAATCGCAGTGGTTTGTGTACAGGGAGCGATGCAAAGTCGGGTAAATTGGGTCAATTGTTATATTTTTTCACATTTCAGGTGAAGGATTGGAAAGGATTGCTTCCCAGCTTACTCCAGATGAATTCAGCGATGCCACGACGGACGACAATGTCGATCTGTCGAAGATGACAGAGGAGGAAAGGGAAGCCTACTTACGAAACCGAGAAAAACGAAGAGCAGCTCGAGAGAAGCGAAGACGAGAGAAATACGGCGACAAATATGACGAAATTATGAAGAAAAGAGAACAGTGAGTAGATGTGAATTAAGTTTTATTAAGATATAAACATAACAGGAATGTAGCAAAATGTATGGACAAAGTGATCGCAGACAAATGATTGTCTTAAAATTAATTTAGAATGAATTGCACCCACCCCATCCCCCATTTTTTTTGGGGGGGGGGGGTTAAAAAAAATTATATGAAAATGAAATTAGATTTTTTATTTGCTTGGCAAAATGTTTGGGTAGGTCTCCCCCCCCCCTCCCCTCCCCTACTTCTTAAAATGATACTAAGTGCATTCAGAATCAATAATGTTGAAATAAAATAAGTAGTGAAGCATTTAGCGGCTGTGATCTGAGGTAAAAAAAAAATACATTTCCTAAATTCTAAATGTTCTTTCTTGCAAAAAGTATTTAAAAAGTGCCTGATAATCCTGATTACGACGGTTTTATATGTACTTCCTTAGAAAACGCTTCGATCAACTAAAAAAAGAAGAAGACGAGAAACGAGAGGGTGCTGATAAACTCGGGGTGGGGAGTAGGAGGTCGTCAATGAGAAGAGCAAGTACCAACTTAGACAAGGATAAAATCAAAGACCGTCCCAAAAGCATGGTAACCTATGAGAAAGGACCGCCTCGTGATCTCGGCCACAACCAGAAGATTGACAATAGAGAGATAGGACTGAGTCATGAATCGTAAGAACAGCTAGTTCAAAAGTTGATTGGTCTTTTAGGTGGGTTTTTTTTTACTGAACCAGTTCCAATCAATTCTGATTTGTTTTACAGATGGGCAAAAGATAAGAACGACAAGAGTAGAAGAGGTATACACACTTTATTTGTGGAGAACCTTCCAACATGATATAATTATCCAATACGTACAATACGGTTATCATAACTTTTATCATAGACCATTTGTATTTCTCGTCAAGGTAGTAGTGATTCTTCTGCGGATAATCCACGAAGAATGTTGCGAGAATCCACCATTTTAAATAAACTCCCATCCATTCCACAAGGCAAAATGTTTCCTTCAGGTGAGCATCATTTCAAGTCTTCATCATTTGAAATAAAAATTTGTTAAACGTTTGACAACACTTTGTCTCAGAATAACCGATGATGATAATTCTATTTCAGACAGGAGAGGAAAAAGAGTGAGTACATCTTTTATGAAACTGATTGGCGAACCGATTTCAAAATTTTTGTTAACTCATTTGGAAATTTGTAAGATTTAGAATGAAAAAATGACAATAACAAACCGTCAACCATATCAAATATCCATAATACAAATTCAAAGCAGAGCAACACGGACCTCTAAAAAGATAGAGGTAGGATCAGGTGCTTATAAGGAGTGAGCATCCTCTGCTGACTGGTCACACCCGCCGTGTGTTCTTAATATAAAAAAAAACTCGGAAAAAAGAACGCTTGCTTTGAACTTGATTGCATATAACTTTTAAAAAATGTATCTATATTTTCCATTTATCTTTTAGGGTGATGGACGAGGAAACGATGGTTCAACATTGGGTAAGTTTCTTAGTATTAAACCTGTATAAGAGATTTAGATCTATTATCACTCTTTCCTAACTCTCAAGATTCCCCACAAGATATTCTAAATAGTAATTTAACTTAACCAATTTCAGCATGGGTCAAGAGACACATTTGAAATAGAATAACCTTTTTACTTGACTATTTACTGAAAGAGTGACATTTTATTCATATTGGTTTCATTTCTAATTAATGATAAAGTATACCTCCGATACGTTGAATATTCAATGGATATTTGTATAGAATATGCACACTATAATTTGTAGATGGAGAAGATAGCACATTTGTTGGTTCTGAAAATACTGAAGACAGACAAGATGGGAATGCAGATAAAGGTTTTGTTTACTTTGTTTAAAATAAGAACGAACCTTTTTAAAATATATTGAGTCAAAAATTCAGAAAATCATAAAAATGCAATAAGCTGGATAATTTGTTTTTAAATTAATAAATGTGATTAATAAATGTTTAAAGAAATTAGATATGTTTATATGTGAATGAAACAAAATTATAAATGGAAGAAATTTCGATCGAACAGAGCGGGCTAAATCGCCAGTGTTAGAACGAGGGGCGGATGGAAAATTACGCCCTAAGAAGAAAAAGATCAACATAAATGATTTAGACGCAGACACATTACGGAAGCTAGGCATTGACCCTAACCTTTCTAAGAAAGAGATTGCCAAAAAGCTCAAGGTATTGAAAAATTATATTGAGCCATTTCGTTTAGAATGTTATGTTGGACAAACCGTATAAACCAATTCAAGAAAGGGAAATATTTTCAACTTTTTACCTCTAAAAGAAAATTTCTGATTGCAGAGAAATATCTTATATCTTCATTATTTGTAATTCGGATAATTTTTACAAAAAATGAAGTTTTTCATCAAGTTATTTCATGCACATCGTGTTAGTGGGAAAACTTTCTGCGCTATCATATTACACCCGTGCATTTGTTCAATACCTTTCATTGAAGGAACTATTTGGAGATGACATGCAAATAACTGATGGGGAAAATGTAATTGGCACAAAAGGTATTGATGAATTCGACCAGGACATGACTGACGAACAGCTAGCTGCAATGGAAGACTTGGATTTGTCAACTGGTGAGTATCATTAAAAGTCAAACAAGTATCTTATAAATAAAAACTGAAAACGCCTAAACGTGATGTATAGTAGCACTGTCCACTACATGTGTTAAAATAAAATTTATATAAAGTGTTAAATATATATACCTGAAATAAGTAACTCTACTTCTGATATTTTTTTGCATCTTTTAAGTGCAGTATGTGTAATGATCTTACTTTTTCCCAGTTACCGGAAAGAGACGAGTCAATATATTGTTCCAACGTGGAGGGTCCGCTTTGCGTCGCCATTTTGAAAGAATACTGAAAGCATGCAAACTTCGGGAAGAGAAAGCTAAAGACATTGACGAGAGAGGTAGGAAGACAAAATCACTGATCGCATAAACATTTAGTATAAATCTTGTCAACTCAAAGCTGTAAACACAATATCATCATATAATGGTTAGCCGCGCTCTGTTGCATATTTCAAAAGTTCGAAAAATTAGGTATGAAGTAAACTTTATCACATCTATGTAGATTTCAATGATGTATTATTAAGTTATTAGTGAAAATGAGAATTTTTTTTTACTTTTTTTTAGATTCTAGCATTGATTTTCTCAATCACTATCGACTCGTGGATCCAATGAATCTTGATGGCTACGCTAAAGCCTTTGTTGTTGAGGATACAGACTACGACACAGTGCTGAATTCCTCTGTACATAATTTTTTTGTTTCTTGTTAATTTTCATTACTGTCCAGTTTTGAGATTACTTATGATGTTATTAGTTTAACAAGTATATATACAGTTTTAAGGAAACTTAAGATAATGTTGAGTTTAAGTCTTCTTATTGTAAAAATAATAAGTGGAATAAAACTAAGGAGAATGAAATGATGCGTGCACATTTTCATATCTCCCTTTTGTAATTAAGTAAAATATAAAGAAAGTGTATATTTTTGTTTGTGGTTAGATACTACAAATGTACCTAACATTTTGTAAACGGTCATGATATTGTTGTGAAAGTGGGCAAATATTCGATGTTATAACTTATTATATACAAGTAATTTTCTGGTTTCGGAACAAATTTCTTATTTAAATGATTGTTCATTCTTTTATATTCGAACAGGATACAAAAGTTGCTCTAGATGGAATAGAAATGCTGCAGCATTTGACAGAGAAACAACTGGACTATGTCTTTAAGGTGCATATAATTTGGTACATACATGTTGTTGATTTATAGGTGTTGCCTCAGTGAATAATCGGTAGATAAACAATTTAAAAGGTATCAATAATTTTAAAATATATCATTATGTGGTTTTGTTCGGATTTTTATAGGTGCTACACATTGATGAAGCGTCACAAGTGACGTTTAAAATGTTTGCAGTCATTACTGCGCTGTGCGAAAGAGTCACCAATATGGAGTAAGATAATTTTAAATTTAATCTTAATGATACTGCATATTTTTTTAATAGCAATAGTTTTTTTAAAAATAACATTATTGAAAATATGTTATTTTGCATTTCAGTGAGTTAAGTAAACATTTACTTGACATCTGTAATCTGGGCGATGTTGAACGAAAGCTAGAATTGTATAAAGCCATGTTTTACCACAATATCCCGTCTTATCGAGACACCAACTACGTCACTTCCGATTCACTAAAAATAGAACTGATTGCCGGAGGACTGAACTGGAAACAACAAGAATTTGTCATGGAAAAGTTGGAACCGTCCAGATATGGAGAGGTAAATATACTTTCAAATTGTTTGTACTTGCAAATAATTATACTAAGCTTCTTTTCAGACTGTTGAGTATAATTTGAAAATAAAGCTTAATTCTGAAAAATTTTCTATTACAGCTTGATTAAAAAATAAAACTGTCGACAAAATTCTTACACTTTTTAGAATTTGTTTTTTGGTTTATTAATGATATTCAATTTCTATTATTCGTTTTTTTTTATTTTGCAGATCTCATTCTTGGATTACATGTGCTATATTCCTTTATTTCTTTCCATGCATGACAATATATGTTACAACCCGTTGGACATGTCCAACAAAAAATATCAAATGCCGCCACGCAAACGCCCACCCTCGGCCCAGAGGGATATGAATCCCTTAGGTCAAAGGCTAAAGAAGACATCCGACTTCCTGATGAAACGTCTGGCAAAGGAAGTGGCCGAGGGAAAAATAAACGAAGATATTTTGCAGCCAGAAGAAAGAGAATTGTTGAAAAAATATGCCGTGTGAGTAAACAGGTTTTAAATTCATGAGTCTGTATTCATCAACTGAAAATAAACCCGTATTATCCTCATTAGCCTATGATGTATTTGACGAAAAATTATAGGAAAACGACACTTTCTTTGTTTCGTTACACGAAATTAGACACATTCAATTTTTGAATATACTGTAAAAGTATAATGTTTAGCGTAAACAATATTCGGCGAAACTTGAATTTATATAAGGTTAGCTTAGATTGTAATATGTGCACATGTACATGCAAAGCGTTTGGCGATGTACTTTATTTGAAAGAAGTTGCTTCCCATCAAAAAATTAAAAGACTACACAACTAGATTTGATGCACTAATAGTAAGTACATGACTTGTATTGTTTATGTTTTACAGTCTCCCAGATATCCGAAATATTCTAAAGACAGAGCGAGAAGAAACAGCGGATGAAATGTCATTCAAAGACTTGATTTATTAGGATTCAAATCGGATTATTGATATATGTTCTTAAGAATCATATTCTAAAACGTTATTTCATTATATAAAGAGTGTATCGACATGTTTGAGTGAATCATTTCGATTTTATAAACTCTATCTCTATTCAAATTTAGTTGAATTACATTTGATATTTTAAAAGCATAAACGTGATAAAGTGTCAAGTTTAATGCTTTTTTTTTTAAAGATGACGTCTTAAAAGAATTTTAACCGTGTATATAGCTTATACTTTCGTGTAGCTTAAGATAAGGTGATAAGATAAGCTACATGCTTATAGGAAACGACTGTTGAGTGTTGGTGGTGGAAATTGCAGGTGTTGTTTGCAATTTTAATTAATAGTGCTACTTTATCATATGTACAAAACACTACATTGTACTTATATATTTGTGTGCATTTTGTATATAAATCTTAAATAAATAAATAGATATGTACACTTAACACGTTTTTCCTCTTTTAAACTTAAAAAGATATATGGTATCTTTATGTAGAAACTTTAATATACATTTGTCCATATGAAAAATTATAGATAACTGACAATAAATCGCTATAAAAAGAGCGAAAGAGGTTGAAGTCGGTTACTTATTACATTATGACTTGCTGGTTATACCACTTGATACTAATTAACATTAAATAAAAACATTTTACAATTCAATTCTTGTTACACGTATATTATGTTTAGTGAAAACAAGTCTCTGTGCGGTATCTCTCTTTTATTGGGTACTGTTTGCAATTTATCTTAAAAATTAATCTGTGGTATTTGAGTTTACATAAGTTTACATGATAATTTTTATTACCAATTCTTATTTAAATCATAATTATTATTACCAAAATTGAAACTAACATCATCTGTTCAAAGTCAGTAAACCAAATTGTATGCGTATCACTTCAACAAAGCTTTTTTGAAACTGCTACTCCTCTGAGCATTATCGAACACGTTTGGGGGTATTGACGCCCAGGTCTGACCCTCGTCTTCACTTTGTACGTAGCCCTTGCCATTGTTACCAACTCCGTACAGGTAGTTGGTTTTGGTGTCCACTCCTAGTATGGTCGATACCAAGGCAGGTAAGTCTAGTGAAAAAAAAATCTTCATAATATACGTCACACTACACTTAGAACTACTATACCGAGGACCTAGAACATGGTATCAATCAGTTTTCCCTTCAATATAAACCTCAATGTTTTATATTCATTAGTTTCGTTAACAATTTTATTTTGTAAGCACTTTGCAGCATTTGGTTTTGCTTGACCTACCTATTGCTCTCTTTCCTTTTTGGGTAATCTGGCACGATATGGCTCGATATTTCAGATAACTATGAGAAAAAGTGGGTTGTGTTTACAGAAAAGGACTAACATAAACCTTATGTGATTTTAATCAAAACATGCAATTTTAAATCCCAAAACTCATACACTATTAATCCATTTTACCTCTCTAATGGCTCAATTTCTCCACAGCTAATGGCTGTACCACCATAAGACAGTGTTGAAGGACGTCTGTACCCTATACAATATACAATTTATTTATTTTTTTTTAATTCTCAGGCAAAACCAAAAATTAAAATATAAACACAATAGCAAATTAACTTGACCGAAATACGCAATAGATTTAGTACCAGGGATCTCCGAATAACACACACAGGGACTTTTACACGGCCCACACATATCTGGGTTCTTCGATACAGAACAAAGACACCAGCCTGGTTTGCAGCAAGCACACTTCTGTTTTTTGTTCCATGGACAGGGACAGTACCGAGTTTCCTCTATGAAAAAAATCGTATTTCATCATAATAATTAAAACAAAATTGGAATTTGCTGATCTGTCATTTAAAGTACAAGTTTTATTAAAATGATTGCTACAAAAATATTATATGCTTTTAACTTTGAAATGCATCCACTTCGTAAACTCCATTTTTCCTACCTGTACCTTTTGTTGGTTCTCCATTTACAATAGTTAGGGCTCGTAACTCAGAACTTCTGTCGTCCGTGTCATTCCAACCCTTGTACACCACTTCATACAGAATACTCATGAACCGCTGGCCATCTTGTCTCGACCCGTTAATGGTATACGATACATTGAAGTAGATTCTACTCCAGTGAACGAACGCCATTCTTGGAATCTGGATGAGACAATCTTTTAATTCGTCGCTCATTTTAAGATAAACTTAGATCAATTTTCTTTTATTCTCTAAGAAATTATATCTGAATTAGTGTTTCAATGTTTATTTTTTATCGCTGGCAAAATGATTAATTACTGTATTCAGGTAAATCTTCGCCCATCCCCCACTTCCTGTTATATTTTTCGGGCGAATTACAGACTAGGCTTATTCCAATGTTTCAAATTATCTCTCTTTTACCACAACTGTGGAGCAAAGCCGTTTGTAAGGGAAGCAAGGCCAAAAAACCCAGACCAAATTAGCCCTCTGTACAGTAATGACATTAACTTTTCAAATATAGTTTAGAAAGAACTCACATTAAACTTCACAGTCTTCCCGTCAATATCAATGGATTTTTCTGGCGTTTTGATAATGTTTTGAAGGTATTGTGAATATTTAACGAAACCAACATCTGGAGGGAAGTATAAAATTGCCATGATATCATAAGCACTTCCTGTAGAATTCGAACTGTGGTCCAGATATATACAGATCTTTTTGGAAACTCTAAAAAAAAAACAATATATTAATTATTATATACAATAAAAATGTACATCGAGAAAAACTTATGTTTTATCAAAATACTATACGCACTCTCCAAATTTCTCATAGTTTGAATACTCAAACATGGACATCTCAAGAAATGGAATGTTTTGGTTCTGATCGTCAAAGACGGTCATATTTGTTTTCCCGATCCAAATAAATTCATCTTTAAACTTCAATCCGTAAACTTGCTCGAGGATATCACCGCTCCGAAAAGCTACAAAGACAATTTTGAAATGTTCTTTTCTTCTCTTCAGAAAATCTGAAAAATGGAAATATTTGAGGGGTTTTTTTGTAGAATTTACCTACACCTATAGTCCTGAAGTTTTGAGATTGCATTGAACTGTAGAGATTTTGAACTGTCTTCTTCGTTGGCTTCGTCAAACAAGTAAATAGCAGCATCGTTTTCGGTCGTTCTGGTTTCGCTTAAGTAGATTGCTTTTCCAGAAATATCTGACGGATGTTCCAGATCAACACGAACAGCTGACATCTGAGCTGCATACAAAAATATAAGGTAAAAAAATAAATCAAACATGCTTGTTTATCTATTATTGATAAAACCTCCTCTATAAAGCTTTCGTTCAAGCTTAAGGTTAAAAAATTGCAAATTAACACACACAAAAGTTTCCTGAAAACATACCAAATTATTTTCCAATTGACAACTTACCTTCAAACTCTTTACAATTCTCACATGTAGTCGGCATATACATTTTCAGATAAGAGTCAGCTAGACTCCCCGATAGGTCGGTGACGTTCACCGCAACTGTGGTAGTGTTCTTCAAATGTAATATATCGGGCACCGGAGATGAAATGCTAAACCCTGGCCAGGTTTGTAACGCTACCTCGGAAAAAATAGATACACCTTCCATCTCTTTTGTTGATTCTCCCAATGGTTTTAAGCTCAAAAATGATCGAACTGGTCCGGGTACGCTATCTGTAATGTTCATTGTTTTAATGAAGGTATTTATAAATCATTTTGATACTTATTTTGATACTTATTAAAATTAGAGCCTTGTATTGCATCTGACTTACTATTTGTAACGACGTTATATTTTCCATATATAATGAAATGACTAAGGTTCCCAAATCTTTGAAGGTCCACGAGTAGTACGGAATCATTATATTTGATGCAATCAAGTTTCTCCTATAAGTTAAACATTTAGTGTTACGATATTACAACAATAGTATGCACTATTTTGGATTTCTGAACGAATATCTATTTGGAAAGATATAAATCTAAGAATTACCTCTTCTAAAATGGGCGAAATGTAATAGATTTTACAGTCCTCTTTAATCTGTGAAAACAAAATAATGTGATTTTTTTTCAATTTTCATTCTATTGATTTTCAAATTTGATGACTTCGCCTTTTTGAGTTGGAGGAGCATTTTAATGAGCAATAATTTCCAAACATGCAACATTTTCACAAATCTTCTTCAAAATTTTCTCTTCAGTGACTGTAAATGGAAATTAAGTTTGAATTATCAAATCTCACTGGTATTGACTCATGTCTCATAAAATAATTATACACGCATATTGAACTTTTCTAGAGTAATAGAGCGCAGTCTAGCGAGTTTCAAAAAACTCCCAAGTTACCAAATTAAGACTTACTAGTGAATGGCTCCCTGCTGAAATTGTCAGAGACATACTGTGATTAAAATGTGAGCCATCATTGACTGTTGCGTTGGCGAGGAAACTGTAGGTGATGACAGCCTCCTGACTGATTTTGACTGAGATCACATCCCTGAAACTGGTGTTGTAAACTTCTGGCTGGGAGGACACCGAGTCAATGGTGATGTTTCCCAAAAATTGTACGCTTTGACTGCTTGCTAAAGCTATATTTTTAAAGCAATAAATACAATGTAAAGTGCTATATTCAAGAAGTCTTAAAATATAACATTTTTTTTCACCGCAAATTCACGGCATTTATTACACAAAATCAATCTTTTTGGTTACATTCAAAATAATTTGTTATTTCAAATCAATTTGTAAAATTAAAAATTTTTGTTTTATATTTTTTTTCCGTTAGACTAGAATCTAGTATTATATTTTGATTTTTGATTTTTCATTAATTAGTCTTAATTAAAAAAAAGAAATATATAAATTGTCAAGGCTAAATTTAGTAAATTTAAAATGAATTTACTCACAAGTTGTAAATAAAATACAGATGCACCAATGCAAAAGGACCACCATATTCGTTCTCAACCTTAACCACTGCAGTCAATCAAGACGTATTTCCAGGAAACGAATGAATATACATCTAGCTTGTTTTAAGTCACCTGACGGATGAGAAGGACTTTATCGAGCTGATTCTGTAATTAACACTCCATAAACTACTTTATGATCTGTTTCATATTCTTGTATCTCTCGTTTGGTATATTGGCTTTGATTAGAACGATTTTTATTGTATTCGCAGCGAATTTGTGGTTATTACATGCATGTCTAAGTCATAGTGAATCAGACTCATTGCTAGGTCTTAGACAAAAGGTTGTATTCAAATAATTTATACTTATATTAATTATACTTTTATTCAGGATCAAAGTTCACATGATATATTTGAAATTTCTATCAAAAATAATTGATAGGTTTCAAGGGTATACTTACAATTGATTTATGCCAACAAAATTTTGAAAATCATTTTGAAAAATCATTTCAGATAAAATGTCAATCTTCTCCTCTTACAAATTACGTAACTGAATGTCAACAACGTCTGTAGCATTAAAACACCGGAGACCTTCGAGTCATAAAAACTGTCATGTTTTCCATTGCATCGCATGGTTCAAAATTATCTATATCGTCTAATACTGCATTGTGTGGGTTCAAAAGCGATTGTAACAATAAAAGAGCACAAAGATATTCATTACAATAGTGTTTTTTTTTATTAAATTATGGTTTCAAAACTATCAATTGCTTTACACTTTACATCCAACTTAATGAAGTAATACATAGTAAAACAATGATTGAACAAGTTTCGTCATTGCACTGGCCTTGAAATGGATTAACAGTGAGTCTTACATTTTCTTAAATGATATAGATACTGTATGAAAGCAAAGTATTCCCATACCAATTCATATACATTCATGTACAATCAATTGTAGACTCGTCAATAAATGGCGTTTACTAATTGAATATCTAATAGATATAGAGAAATAATGTTATACCGAAAAAATGGAATCATTCAAAATCGTAGTTGCTCAATTTTCGTGGTATTCGTAGGTAGTCCTCCCCCACGAATTTACATCCTTAATGAAAACAAAATTTTAAAGAACTGACGCATCAATGAAACTACGTCCTAACAAATTAAATAAAAACCCACAATCCAAGCAAATTAGCCCCCCCCCCCCGAATATAAATGATTCCATTGTACTTAAAAGTAATCTGAATATGTATATATACAAATAATGTAGTAAAAAGATATCTTATATTCTAGCATAAGGGGGCTGGATGGTTGTGGCCATTTTTTAACTGTATCAATCTCCAAAAAAGAAGAGCCGTTAATAAAAAAAAAAATAGCAATATATCAAGATAGATTTTTTTACGTAAACAAATTAATTTTTTTCTTTACTAAATGATATTTTTTGGTTGAAAAAATTATATTTAAAAATTTACGATGATCTGAAATTAAATTTGATGACCACCAAGCATCCTTAAATGCTAGAGGAATAATTGTAGAATTTCAAATAATTTCACAAAGCAGGTACATGTAACAAAGGTGGAATTTAAACCAGGTAGCATACAAAAATATATTTTGCCTTGAGAAAGGGATATTTAGAGGCTTTTTATTTCTTATATCCTTCGTGTTTGCAAATAAGAACAGGGCATTGAGCGTGGTGAAGAACATAGTCACTGACGCTGCCGAGAATCGTCCTTCTGATCATGCCCATTCCTCTACTTCCGGTAATAATTAGGTCACAACTTTCTTTTTCTGCAACATGAACTATGGCCTCACCTGGATCACCACGTCTTGTGACGAATTTTCCTGCTTTCTGAAATGTCCAAAATTGTTGAATCGAAATTTGATATAATATAAGAAGATTAATAATGAAAACCTTGTAGATTTTACTTTAAACTTACTAATCCCTTTTCTTCCATCTTCTTCTTGTATTTTTCTTCCAGTTTCCGTACTTTAACCTTCACCTCTTCAAGTATTTCCTGAAGAACTGTGGCACCTAAGAAAGAGTAAACAATAGCCAATTATCAACTAGATATGCTAAACTCATTATCAAAGCAAGTGTACTTTATCATTATATAAAAACGAAGGTCAACTGTTTCTATATAACATACATGCATATTTTCGATTTTTGGATCTTCTATTCCTATTATTTTTTAATAAGACGATATTTATGTCTATAATATAGATATATTATGAAATGATCAGGTGTCGGCTGATTAAGCAGTTATTCAGTTAATTCCGAATAAGATACACGTAAATCCGAGACGTACTATATTAATATTAAGATGGTATGGCACATCTTCATATTGTGACGTACTTCCTATCGAAATAAACAATAAAATCAATTATAATTTTATAAATATTTTCTTTTCCAAAGCAGTCGCCAAACAGGGTAGCTCAATGGATTTCAGCGTTAACTAAGAACCTGTAAGTTCGAATCCTACTAGGGCTTTTATTTTTTTACCTTTTTAAAAAATTTTAAAACGCAATTTGGGTCGAAGTTTGTAAGATTTTAAAATTTTATACCATGAAAGATATTTTGATTATGATGTAATTTTATCCACATTAATATCGACAGGTGTCCCATACCACCTTATTAAGATTTGACTCATGCAATTAGTTAATTGTGTGAAAATCTTACAATCACAAAACAACACACATCTATCTACTTGAAATTAAAACAATACAATGATTTACTAAATAGGCGAAATGTCGCAATCTTAATTGCTATAGATATTAAATATTATATCATGACATTAATAAACATCTTATGAGGATGTGCAGTGTCGATACAGGAACTCTATTTGAGTGTTTTAAGGCGCATTTCAGTCATTTAATAAAGTATATGACGTGGGCAATAAATATGTGTCTTTAACTTGTAATATACACAAGTTTGTCGTGTATACAACTGTGAAGATGTTATTCTTTATTCGAATAGGACAGGACAAATACTATATTTTTTACTCTATAATTTAGGTTGAAATAAACACCATCTATCCGGGGTAATTTTCGCAAAAATCAAATTCTAGCTTATATCCCACTTATTACTACAGCGCAAAACATTCAATACGCAGATATTATATCCGGTATTGTTTGCTTTAATTAACCTTTTTTCTATATTGCAAAAAAATGACGCATATATAAACAAGAGGCCCAGGGGCCACATCGCTCACCTGAGCAACAATTGCCTTAATTCTGATCAAATTAGCATTACAGTATCAAAATATCTTGACAACTGAGTACAGTAGATCTTGCTAAAAAAAAATTGAAAATCTGCCAATTTTTATCAACCTCTTATTTTTTGGTAAATACCAAGCCCCTTTTGTTGTTGTACCTGTAAGAAGATTTGTCTCTATTCCTATATACCCCCCCCCTCCCCCCATTTCATGGCCCCATTTTTCTCTAGGGAATCATGGTTTCATCAGACTTAAATCTGCATAACCTTTGCTTTCACACTAAGTACTGAGTTTTGAACCGAACACTTTCCCAGAATAGTTTTAAAGATTTTCTCTTCATATTCCTTTGTAAAAATTCAAACCGCCATCACGGTCCCGCCCTACCACTAGGGACTGTGATTTTGCAAACTTGAATTTACACTACCCGAGGATGCCTCTACACAAGTTTAAACCCTTTCTGGCCAAAAATTCTTTAAAAAGAAGATTTTTAAAGATTTTCTCTATATATTCCTAAGTAAAAATTCATCCCCCATTGTGGCCTCACCCTACCCCTGGACTATTATTTAAACAAACTTGAATCTATACGATCTGGGGATGCTTCCACTCAAATTTGGGCTTTCCTAGCCTAATAATTTTGAGAAGAAGACTTTTAAAGATTTTCTCTATCTATAAAAATTCATCCCCCATTGTGACCCCGCCCTACCCCCAGGGACCATGATTTGAACAAACTTGAATCTACACTTCCTAAGGATGGTTACATGCCAATTTGAGATTTCTTGGCCAAATATTTTTGAGAAGAAGATTTTTAAAAGATTTTCTCAATATATTCCTATGTAAAACTTGATCTCCCAATTGTGGCCCCACCCTACCCCCGGGGATCATGATTTGAACAAACTTGAATCTACACTACCTGAGGATGCTTTCATTTCAATTTGAACTTTTCTGGCCTAATAGTTTTTGAGAAGATTTTTAAAGATTTTCTCTATATATTCTTATGTAAAACATGATCCCCCTATTGTGGCCCCACCCTACCCCCGGGAACCATGATTTGAACAAACTTGAATCTACACTATCTGAGGATGCTTCCACTCAAATTTGAGCTTTCCTGGCCTAATAGTTTTTGAGAAGACTTTGGCTCAGGTGAGCTAAAAAAGGTTAAGTTTACAATGCAATAAGTTGTTAAAGTTGGTTTCTGGAAGAAGAGACTTTGAAAATTTTCTTAATAAATATTGAAATTTTTTTTAGTTTTTTAATCTTTAGTTTTTAAGATCTGTGTACAAACATAGAATTGTGAGCAAATCTCTGTGTCTTGCTTATAATTCGAAGCTTAACACTCAAATATGGTTCGTAAATAGAAATTGTAAACAATTATATAAAACACAAGAAACATGCACTATAACACATAAAGAACACAATTTATTTTTTCGAAATGAATCATATATATACATGTACATGTATATACCTACATATTTCCGACAGCGATATCAAACTCTATTTAAACTGAATAAACTCGAGAAAATGCCGAGCATCTCAACAAAACCTATTGCATTAATATACCATTACGCAAAATATAATGCCGAATTACCGATAGAATGAATTGTATTTCAGTACTTTTTTGATACATCAGATTTTGCTTAATTTGCGCAGGTAAACAGTAAACTGTTTGATTTACCGAAGTCTCTGTTTGATTTGATACGTAAAAATCACGAAATACAGACGATAGTTCCCAGGTTACAAAGCATAAATAATGAAAACGAAACGAAAATCAGAACAAGCTAACACCAACGTCATGTGTGAAAACTGTCAACGCATTGAAATATTTAGCCTCAATTTACTTCACAAAATCGGCACAAATACATTTTGCATGTTTCAAAACTCTCCCTTCATTCGCGAACTGTTGCACAACAAGCAAATTCATCATAGTCAGATCGACCCTTTTTCGTATAATGTCATGGCTGCTTTAAACAAAGAACCTCGTTTTAGATGTATGGAATACGAGACTTGGTAAAATGGGTACGCAAACCTGGGCCGTGGCAAAATAAAAGCCGGGGCAGATCGGCAATCGTCAATTCCAAATACGCATTATTTTGCAGCAATATTTACAGCAAATACAAATATACTGGTCCATCAAATATCCTGAAATTGTAATGAGATTGGCAGATTAATAACTTTTGTTTTGCCCAGGCCAAGTCTTGTCTACCCATTTTACCGAATGCCGAATCCGAAGCTATTAAACTGATTGAAACACGCCTTTCCTTTATTATTATTTTCGTAATAACTCAGATTTGAAACATAATTAGACCTTAATTTTTGCAATTTATATTTTCCTTCCCATAAGGATAATTTATGCTAAACAACGTTGAATTGGAATCAGTAGTTCTTGAGAAGAAGATTTTTTAAAATGCACCCCCCCCCCCTTTTTTTACAGTTTCAAGGTTTTCTCCGCTTTGAATACAGATCTGACTTTTATTTCTGCAATTTATATTCGCCCTCCCATAAGGATGCAAATTTGGTTGAAATTGGATAAGCGGTTTTAGAGAAGAAGTTCAAAATGTAAAAAGTTTACAGACGGACAGACAGACGGACAGACGGACGGACAGACGGACGGACGGACGGACGGACGGACGGACGGACGGACGACGGACAAAAAGTGATCAGAATAGCTCACTTGAGCTTTCAGCTCAGGTGAGCTAAAAAGGAATTAACATCTTTTCATTTTCGTTAATTTTGTGACACGCAAAATTAAAACCCCGGATAAAAATTATAGGATACTTAAAAGGGAATAACATCATTATTATTGTTGGTTGTGTGTGTTAGTTTAATTCATGACAAAAATCTGTGAAACATACAAAATCACTACAACACTTCCTTTTTAGTCAGGTTTTGTTCAATTTTCACCTAATGAGTGTATCACACGGCCTAATAAATTATCTGTGCATTTATCATCAAACGTAGAGAGATGCTAATCAACTGTAACCCACTTACGTTTTACTGGTGTGCCCAGATCTGCAATATACATAAATTACAACCAATAAGGATACCAAACTCGTCCAGTACCGTATTCATTTCAAATTTTATTTCTGTACACTGCTCACAATGCACTGCCATTTTTACAATCGAGATTGGTTCATCGCATGTTTCAGAGATCGTCATCTATTGATTATGACCAGGCGTATTATTGTAGAACGCATAAAGCGAAACCATAAAAATGTCTACAAGACCTCATGACTACCAACAAAAGGTTGCAATTATTCGACTTCACATAGGGGGAAACCGGATCCCTGATTCAAGCCATTTTTATGAAGAGTTGAATATTTCCGTACAGGGACTATGAAAGACCGGTTGTGATTGCAATTCAATATATTTCTTTGCTTTGTATATTGAAACGTATACTTTTGGGCACTCCAATAACGAAAAAGTTCGTATAGTAACAATGAAAAAAATGGGTAAACTACGCAAGATTTTTGAATTTGATAGATATTTGTATCCAGAGAGAAAACTTACTGTAAATATCACTCAATATTGTATTAGGGGAGTGAAATGTGGTCGTTGAAAAGATTATTTTATTAGAATAATTTTTATAACTTTTACAGACGGAATAAAGGTCATATTTTCAATATGAATATTGTTACTGTCCAAAACCTTTTAAATGAATTTATTGTCCAATTCCATTAATGCCTCCGTAATCATTTTTAGATAATTTACAAATGTGTGTTGGCCTTTACCCGCATGATTCGAGAGCAATAATTATCATTGTGTCTGATTTATTTTTGGAACATCTATTACATAAGAGAAATCGATATCCTTTTAAACTTAACTCTATGTAAGTACACAATGCCATGTATATAAGATGGACATAAAGGGGAAAAACGTTTGTTTGAAAAATACATGTAAAGCCACTTTAGAAATTTAGATTTACCATGAATATAGCAGAAAAAATACAAACTTTACAACAGAGTTTGAATGAACTTGAACTGTATTTGAACAACATTGACATCTCAAAATCGAAGTGATTTGTATGGACGCTACTCGCCTAATTGATGCCACTAAACTTGATCATGCAGATAAGGCATGCCAAATGAAGCTTTAGAGAGTGATGTGACAGCTCATGATAAATCAAAGGCATGTGCAGTTCATACATATATGAACGTATGTTTACTTACTGGCGTCCATGACGTTGTATCTCTCCGGAGTATGGATCAAGATGACGTAATCATCGTCTTTTTTCATGTTATCAGCATAATCTTAAAACAAATACGTCAAATTTGAATATTGCAATCCGACTTGATGTAAAATTTTACATAGAACATGTATTTTTATTATCAGAAACACACTGCTGGTTTTCAAAATTTTTGAAATGCGTTTATCCAGATTTTGTCAAGAGTACGACAAAACTGAGAAGTGCCATTCGTTATAAAAAAAAATCTCACATAACCCTTTCTTCCATTAAAAAATAATTATGCTTTTAAACTATATACTGCAGCGTAGACAAACCACAGTGCAATCAATATAATCAACATTCTTTATGAGAACTGTGCCACTGATATTAATTTTACAAGAACAATGGGATTTAAAATCCAAAGTAATTTGAGGAATAGCGTTTATAGCTTTAATTAAATTTTGCCTTCTCGACCTTTAAGGGTCATTTAACAAATGGAGCAAACACGTCGTAAAAAGTTAAATGCACGCAATTCATAGCCCTAAAAAAAATCAGGTATTCAACATATGCAGAGAAAGTTACAACAAAACGCTTTCATACCAAATGCGTACAGTACCAAGCTGTGTTGTTGTCTTTTAAATGCAGATTGAATGAATATAGAAAACGTACTGAAAGAACAAAATAATTCAACTGAAGTTCAATTTTTGAAATACCTAATTTCAATGATTCACGATCATGTATATAATTCAGAAATCATATCTCGATGCAAACTTACTTCACAAAAAATGTTCTAAAGTTATTATGCACATGAATGATTCTATCCTTGGTTGGTTTTTATAACACCTTCGCACTCTTCCACAACGTTCCAGTAACTTAAAAAGGCTTAAACCTTTTTTTCGGTCTTTGTCAACAACTTTTTTAATCGACACATGATATACAACATATGGTCTTGAAAAAGGCAAGTACTTACAATTAAAAGCTTGCTCTGCAAAATCGCTTTCATCGATTCCAATGGCTATTCTCCTTCCTCCTTCTGACATGGTTTTTGGTTGAAAATGCACTCTACTTAGATTCACGACACACTGTGCATTACCTGTTATTCTTGTTGTAATACGTGTTCAGTCGTCCATGAAATGCATTATCTGTTTCGTACTAGGCAGCAGCGGGGAATTCAAAACTCGTTCAGGTGTGATATTGATCCAAGGTTTGGTTTTTTATGATCAGTCAAGTGCAGTTTATAATATGACATTGCGTTTAGAATTTGTTTTCAAACTTAACAACAAAATACATTTATATGCCATTCGTAATCTAGTCTGGCTTTAATAGTTACCAGTGCATGATGAACACTTGAATCTCTGGGTGACCTAAAATTCAAATGAATATATATATTCCCCGTTTTAGTTCTGTAAAATAAAACGTCAGATCCATCGCCATCAGAGATAAAATGGAGGAGTAAAGCTCATGGAATATACAACGGCCGATTATCGTCTTGTCCTCGTACATGACAAAAATAAAAATCTAAAATATCGCTTTGAATATAACTAAATTTTGTTATAAAATAAAACCGATTTTACATCTAGAAAATGTTGCATGTACATTATCTGCAATGCAATAGAGGTTTCCGTCTTAAAAATGAATACAAAGTTTTAAATAAAAAGAAATTTTAGCTATGATATCAATACACAAATTCTAAATTTTATGTGGTGCCTGAACTGATATCTTAAAAAAGGTTTTACTTATTTTTTTTTAATTAATGTTTAAGTTTTATAGTTTAGCGATGCTAATTGGCTAATGACCATTGTTATAATCAGATACAAGTATAAATATTTATTTTCAAAGGTATAACGACAATGTATTTTGACAATCTAAACAGTTGGTCAATTCAAAAATGTTCATTTTGTAAATTAACTAAGTATGTTATAAAAATGCTTTATTGATACAAGTATAATTATTTAACTGTGTTGGTTACCATCTTCATAATTTGTATACTATGAAGAAAAAGAATCTTTATTTTGAAGAAACACAAGCATTTTATTAAATACGATAATACACATATAAAAACATTTTTTTAAGAAATGACAGAAGAACGAATATGACAACAGCAAAACATCAACTTGAAATCTTTAAAATGATTGTTTTACTCTGTGTGTGTGTGAGCATAAAAAATGTCCATCAAATATACGATACATAGGTATAAATATACAATTTAATCAGAACATCAAAGAAATATGTAATGAAGTTTTGCAAGTTATTTAATCATTTACCAGGCATCTATAACGGCAAAACATATGAACTGTTTTGATGGACATAAAAGTACAAAAAAAAAGTTAAAATGTATAAACTGCTTAAGGTCAAGATCTAGAATATGAAAATAGCTTACCTGTTTATAAAATATGCTCTACAATTCTCTTAAATATGCCTGGTAACAGATACCTCTTCTTAAACTTTTAATTAAATTAAAGTTACACGATTATTTCTTAATATATAATTTCAAATGAAATGTCAAGAAAATGTTTCACCATCAAATTAATTGTGACTTCACTATGGATCAAGCATAAAGTGGAAACTTTTTTAACATTAACTAGATCTTGACCTTATAATGCAAGCGCTCGATACGTTTTTGATTGAAGTCACGTCACCATAATAAATATAATTGCATATATTGCTATTAGTTCGATGGTAGTTCGATGGTGTTAATCACAATAGAATTAGTGAAATGTAAATCTGAGCGTAATTTTAATGGACATTCGTTGTGTTAATCGAATGTTGAGGTAAAAAATTTTAAAAAAAAAAAAAAAGGGAAGAATGAAAGGGTTACTTCCGGCACACCAGAACGGGGCAATGGGCGTGGTGCATGACGTAATCACTGACGCTGCCCAGAAACGTGCGTCTGAGCAGGCCCATGCCGCGACATCCGGTCACGATGAGATTCGCTTTCTCCTTCTCCGCCACGGCAATAATGGCCTCCCCTGCGTCTCCGTGCTTCTTTACAAATTTACCATGTCGCTAGAATAAAGGTATTTCGTTCCGTTATTTTTTTTCTTTGCTAAGATGAAGTTATTTACTTAAATTCTTTTTTGGCATTATGCAAAATGTTGATAATCATTATTGAACAGTGAGAGAATGTGTTTGATTGAGTTTTGACTGCCATTTTGTTTTCTTTAATTAAATAGTTTTATTCACAAAAGAAATCATGCAAATAGCTTACTATATATTAATACGATCAGATATTTAAATTTGTACAATATTAGACATATCTATTGATTATTTTAAGTAAGCATTGTAAATTCAATATTTGAGAATTTCTCTGTATCTTTATACAACAAGAAATCTTACTGACGCAAGCGTCAAGTGGGCAGCAAAAAACAAAAAATTAAACTTGATGAATCATCATGAATCATCAAGTTTAACGTTCTACTATTATTATTAAGAATCAAGTTCATTACTGTAAGCATTTTTAACGGTAATTGTATGACCATTTGACAAGCTGACTTACTATGCCGTAATCTTCCATCTTCTTGGAATATTTGTCTTCCAGAGTTTCTACTTTCTGTTTGATTTCCTCCAGAAGTTCCCTGTGTACATGAGGGCCTTAAGGGGAAAGAAAGAAAAATGAAACGTCTGAAATAAAAAATATTCTCTTAAAAATATTCACTAAAAACAACTTCAAGAGCCATCTTACATCTATAACTACTTTACATTTGCTGAAATCGAACAGTCAGTCTTATTTTCACCGTTGAATTGATTTAAAACAAAGTTAACACTAAAATAAGATATATTTAAAAAAAAGAAATGAATAATATTAAAATATCTACATAGGTTTTTGCCGACCAAAAAAAAAAATACACTTCTAACTACATACCTCTTAGAACTGAACATATATGGAATAACCAAAGGACGAAGAACATGCCAGGTAGTTTGATATAGATGTATATACTGTACATGTATATCATGCAATACTGGTAGACACCGAAAGGATATTTCACATCAAAAAAGGCATAATGTGCAAATGACAGCTAATTTGTTTCTAGTCAGTTTATGAAAAACTTCAAATCTTTCATCAATTTTTAATTTTCTTGAAACAAAATTGTCATTGAAAGCATAATTTTACAAATCTATAAATGAAATGGCAAAAATTTATTTTAAAAAAGAAAAAAAAAAGCAATAAAAAAAAAACAAAACACCGTTTTCATCTTTTGATGAGCTCGACTTTTAAAAGAATAAAAAGAAAGAAAAATCTAGATTTCACATACAGTATTTAATATCATTTCTAGTATATATAAGGAACACAGGGATATATAATATACATGTATAATATGATATCAACGGGACTAAATAAAATATGATAAAAAAAACCTCAGGTTTATAATGTTAAGGGATTTGCATATCAATCTTTATTTTTCTTTTTGCCTAAATAGCATATCATGATATTCTTCTACATGTACATGTATGTTTATCTTACAACCTCAAATCTAAAAAAGTACATTTTGTTAAAGAGAATATATCCGAATTAAAAGGTTTACAATAGGACCATTTCCGTTTTATTATACTTACTTATGAGTATACTATATAAATGACAAAAAAGAAGTAACTTAGTATACTTTATATTATTGCTGTTTGCATACAATGTCCTGCTTCGTAAGTTTTATATCTGAACATATATAAAACAAAACTGGTATGCAGTAGACTACAGAATAGATAAAAAGGATTATTGCTCTTGCTTTTACATAACAGCCTTGTAGTTTTCGGTATGTCTCTATTACAAGTAAACGATGTACAATACTAATACTGTACAAAGTCATATGGAAGAGAAATACTGGAATGTTCCATGGATTTAGAACTACTTCCGGCAGACGAGAACGGGACATTTTGCGTGGTGGATGACGTAATCACTGACGCTTCCAAGGAAGGTTCGTCTGAGCTTGCCCATTCCTCTAGTTCCGGTAACAATCAGATTGGCTTTTTCTTTTCTGCTACGGCAACGATTGCCTCCCCTGCCTCTCCTTCTTTGGACACGAATTTCGCTGATTTCTGAATTTTTAGATTTAAAGATTTAAAAGTCTGCCAGTTAAGTAGACTTTTCTACATGATTCTTACATGTAAATTTTCTTTATACATGTAGTAGCTGTGCGGAGGTAAAGGGTATGAGAATGGGACATGGAGGGTAAACATACATGTAACAAAACATATCTATTTTACTCTGTTCATTTTCTTCAAAAATTGTTAGTTTAATAATTTATAAAACTCGTTGTGATCCCTGTGTTTGAGGCCATAGAACTTGAGCGCAAATAAATAGTAGGGATTGGCTTTATTAAGACTGGTATTTAGGGGAAAAAAATAAAGACAGACTTACAACGTTGTACGCCTTAAGTTTCTCCTGGTACTTGTCTTCTAGTACTTTGAGCTTCTTTTTAATCTCGTTCAATAGTTCCTGGATAACAGCAGGGCCTTAAACACAAGCAGACAAACTCAAGTGATAACGAAACAAAAAAGAAACCAGAAAAAAAAAAAAGAACCCTGAAAATACAAAGGAGGCAGGCTCTGTCGGAACGATGGCGATTTTTGTTTTTGCAAAATTGCAGCGCTGGGTTCAGAGAAACAACGACATTGATTCAACCCCAATATTTTGTTAGTATCACCCCGATTATATTTGTGTTGTTAATGTATACATGCGCAGATCTAGAAGGTGGTCGAAGAATCCTCTGGAATTTCAAATGTATTAAACGCACATTGTGAAATAGCCGGCAACAGGCCTCGTAACCACTAGCAACCAAAATCATCTTGAAAAATTTTCCAGTAAGACACAATGTAATACAAACCTGGTTATATGGAAGAGAGTTTTTTCTTTTTATCAACATCGGATATCATTGTAAGTTTTAACATGGTATGTCTTTTCGTACCGTTGTGCAACTTTATGTGTGATTTGTTATATCTTTAGAGCAAATCACGCACTAAATAACAACAAATAACGTAAATGGACTCGAAGATTTTTTGTGTATCGCATAGATTTGTTTTTTAAGGTGTTCTTAAAATCATTCTACCATTTCATTTTTGTTTTATCGTGATAATGAAAAATCAGTAATTTTTTTAAAGGAAGAAACAAATGCTGTCGTTTGTTAAAGCTAGTTTTGTGCAAAACAAATCAAAATGCGCAGAAATCTATATACTATAGTATGTTGATTACACAAGCATACAACATCAAGACATGCGGGCAAACATATCCACCCCGTACCGCAAGTAGAATCTGCTGTGTCATTCTGTCAACTAAATGTTAACGGAACGATGTGGAAATTTGACTGAACGGCTGAGACACGATCGTATAGTCACATTTCAGTATTTCAGGACGTTTGATTTTGGGGAACAGTTGGAAGAGCCTATCGCGCGTGCCCTAAGTCATGCATTTGTACAATCGCAAATTCCTCGGGCCTTTCCGGAAAGCTTTTGTTTTTTTACGAGCTTGCCAGTGGCAATTGTTAGGTGTAGAGTTATCGCCCTTGAATTATCAGTTATACGAGTTATCTTTCTTTCCCCAAATAACATGACTAACTGCATGAAATAGTAGAGTTTCTCCGTATTTGATAAACCTAATTACAGTCTCAGTCAGGTTTCTATTGACTGAATGGCAGAGCGTTACCCTGTGTACAGCAAGTGCCTGCTGCTATAAAAGGACCAAGACTTGCTGATCCAAAGAACACTTATCCTCATTTATTAATGAGAAGATATCGGTAACCAATAATTGTATGCGTTCTGAGAAAGTGCGGTATTGCCAAAGTATAGTATCTATGTCATGATGGCTTTTCTTCAATTAAGGTGTCTTGTTTCAAACGGGTTGGTTTATTATGCTCATAAAAATATAAAAATAACACCCAACTGAAGCTATAAAAAAATTGTAGACTAGGGGAATGAATTAGATGTTCGCTTTTCATCGATTTTGATTGTTATCTTCTACAAGTCCTAATCATCTGTTTATTCACTTGGGACATCCCTGTAATTGATCTTTCAACTAGCTTCATACATGTACAACTGATTCCATGTAAAGTCGTGTTGTGCCTGGTTTATAAAATCTTCAAATCTGACCAGTACTGTTGATTGTATTATCATAAATTAAGATATACAAATTCTTATAAATACATGTTACTAATTTATTTTATTCATTATTTAAAATAATTGCCCCCTTAAATGAATAAGGTATGTAATCCGCAGCATAAAGTCCGTGTACATAAACAGATAATCAGTTAAGTTATTGCTAGAAATATCAAAAACTGGACTACTTCCGGTTGAGGAGAATTGCAGCAGTCGCAGGTCTTATTTATTGCATAGTGATGAATTAGAATTAAGATATAATGGATCGACTATGCATCAATATGCTGGTGACATATGAATCAGCAATACGCTCCAGTAAATGTTATGACCTTCAAATTGCCAAAAAAATATAGTATAAATCTACTATGACCTTCATATAGCCGAACTGGTTGAAGTTGGGTTAGCGTGTGGTATAAGTGTTTAGATAACGTACAATATCATGCAGTGAAGCACGCTTGTACAAGTAATATATTGCATGTACACTGTATGTACAAGTAAAATCTTTAAATTATATGCATGCATGTTAACATTTCGGCTGAACAAAACTGGGTCAAATAGGTCCGATCGCCTCGTTACCATATTTGTTGCTTCTTTTAATTTGAAGCTATTCGTAGATTTACATTTCATACGACCAAATAAAAAGATGCCAAGAGAGAATGAAATATCATCGACATCCCCGATTAAATATGACAGACAATGACAAAAAATGGGGGTTCAAAAAAGGGGGATGAGAAAACAACATATACCCCACAAAATCTCGAGAGAAACAGCCAAAAAAAAAAAAAAAAAAAACCACAACAGAAATATGGAGTGCTTTGCTGCGGTTGTCGCTCAGGACACTGGTCTAGTTTATAACTTACGGTCCACTGATGTACCCAGATCTGTAACACAAACAACACAGCGTATATACAGAGGCAGGCAGACAGACAGACGGACTAACTCAGTCACAACTCACCGTGATATTGCTGGCTTACTAAACGACAAGGGAGAGGAGGCAGAAATTAATCCAAAGCTCAGAAAATTGGAAAATAATCAGACGGAGTATTTTTTTTTATTTTTCGTTTTGTTTTTTTTTTATCTTTTTTTGTTGAAAAAAAAATTAATTCTGTTCTTTGAAACAAAAATGCAAGACGACTACTGGCGAATACTGTTACATGATATAGCAGCAAAATAAAAAAAAATATAAAAAGCATTTTTTTTTCGTTCGTGATTTGCAGATTGAATCAAGTCTAGTTGTTGATTTGCTTTGTTAAGAACTGTGTTATCGGAATCTAAAAACCTGATGTATTATCGATCGTGGCCTTTCAGCATCGTCCAGACGAAATGTCATTGATGCAGCATTACAATCGCAATACTTTATACAAATTGATTAACACAATGTCTCAATTTTAAAAGCTTAACGGTACAAAATGAATTGCGTTATATTAACTTCTCTTTATTTTATAACATGTTTTAATAAAGTGGAAATCCTCCCCCCCCCCCCCCCCTTTTTTTTTGTTTTGGTGGGTAGCTTGAAAGTGGGTCAGCTTTCCGATAATTAAGTCTCCCGAGCTCTTTCTACGTCTCAGGCTTTGGTGCGGATTTATTGGAGAGGGACTGGTCTTGCTTTAATTGTCCTAATACCTTCCTCTAAAGGCTATCTCGTCCGCTCGATAGGGCTTCCAAACCCATGTTTACCAACAAGTAACTGCCATTATCACAATTAAAGTGGGATTTTGTGGGAACGTATTGTGAGGGTGGAATGAAAGAGGGGGGGTTGGGGGGTGTTTAAGGGTGTTTCGAACGTAGATCCACGCACATGTAATGTAAATGATAATTGTTATAGTCTAAAAATGAATGAAAATGATATATATTTTTTAATAGAGAAAGCAGCATTTCACCCTGCCGTTTGAAATCTTGAAAGAATAATTTAAACCAGCAGTGAACGTCTTAGATGCTCCGTTCGCTTTCAAATAATGTTTTGTAACCACATTAAACAGTTCGAAACCGGAATTGCCACATGGTACACTGTAGTTCATTCCAGAAAAAAAAGAAACTTGTGGAGTGCTTTTGTTATGTTTCGTCGGGTAGTCTTTTTAAGTTGCAATTATTTCACAATAATTTTCGGTAAGTCACATGTAGATATAATGTCTACATTGTGTTAGCATTCCGTATCATCGATATCTGATCTTCTGGTTCTGCCCCCCCCCCCTTCTCTGGGAATTTGATTTACTTGTATTTTAAATTCCCAGAGTTAAACTACCAAAAAAATATGCCTCGAACCCAACCCCAACGCCCTGGCAAACTAAAATATCCCTTGGATCCAATCCTCATCCCTTTGAAACAATTTCTGGATCCGCGCATGGTTGGTCAGAGGAAATGTGCTAGAACATGGCTAACCTTTGTACAGTGTACGTCTGTCCATGACAGATTACAGCTAGAAGGAGGAACTGACAATATACATTAGTTGCACCCCCTCCCCAGCCCAAGAGCAATCGTTAGGCATCCAATTTTATGAATGACATACATTGTACTAATATACAAAACCCGACACGATGTGCCAGAGAATCCATTTATACCTGCATGGGAATTCTTTCCATTGTATGCTCCCGGGTTTTACGTCTATAAATCTATCGGATTTCAACGAAAACTATCGTTTTTCATGTACATGTGCATCAGTGTGTCTGTATTTGATGTCTGCATGCTTGGTTTCTTTTTTCCAGCAAAGCTTCACAGCTTGCGTAACCAGAGCATCTGTTATGTGCCCATGTGTACTGAATCGCGGTGTATAGAAGCTGTGAAATGCTGGGTGCAATTAATGGCGAAGCATTCATGATATGGGTATACACACCTATATACATGTATAGTATACAATCATATAGATCCGTTAGTGAAATATTAGTACATATCAGTTATAAAATAAGTTGTTTTAACAAAGTGAAAGGTGTTAAAATCAGCTGTCATGAATTCAATACGTATGGTGTTTTCCCCAATGTCAAACAATCTCTTCGAAACTGAAACTTTTTTTTCCTCAAATTTTTACGATATATAATGTTCTAAAAGAAATGACAACAATAGAGTATTCAACCGAGACCGATGTTTTCTCACCAGACATATTAATAAGTAAAACACTATGGCAGAAACACCTTTAATTAATTCGGAGACCTTAGAACATAAATACTTCCATTAGCACATTAACAATTACCTTACTCTGAGAGCTTCTATTAGCGTTTCTTGATGCAGTCCCAGTGTGGTTTTTAAAACAAATGTCTCACCTAAACAGCTTGTATATTATATGCTAAATGTCTCGCGTTTCTTTGATTGCAAAAAGGTGATTCAAACATTTGCTTTTATATTAGAAATGTCTGACAACTTACTTGCATCCACAAAGTTGTATCGTTCTGGAGTGTGGACCAAAATGATGACGTCATCTTCCTTCAGGAAATTCTCCGCATAAACTAAAACATAATATATTTATAGGGTTATCTGTACATTGTAAATTATAAATTATGTACATGTGGGTGCAAGATATTGTAAACTAAAATTGATAACCATTACGCTTGTGTAAGTTCAAATAATACCAGGCATTGGGGGGGGGGGGGGTTAGATGTAAAAGATAGGGGGTGATAGGTTGAGATTGGGCAATATTGGGGTAGGATTTGGTTTGGTTGGAATTGGGAGGGGTGGAGAGTGGAGGGGCATTTTGTCTTACTGGACGGGGGTAATGTTCTCAATTAGCAACAGCTTCTGATCGGAATTTTTATTTAATCGTTGTTTTGGTTGGAATGGGGGGGGGGGGGGGGGGGGCTGGAGGATGGAGAGGCATTTTGTTTAACTGGGTGGGGGGGGGGGGGGGTGGTTTGTTCTTGATTAGCAACAGGTTATGATCAGAATTTTTATCTAATCAATATTGTTAACTTTGCTTATGACATCTCCTGTCTGCTCACGACAAACTGTCACAATCAGTAAGTAATTACAAGATGATCCGATTTATTCCAATGTCAATAACTACATGTCACCTCCTCGACCATCTAACCCTAAATCTCTCTATTTATTTTTGTTTCGTTGTTACATATGATACACGATATTGTATTTCAGAAGCACGTACAATAAAATCTCAACAAATCACGATTTCTATTCTTTGCACAATCAGTCAGGGTCTACTAAATTCACAACAAAAAAAACCTAATATGATAAATAAATATTGGCAGAGTAAACTGAAATGAATTGAACTGCTCTGTGTTTTCTTTCATTAACGAAATGTAACGACAAATTACATCCCTATAGACTACTCAATGATGCCATCCAACACAAATTCGATATATTACGAAGTCAGTATACCGTGTGGTTCTGAGAATTCGTTATATCTGGGAATTCGTTTTAACTAGAACTCCTCGGTGAGTTCCTGTACAATTGTTTCTGTCTTGTATACGTCGATATTATTCAGTCGATAAGTCCTATACATAATTAATAAATACCATGTACCTTTCTATAGAACTAATTTTGAACATCGTTAAACCAATCATTCGAGTGCCCGATGTTCACAATCTGTCAACACTCCATAGTCAAGTGCGACAGTAAAATATGGAGGGGGTGAATTCGGTTGAATTTTAAATGTGTTTTTTTAAGCGGTGTAAATTTACAAGCTAGCGATAGTTTTGTAAATAAACAGCTATGTATGTTTATTGATACATGTTTTATATTGCTTTCGATCCCAAGAGTGGCTTTGTTTAGTCATTTTTAGAGTCGACGATTCGTCTTATATACCAAGTGACTAATGGTTGAAATCTTAAGGTTGTTCCTCCAGGGAAACATACAAGGCACACATCTGTCTAGATTGTGTGTAATCCGTCTATACTACTTTATACCTCTTGCCTTAATCAATACTTCATTATCTGTTGCATGTTTCCTGATGTCGATTACAATATTTATTATACCATCGTTAACTAAATATTGTTTGATGAGAGATTAACTCTCTCTCTCTCTCTCTCTCTCTCTCTCTCTCTCTCTCTCTCTCTCTCTCTCTCTGGGAGAGACATGATGTTATCAGAGAAACACAAGCCCTTCATTCAAGCGGCCCCAATGTCAAAAGGACGTCAGACATTAACAATGAACAACACTACAATTAAGTTCGCGGTAACTGCACCTTCTCACACACTGTAAATCCCTTTGTATGTCTAAACATACCAGTAACCTTTATGCATAGATATTAAGCAGTCATGTTTTAAGTAATTCTTATGTAACAATAATTATGTAATGAGTAAACCCTATCCTTCTTGCGAGCGATTTGATATATGTGGGAAAAAATAAAATTCAAATGCAAACAAGGTTTCTCGAATTTTTCTATACGTGAATTTCACAGCCAAACGGACAAGATTTTTTCTATTTGACCCGGCCATGTTCTTGCGTCGTGTCCACGCATAAATGGCAAATAAAAATTGAATACGTTTGGATTTTAAAGTTCAAAGATAGAAAGGAGACCCCTCAAAGTGTATTCAACTCTTGAACCCGGGGTAACGAAGTATGTCGTCTGTATGTGTTCGCTTAAAATGGGCATGTCTTTTAATCCAAATGTTGCGACATAAGCATGTGACTATTTATACATGTCTATATAATGAGATCCGAAGTACTATCGTGCGTTGGTACCATAGAAAAACGCTATAACTTGTCAGTCAATATTTCAAGAAGCATTTTTTTTCAATATAAATAAACATGACAGGAAAAATTCGCTATGCACCTTTGAATGCTTTCCACACGGATGGATGGTTCTCGAACATTTAAAAATAAGATGTACAGGGCGGGTCAGCGAGGAATATACGCAAACAAATCTTTATTTAAAACCTGCTTGTCGATAGGCGATTAAACATACATAAATTTTGAAGCTCAGAATACACCGCACCTAACTGCAGCATGTGTGCAAGCGTCCACATATATCTGCATAGATATATACACAAGCGTGGCCCCTCATGTTTTGCTGGAGGGTGTGAATGACCCAGCCGCGACCCGAAGCGGTAGGACAAACTGGACTGGAGGTTGCAATTGTAAAAATATTTAAACGAAAATACACTCACAGTTAAACGCTTCCTCCGCGAAACTGCTTTCATCCACACCGATAACAACTTTCCTGCCTCCCTCAGCCATTTCTTCTTTCTACTGTTGCTACTGAAAAATAACAAATGCCACCAGTGACAGTGCAGTAGCGTATGTTTATAGTGGAAGTAGAGTTTTCACTGCCCAACTGTAACGATCTGCTTCGCTAATCAATGAATGGGCCTATTTTGTCTTCTATAAGAGTTATCTCTCTTGCTACATGAAACCAAAATGACGGAGAGATCATACTGCGCATTTTTTATAAGAATTCTAATAAATTTATCACACGGGAAGTACATATATCATAAAAATTATTTCTATTAGCATATAAAATGAGCAACGGTGGGCATTGGTGCAAGAAAGATGAAAAGAAGTGAAAAGAAATCCAATCTTACCTGACGTTTGAAATGACGTTATTTTTAAGGCATTGTGACGTCATATTTACGTGTAAAACCGAACAACATATGCGCGCAAAATATTATGTTCAGTGAACTATCGTTTCTGTAATTTTTTAAAGAAAGTGCAAATTTTATGTGGGTGTCAAAGAACTGAATTTGATGTAGAGAAAAAGTCCATGATTTCTTCAATGAAACCTCTTTACTTGAAGAAATTCGCGAGAACTAGACCTAGAAAGAAAAGGGAATTAGCTACGTGTATATGGGGGAAAGTCTGACTTTAGGTTCTCCAAACAGAAACTTCTAGATCACCTGCATTGGCGGATCCAGAGGGGGGTTCCAGGGGGTCGTAACCCCCCCCCCCCCCCTTTTCTCGATTTACAGTCAAGTCGTACACAGACCAACTCGTATACAGGTCAACTCGTATACAAAATTTTCAGCATAAAAAAACGAAAGTCAACTCGTATACAAAAATTTCCGCATAAAAAACTAAGAGTCAACTCGTATACAAAAAATTCCGCATATAAAATAGGTATGCTTAACCGAAAGTCAACTCGTATACAAAAAAAATTCAAACAAAATAATGAGGAGTATCTTAATTAGCCTTTGAGAAATCATCCGTCTGGAGAAGCAAGAAACACCCCGCTTGATATTTTAACAATTATTGTTTTGATGTGTAGAAATAATTACCAAATAATAACAATTAATTATCGTTAATTTTTTTGTTGTAATTTCACATCGTTACCGAGTTTAATGATAATGCACAATTATACATGTATGAATTTGGCAATCTATGCAATAGTTGATTACATCCATTTTATTCTTATATGTCCTTTTTACGCTGAATTACGGAAGCAATATATAAAGAAATTTTATTACAAGAAACCGAGTGTTTTAAAGTTACTTTTAAATTACTTTTACGTTTTGTTTCTAACTTTTTGTATATATACGAGTTGACTTTCAAATTATGGTGATTTTTAATACATACGAGTTGACTTTCGGTTAAATATACGGGAATTTTTGTATACGAGTTGACTTGTATACGAGTTGGACTGTGTACGACTTGACCGGACACCCCTTTCTCTGCTGGGACAAATGAATTTTTTATGCCTATTTAAAGGCAATTTTTCCCATTTAAAATATAAATACTTTAATTTTCTCAAATAAATGCCTATAAAACTGTTTATTTAAAGAATTTCGTACACCGTGCCGTAATTTTGTTCTTATATGAAAAAAACCTATTGAATTTTTTATCGAAATAAAGTACTCCGATTATAGTTCATACAGTTTTGAACTGACAAGCCATCGAGTAAAACGACGTTCACGTACGAGTGCACGCACTTAATATTTGTTTTACTTTTAAAAGTCGCTTTCAAATATATAGTTTAGTTAATTAACTAAAGTAATTATAATAGATAAGTTTTACGTCGTTTCATGCAAAAAATACAAAGAAAATACCATGACCCGCTTATGTGGGTTATGCTTTTGCTATGGAATGCTAGCTACCTTCATACCCACATGAAACACAATTTGCTTCCAAGAATCGGAAACTTTGTTACAAAAATACCATGTAAAAGGTTTCTAAGTAAACCATCATGCACAACTTTTTAACACTTTCCTAAATATGATCTACTATCGGACGATGTAACGCATCCATTACAGAGGTCACATCAAGTTCCCTGGGACGACAATGCATGGCTTGTACCATTGTATTACACATGTACCATCTATATTCAGCAGATAAATTATCCCGGTTCTTTTGTCATATCCTATATCATTTAGACCTTTATTTCAGAAGAGAATCGATAGAAATCAAAATCAATAAATATTTCAGAATTTAAACATCAAAGACATAGAAAAATTTCCCAAAAAATCTATTTTTATAATAACTTGTCATAATTAGTCTGAATCATCTTTTGTTTCTAAGTGTTTCTTTTCTATTAAGCATAAACGCACGTTTTCATTGCAGGGGACTTGGATTTTTTTAAGGGTGGAAATTATGCAAATCGTCCTTACCTAAACCAAAACGGCAAAACGCTCAATAATGCAGTGCACTCTAATGTTGAAATAGATATGACGGAAAACGTTCAAAAAGTCCTTGTTCATTGACAAATAATGAATTTTGCACGTTTTGATTTTCATCAATTGAAACCCCCCCCCCCCCTTTTCCAAATTGCTGGATCCGCCTCTGAACTGGTATAATTATCTTTAGGGCAATTTCTAGGCTTTTTTCTGCGAAGAAATATTTTAAAATATTTTTCTCTAGAGAATTATTAGAACATCGTTTTTATCCTGATACATTTATGAATATAAAA
Source organism: Magallana hongkongensis (assembly GCA_015776775.1). Lineage (NCBI taxonomy): Eukaryota > Metazoa > Mollusca > Bivalvia > Ostreida > Ostreidae > Magallana > Magallana hongkongensis. Next base: position 3,928,139 of record CM027470.1, read on the forward strand.
AAAGAATTGATGTTTTGAGACAGATAATTTATAGTACATGTATATATTTTTTTATATATATTATACCCATAATGTTTTAGAATTCAGTGTGTTTGTATAACTCGTGATATTTTTGCTTGTGGATATATTGGACCAATCACGGTAACCTTTCCTGTGTTTTCCGAGCTCTGTCGGAAAGGGCCGAAAAGTGTTTTCCGAGCTCTGCCGAAATGGGCCGAACAGTTGCGAATGCAATGGAGATCGGGTAACTAGTCTTAACCTTATGTTTACATCTACCGAGTATGATAACCTCTATTTCTTACGAAAATCGATTGCAATTCATAGCTCTGTAGAAGCTGACAGGGCTGAAATCTACACGTCCCGTTTGACGATTTGTCGAAACCTTCATCAACCTGAGAAAAATCACGGACTGCACGAAATAAGCATAATGATGTCCCCATGGAAGACGATTTGACTGTTTCTTTTATCTAACGTACTGATGTACATTAACAATAATTAAGTTTTTTCTTACCTTTACGATCAATTTCTTAATTTGTTAAAAGAAAAAATGTAAATATAAACAATATAACTGCTTTCTTTGATGATTCTGGTGAGTTATGGAGGTAGCGATCATTGACAAAAAAAGAAATACATAACCCGGCGTTAGAGCTTTATCATCGATTTGATCACGCCCGTATAAATACGTATTTTACATGTATCACTTCATAATATTTAAAGATTGATTCCTTACATGTACATATTTTGAAATCGCCGGTCGGTCTCGACCTTTTGTTTCCGACGATGGATTCCTTATTTAATTTACTTATATTCATATAATTTCAGCAAATATCGTACAACTAACTATCGATTAACTATCAAAATAGTCATTGATGAAATGTATAAGGCCTATAGTATACGATGCTAAATCGATAAATTGATTCGCAGTGTTATAACATTATGATTATGCTGATTAAAGGCTATTTTTTTTCTTCTTTTTTTATATTTTCTTAATTAGAATTAATATAAGTCGAAGCTGGTCTATGTATTTTGGTACTCTAATTTTCGAGCCTGACCTTTTTTTTCTAAAAAATAAGATTCAGAACTACAAACATGTAGATCCTGTCCATATTTTAAGGTCAGATGACACGTTCCTCGAGCATTTTTGTTTGTATCTCCTCGTAATACAGAGTTCCGATAAAAATTATTATTTTTATAATGATTTTTAAAATGATTAAAATTTACTTGTATATGGATATATATGCGTAAATGGCCGGGTGGTTAGAGCCGTGGCCGCTCTCTGCCAGGAGCGTAGGTTCTAGAGGATGAAGCCTGGCCCAATATAGTGAATTTCGTTGTGCTGTATTATTTATTTTTATATCAGCAATTCAAGTGTTTTTTGAAGAAGATTATATAGGAAATTGCAATCTCTTGTATTTTGCTGAAATGCCTTATTTTCTTATTTCCTAATTCGGTATCCTAATTATTTTTTGCAAGAAAGCTTGTCAAAGTAGTAGTAAACCATTAACAAATTTCTGGAAAATGTTATATAAAATTGAGGAACATGTCGTCTACCTTAAGGCTCGTCTAATCGCTCATCGAGACATTGTCACTGCTTTTTATAATGCAAACAAATATTTCATACCCACATAAGAAAAAATTTTGTTCTTTTACTAAAAAAGTTATCATCTCTCTCTCTCTCTCTCTCCCTCTCTCTCTCTCTCTCTCTCTCTCTCTCTCTCTCTCACACACACACACACACACACACATACACACACACACAGACATATCACGAGGTAGAATAGATATATCAAATAGAAAAAGTCTACACATTTAAGCACCTCAAAATGACTTGACAACAGTTTGGAGTCTGAGAGAGCATTTATTTAAGAAGAAATTCCGACTGTCATAAATCGGCTTTCTTTTGATCTTGTGAATAATTCCAGCCAATCGCAACTTCTCGGGCCTTTCCGGCAAGCTCGGAAAAACACCTCGAATGTATTAACATTACCGGATGTTAGAATTTTATACAAAATGGAGTCGCTTCCCATTAAAATAAGTATCGGCTAGACAGCCTTATAAGTCGTTTCTGTGTTATATTTAAGGGTATATCATTTACATTAATGAAGTCTAGCTTGCATCTCAACAGATCGTAAAATGTGTTGTGTTTATATCAAGTTTTATATAAAGGGGGGTTGTCATGGACGCCTAGGTAATACGTTCGAGGTGTTTTTCCGAGCTTGCCGGAAAGGTCCGAGAAGTTGCGATTGTAATTCCAGCAACTGAAACAGCTGTCTTTCGTTGTCGTATATCAAAAACAAAAGTTGATTTAGGAGTGGTAAACTTTCCTTTCTGTCATAACTCCGTGAGGGGAGGACAAAAATAGGCTATGCCTGCTGTCCGATCCTACTTCATTTTGAAATGAAATGTTGTTTGAATTCAAAATAACTCCGTGGATTACAGAATGTGGTTAAAAAAAAATTGGTGCCTGGATGGGATAAATTTTATCTTGAACATTATGACAAATAAGATAAAAACATCCAGATAAAAAGGTAACGGTCGCCAAAAATTACAACGTACAAAAAAAGATAAAAACAACCAGATAGATAGGTAACGGTCAACAATTAGCGATAGCCATAATAATTCAAGTATCTGACTTGTAACTTAATTGCCACATAATCACCTGGCGGCTATCTGCCATCAAACCATTTGGCGAAAGAAGCTCGCCTCGGAAAATAGGGTCTCTTTCGCGGAACTGGAATCTTGTTAGCTCCCTCAGTATCAAACTTCAATTGTATAGTGTTATTAGTGTTATAGTGTTATTATCTTGTACATGTAGGTCATTGTTATTTGATTGTTATATTTTATGTTTATGCTGACGTCACTGGTGACGTCACTGTCGTTACTATTAATAACATTTTAAGGAGGCTTGATGGTCAAAAAATTTACCATCATAGCTACCTAAGATTTTTAAGATATGATTTGCTACAGATTAATTGTTCAGTGAAGAAAAAATCCATTTAAGGTACCAAAAATTTTTTTAAAAATCGGTGATTCTGCGTGCCATGAGCTGTATTTTTAGAATTTTATTTTGCTGCAAAAACCTGCCAGTGTGATAAGTCTGCAAGTAACTTAAACTCTTATGATAAATAAAATTTGAAAGAATCACTAATTTCGTCAGAAGAAAGATTTCTCTTCTAAGGAATATATATAGCGGATCAATTTTTGTACAGGACGACAATAATTCAATCTTGCTTCAATGGAGGCTTCTTTACGGCTTTTCCAATAAAAAATATGGCTAACAGAAATTTAAAAACCATGATATTTTTGTCAATTTAATAGAAAATATCATTTCGTTAAAAAAAAAAATTCAGCATGAAAATTGCAGCTCATATTGCTTTAAATAAAACACATGTATCAACAGAGAATCCTGTTTAGTACTGTCCTTATATTCAAATAGAAGTGTCGGCACGATTAAAGGCAGAACAAGGTGATCCAACCTATATAATTACATCATAAAATGGTCGCTCAATTGAATTTTATTCATGTTTATTGAGAAACCTGTCATCGAAGATTAGGATTAACTGTCTAATTATAGTAATCCTTCTTGGCTGTGCGCGGATCATCCGTTTGAACAATTCGCATGCAGAGTGTATAATTATATTTGCTATAAGTTTTAAAATGCTTATCAGGGCATGGAAATCTAGTCAACTAGCCAAATAAAGAAATAGAAAATGTTCAGAGCAGGTAACTGTTAGAACTTAGTCTTTAATTGTTACAAACTCCAACCCCACTCCATCTTACCGCCCACCCACCTCCCAAACTCCAACCCTTCCCACTTCCTAATGCTGTAATGGACTGTAATTTTTCGACAATAACTGCTTTATAATGCAAAATGACTCTTTAATGTGGCTCAAAACGTTAAATTTAGCTGTTTTTCTTGTATATTTTATATCATAATTGTATGATGATATTGTTTTTACAGTTTTGAAATGCATACGAGAGGGTATGTGCTGTGACAGTCGTAAAGTTACGACAAATTTTTCACGTAAGACTCTCATAAGATATTTTGTGAAAATGAGCAAAAACGTAGTTTTTTTTCACTGACAATGAAACTTTTTTGATTATTTCTTTATTAGAATTAAATTTTATGGTTTATTTCTTTTTTTAAGATTCAAATGTAAAATACGTTTTTTGTGTTTTTCCTTTTTTTTTGGTGCATGCTAATGTGATATGACGTATTTAGGACCATTGCATAATTTATAACTTTGAAACTCTTAATAAAAATTTCAGATACCCAAACTCTATTTTTTTATACATGTATATTTATCATATTTATAGAAAACACTATACCATTTACATTTATTTAACATCTTTTATCTTTATCTAAATTTAAAACATATTATGTTACTTTTCATTTGACATATAGCTACATCTGGGACAAAATTACATATTGTACTTTGATGTATCATTTTCCTATAGTATTCCTCAGCATCAGAATATATGTTTCAAATGATGAAAATTGAGAATATATCAGGTTTTGTTTTCAACATGCATGTTGCTATTTTTGTGCACGAAAATGATATATTATTCCTCAGCATCAGAAAGTGATTTTTTTTTTTTTACAAGAACCCAGTTTAGGTTTAACTTACAAAAACACAATTTCTATACAAATCTAAGTTTAGTGAATTGAATTCGATCTGCCTCATAGTGAATATAAATACCTCCATAGAGTAGATTCCTATGTTTCAAATGATGAACATTGAAAAAAAATATCACGATTTGTTTTCAACATGTTGCTAATTTTGTGCACGAAAATGAATGAACAGATGCAACAACGATGCTCAGTATGCACAGATTGCATACAAAAAATTGACGACGGTAAAATTGATACACTTTTGGAAAAATCAGTTGCATTAACGATCGACATCTCGATCATATATGGACCCTTCCCCTTGGAAAAAAATATAATTGGCATCGGACTACACCCCCCCCCGGGTCGGCTAATAAAAATTATCCATTGGAACCCCCCCCCCCCCCCCCACCCACACACATACACACACACAAACCCGCACACTTGAGAAAAAAAAATTCTGGATCCGCACATGGAAAATGTTGCCATTCATCACGTACCATAGTTTATCATACTGTAGCTTTGCATTGTGTTATGTTTGAAATTCTTTTTTCCATTGCTTGCTTATCTTTGTTCGTTGATAGATCTACACATGATCCCAGCCACTGTCTAATACATGTAACATCTCCAACACATGACCACCGTCGCGATTTAAACGTTTATTATGATTATAAAATAAACTCGAAACATCTATACTGTAATATGTATGTCAAAATACCTTAAATCATCAGTGCATGGATTTTTTTTTTATTTCACATATATGTCATGTGTAAGATATTATTTCATAATTTTCCAGTTGATACGAATTTAAGTATCCAAATTTTAATACGTATATAAGAATATTGCACATTTAAAATGCACGATCATGGATACCAAAGCTTTGTCAACTAAAATTACGTGTCCAGCCAATAACGTGCGCAGGTGCGTGGAGTTGGCTTTTGGAACGTACTGTAGTATAAAACTTCACGTCTCCGCGCTCTCAGATTCAGAAGCTTTCTCAGAAGCCTTCGAACGGATCGACATTTAATGATGCCTTTCAGACTTAGAATAGCGAGGCAAAAATAGGTCTCCGTGTGACCTAAAAATCGTGGGAGGAGTCTAGAGGCGAGTGGTCAATTTGACGGCGACATTTTGTGCAGACCGGGTCACAATCAAGAACTGGCAAAATGCGTGCGGTGCTGTGTGTTTGTTTATGTTTGGACATAGCGATATTTACATGGGTAAGTCATATACACTGTTTTATTTCCCCGCCATATACTGACAGTTTGTGTCAATGGAAACAAAAAAAAAATCTTGTCAATCTCAGCGAGTTTTGTTTACGTGTTGAAGAGACGGTCAGCTACATGGGATTGTTATTATTAATATGGTGACCTCTTGACCGATCAAATCCGTGTGTAAACGCACTGAAGTCACACGTGAGCATTTCGCTTATATTCACATGTATCCTTCATTCAAAAGAGTGTAGATATTTAATGTTTGGTTATTAAATTACATTAGTCTTATCAATGTCACTTTCATTTCAGTATTGTTTATCGTATTTATAAGTTCATACGACCGAGGATTTGAGTTCACGTACATGTTAATTCAAAATACATTCATTACACGCATGTTCAGTGCACGTTACGGCACGAGTTTGTCGATCTAAAGGTGTAATAATAAAAGACAATCATTTCTTATCTTCACAGTTTCAGAATCCGTAAATCGTCTCAGAAAAATATTGAAGATTCGACTCTAATCTATATATCTTAATCTTATATATATAGAAACGCATTCACACTTGAGCAAGAACAAGAAATTGACCTATTTATAAATATAGCTGAATGAAAAATGGAATGTAAACCTCATTGTTCTCTCAACCGTAAAATAATAAAACTAAAAAAAAGAACAAAAAAAAAAACATGCCTCTTTCCCAAGTCATGAATTTTAATTCAAAATTTGCCGTAAAGTTTGGTATGCTATAAAGTGCATAAATTATGTCGAATATAGCTCATTGTAAATTTGTACACTCTAAACATAATCTAAAAATAAATGTATTTTATTGGTTTTATTCACGACGTTTAAATAATTATTGATTTGAATTCCATTCCTCTTGATTTAATAGCACTTGTTTCTTTGATCACGTTTAGGGTTTCTGTTTTGCCTTTTAATAGAATTAGAAACTACCGGAGCTAGAGCATTAAATTATGAAGAATGTACTGTGGGGCTGGGGATGTTAATTTTACAGAATCATTGTTCAAAACGATTAAAACAAATATATAAATGGTTGAATAATATACATACATATAGCTAATGGCATCTTGTTCCTTTGGGAGTTACTTTTTAGTGAGGTCGTGTTAATAAGAATTGTGTAGTTTCTCTCTCTCTCTCTCTCTCTCTCTCTCTCTCTCTCTCTCTCTCTCTCTCTCTCTCTCTCTCTCTCTCTCTCTCTCTCCTCCGGATGATTACCAAAAACCATTATACCTGGTATTTCACTAGAATGCAGACGGTAAACTAGAATGATTTTTTTTATATAATTGTATGTGTATAAACTTCATAAAGACTTTAATCAATACATGCATCTGTAGGATTATATCTTGATACTCTAAGAATCTTCAGTGAGGAAATTTCATTTTATCGATAAAATAACTAATCGCTAAGGCAACCGATTTTTTTTTTCGCTTAAATTAAGTACTTTTAAAAACAGGTATTTTTTCCACCACGAGAATTTTGCATAGAAAAATTTTGAATTTAAAAAAGAAATTGACAGAATGACAGTAAGCTTGTGTTAGAAGAGAAGGAAGGTCCACCTTTGCATTCATTACCAGGAAAGATGAAGAAACTCACCGAATAAAAATATCTTGATCATCGCTTTTTTCATTCTTTGAGTTGTGGATACTTTTTAACGTTTTATTTTCGTTGAACCTGGTCTGAAAACGGCATATGTTAATTACAAAAAAATGTTTGCCAATAATCTAAACAACACATTCGCTTTTCAATTCAAAGTCCTCACGATAAGGCATTTTCATTTTTATATTTTTCTTCATCTTTTCTTTGAAACATAGACAGAAAAAAAATGATATTGAAAAATTGTATTGAACAGAATGCAAGAGAAAATTGTAAAAAACAACGAAAATTTATTCACGCGAAAATATTATGAGTTAAGTAATGACATGTGCCTGCAAATCGAAAAATAAGATGATAAGGTTAATTATATCCAGTGGTCAATCGCAACTTTTTGAGCATTTTCGACAAGCAGAACGTTTTTTTTCGAGCTTTACCGAAAATGCCCGAGAAGTTGCGATTGATCTAGCGGAGCCTTATCCGAACTCTTTCTTTCCAAGTCTAAACTTCTGGATATAAGTGAAGCGTCCGAATATATCTTAAAAGTGTCTTGTTGTTATAAATGGTAATGCATCTGTTTATAATATATATTAATACATATATGGTCGCTGTTGCCTTTCCTATCACATAACACATAGAATTAGAACATCCCGTTGAAAGTCACTTTTTTAAATAATAACTTTTTACCCCAGAAATGTAATACCGTTTGAAACACACATGTATATACATCTTTGTGAAGTACTAACTATACATATTCCAATAATATCTGAGGGGGTCAGGTGTATTTATTGATGAAAATAGAGTATAATTGCAACAGGCCTTATATAGCGCCATCGGTAAAATCTTATATTTGAATTGTAATTAATAATGTTTTGTTGTACATGTGCTACCACCTTTTAAATCTGATGCATGGCCATCTAATTATAATAACAAACACGACCCCTCTAGTGAATGACCCCGGGCTGTAATAGCTTCACCCTGGAATCAGCGAGCTGTCCAGCGGGCACCATTTACCTCATGTCTATTACCGCTAGACTTCACTGACCAAAGAGCCAAAGAGCGATGTCTCTAATGTTATTGAAGTCGATCCAGGGTCTACAAACTTATAAACTGTTAATGATCAGTCCGGTTTCCCCATGGACTTATTTTCTTGGTTTGTTTTTACATAAATACTTAGGTATTTACATAGACAATGTATTCTGTTAGCAATTAAATCTAATAATCTTAAGCCTTTCTTAAGAAAAAAAAGAAAATGTAGTAGATGATCTTTTACAAACTTTGTCTGAAGGTCAAAGGTCAATGATTAAGGTCACGTTGATGATATTGATATTATCATTATCATTCTCTCTCTCTCTCTCTCTCTCTCTCTCTCTCTCTCTCTCTCTCTCTCTCTCTCTCTCTCTCTCTCTCTCTCTCTCCTCTCTTAGTAATAAAACGTAATAAAATTGTCAAGTATGTTGATTTTAAGATATTATTTAGGGAAAAAACTAAAAGATCATAAGCTTAACCTACGCTGATTGGCACTCGGTTGCGCATCGGTTTACAGGACGATTTTTCCGATTGGCCTATTTCGGAACACACCGGTAGTATTAAGCCACCTGCAGATCTTTGTGTTAAATGACAATGAATGAAGACGTTCAATTTTTTAAAGAAAATCTTTGCATCTTATTTCGGATTTATGGGTCAAGTAGGGGATAAGCGGGCGGGAAGACCTATTCACCAGCTATGCGGTCACGACTTTTACATGAATGCCCCAGACAGGGACCAACACGTACGATTCCATTGATTGGGGTCAAACTGCCGCGCGACGGATAGAATCGTGTCAGAGAGAGAGAGAGAGAGAGAGAGAGAGAGAGAGAGAGAGAGAGAGAGAGAGAGAGAGAGAGAGAGAGAGAGAGAGAGAGGGGGGGGAACATGTATGTATTTTGTTTCGAATTAAGACTGAACGATACCAGAATAAATACTATGAAGATCACAAAAGTCGTCTGTAAAAAAAAAATCAAGTAAAGATGGTTTTCACGCATGGGTGAAGAGATCATCCAGTACAGCTTCTACGTATTTTAATTTCTACACGATGTCTACACGATGTCTGGTGGCATGGAAACCGACTGACCTACATTAAAAAAAAAATAAAATCTTAAAAGACAAAGATTAATTATACACACTGAGCGTCACTGATTTAAAAGAAAAAAGGCCACTAGGTATTTTAAAATAACCTATTATCTGACAATGATGGTAAATCGATAAAAACTTCAAATAAAGCCGTGGTCTAAATGTGAGCTAAACTAGAATGTCGACGCTTATTTCAACTGTTATTTCGAGCGATAAAATAAAACCTATATATAGGGTGATCATTTCCAATTCGTCATGCAGGCAAATGAATCTTTACATTTTTTTGGGTTGTACGATAAACTATAAATGCTCCAACTCTTTATTACACGCTATGCGGGTTAAAACATAGATACGAAAGACAACTAATTGACAAAACATTTGATGTATCTGTATCGTATGTGGTCGTGGTTCATATCTAGCCTTTTATTTCTTGGCCACATTCTGCTTTAAGATTAAGTGAACGCAGATGGTTTGTCAATTTCATCTTTATTGAACACAAGTCATCAGATCCCGTTCCATAAAAATGGACGGAGCGGATTTGTTCATCGTAGAACTCATAAACAGATGGCGCACAAAATATTTTGGTCTTTTTAAAGCGCTTAGCCATAGCTCAGCGCTTTATTGTCGTTAGACTTCTACTTCCGGTGCATCGAATAACTGCCCCCTATGGGCAAAAATATACATTATTCAAAATTGGTTAGGGAACCAGTTTCAGTGGTTTATGCACATAACTGCACGGGCTATTGTGAATCGTACGGGCTATTGTGAATTTAATGTACGGGGCTTACAAACATCATTGCAGTTGGTGCCACGCAGTGATAAGGATAAAGTGCGAATACAGAAGCTGAAATGTTATATAAATATATCTGTTATATACATAAGCTGGGTTAGCGCTTTTCAGTACTATCAGTACATTGATTTTTATATCATTTTGTTTCGAAGATTGATGGAATTTTTGTTGTTACAGAAGTGTGTACTACAGTACATATATGTATGTCATGCAACAAAATAAATTTTTAAATCTACTTTAATTGCATGCGCATGATTTACATGTAACTTATTTTAGTAAGTTATAACTAATAAGAAATGATTTTTTTTTAAATTAAATATTGCTTGGATCTGCCACTAAAAGAAAATAAGCATGCTAAGTTACAAAAGTGAAGGGATTTTTACAACATAACTGGTCGCGGTTAACTTTACACCAGTAGAGGATCACTTTACACTAGATAGGGATCACTTTACACTAGTTTCGGATAACTTTACACTAGTTACAGATTACGTTTCACAAGTAGTGAATCCCTTTACATTAGTTACAGATCACTTTACACTACTGGCTGATCACTTTACACTAGTGCCGGATCACTTTACACTACTAACGGATCACTTTACACTAGTTACGGATCACTTTACATTAGTTACAGATCACTTTACACAAGTTACGGATCATGTTACACTAGTTACGGATCACTTTACATTAGTTACGGATCACTTTGCACTAATTGTGGGTCACGTTACACTAGTGGCGGATCATTTTACACTAGCTGCGGATCACTTTACACCCATGCATATGTATCCGTTTTGTTTCAATTGGATTTTTCCATATACATTGTATATTGACTCGTTGGACAATTCTGTTGAGTTTTGTCAAAAACAGTTGTACAGCTTATATCAACGTAAGTAAATATATAGGTCAAATATAGGTGAAAAAAAATTCAATTTATTTTTTGAAAAATACCTTTTTCAAAAATTAAGTTCAGACAGTATGAACAAAAGAACCACCCGGATTCGAACTCAGGATCTGCGGTTCACAAGTCCGATAGTTTAACCACTGAGCTATGATGAAATACAAATCGATTAATACAATTTGGATTCATTGATAATTAAATCCAAATCATCATCTTGTGACGTAGTGTCGTAAAATGTGTAAGTCTATGTGTATAGTGAGGTACCTTAATTGGATTTTTAAGCGACCTCCATTAAAAGACAAACCTTACATAAGCATGTAAATGTGTTGTGGTTGCTTGTCTTTTTTAATAGTTTTATGTCCAATAGAGCATTTGTAATTCCATGTGGGTTTGGTGTGTAATTTGTTAAGGACACTATCCTTAGTTTCTATCGTCAAATTTCAATCCTAACACTAAAAATCGTAGTGTCAGTTGCTCGTTTTAAGTTTGACAGCAATTTTTGCTAACCGCTGTTAAAACACAGAGACTTTTAAGGAGAATATTAAAAAAAGAGGATGGTAGTGTACAGCTAGAACTTTTGAACCCTGAAGAGTCTGAGATGAGAGAGCTTATAATTATGACACGTTGTCAAGAGAGAGGTACCCCGCTGTTTAAACATCTGATGAATGGAGCATTTGCTGTTTGGATTTGTAATGTTAGAAAAACAGAAAATGAGGAAATGGCCAATCTCACACCTCTTGAGAGAGATCGGCTTCAGCTAAAGATGTAATTAAATTGAGTCGTTGACCTGTATAAAAACAGTTAGACTACCGAGGTTGTTTGGGCGGACAAGCTGTGTTTGACAGGAAGCATTTCAGTTGTTTTTTGATTGGTTAAGTGCCCAGCCATTTTCTTTCCGGGTTGTTGTCTGTCTGTATAATGTAACTTCGTATATATAAATAAACAAGAAACTTGATTACATGCCAAATGAATCCAAATATATAACAAATTCTTTATATCAAGATTAAAGATTTGCATTTCTTTTCATATGTATTCATTCTTCTCATTTTTCAGGGGAAGGAACTGAAAGTTACCTCGATACTGGTATGTCAAATCGAACACGCCCCAATTACGTCACAATTAAAACTGTGTTGAATGTGATCAAATCTTTAAAAGGCCAATCACTGCGAACATTGTGTTAGTTCATAATATGATGAGTGAAAATCCATGAAACACACAGTCACTTCTTTGTTTTTATTTCAACTGCCATCAGCATTATGATCTTTGTGATCAACCTATGATTCCCTTGACTTTATCCAAAGTAGCTTCAGTATTAAGCTTACAAAAAGCACATATTTTCTTTGTTTCAATCACTTATCGATCTACAACGACATAAACCTCAGCTGTTTACTTAAAAGCATGGATTGTGTGAAAAAGGAAAAGTACGATTTGATTCCATGAACTTTAATATCCCTTGAAAATAATTATTTCAGAATATAATGCAAAACGATGAAAAGATAAAGATGAAAAGAAACACATCTATAAAGCACGAAACAGCCATGATACTTGATACACGCGGTCCATAAGATATTTTGATTAGAAAAATAATGTTCATTCCTGATTAGTAATCGCTAAAATCAAAGAATTTTATCGTCATTACAGTTGCATGGGATGGACTTGAACAAATCTTATTATCTCCAATTTTAGAGGCCTCCATTTCTAATGAAAACTGGGTCTCCCGGTCAGTATGAGGGGTACACAGTGGACGTGCTGGACGCTCTCGCTGAAGCAAATAATTTTACTTATTCAATTACACCGGAACAAGATGGCGTCTACGGGGTCAAGGACGACAAAGGGAACTGGAATGGCATGATGGGACAGCTTGTCAGCAAGGTTAGAACAGTCAGCGTGTACAATAGCTCCTCTGATTTTTATTCAGTGTGAGAAAATATGTTTGAAAAAATGTTGTTACAGGTACAAATTGAACATGGCTTACAGCTGCCATGTCAGTTTTCTATTCATTTGAAGGTATGATGATCAGTGTTTGGTACGTAATGTTAAATGCATCCTACATAATTGACGCGCACATTGAAGTTACGTCATAGAATGTTAGATAAATTCTGTGAGCTTCCGGTAATAACTTTTTTGACAGTGATCGAGACGAGATCAGAGATAGTTCTTGTAATAGTTACTTTAGCACATTTTATTGGAATTACATCGAAACAAATGATAATGATAATATGAAATATCAAAGCAAAAACCATATACATGTACAGTGAAACAAAACAAGGGCCGTGACGCCCTGCTCCACAATCTACGTGTCATTTTTGAAACTGAAATCGTTCAGTGTAACATTTCTTTATTTTCAAATTTACAGTTGTAAGAATTGATATGAAAAACTTCAGGGAAACCATGTCTTAAAGACAAATCAGTATTGATGAAAATCTTTATTTGGCCAACATAAATATGATATTAAGCTCTATGCCATTTTATTAATTCAAAACATTATTTCAAAATTGAAAAAAATATATATGTAAACAGTAAATTTTAACCAGTCTTTCTAGTAAATTTAGGCATCTTGTGTAAAATAAAGCTTTGAGCAATGAAAGATTGAAGGATAGTTGCACATTTTAATCGATACTTGTATATCATTGATAAATTTGTATTGTGATTTGATTTTTAACTGACTTCCTGATATCATTTTTTACATAGTATTTTATTGTATTGTTGCACCGTTTAAATTGCCCAACCCGTTTCCTTTGATTAAACGCAAGGGAAACGGATGAGCCGTATAGGCCGGGGGCATTGTAAAATCAATACAACAACACGCAGTGATTGGCATTCCCTAACATTAATACCTCAATGCATTGCTCATGAATGCACATGGTTTTCAAAGAATAAAGTTAATTTTTTGTACGTTGCATATACAATTTTAAGATTTGAAATTTTAATCGCGGAGCGAGAATTGCATAATAGAACGGACAGTTTTAGTGTGCCTGACACTTTATATAACACGATTTGTCTCTCAAAGCTTTTGGTTTTTTACTGAAGGATTACTGGCCTGTTCTACCGGAAGATGCGTAGGCGCAGCGCGACGATTCGTCACAGTATCTAATTAATTTCACCTTGGCCTGTGGCGCTAGCTAGATATTTCAAAGCGAAGAGTTGGTTTATTTTTTAGGGTACTTTTTCGTTTATAATGTTTCCTTTTTTGAATTTGACACAATTTGTTTTTTTTTTCTTTTTTGTGGGGATTTTTTATATTTTTATTTGGGGGGGGGGGGTTAGGATGGAGGGTAGTTGTTGTCCAACAATCATTTCAAGACTGAATTATTTGGGATCATGAATTAGACATGTGACATGCGTTATACATAAAATACGGCTTTTTCTCTTCAAGAGAACACAAAAGGGAAAAAGAAATGTTTTTAAATTTTAAAAGAAAAACAAAAGAAAAATTGTTAAATAATGAAAATGAATAATGGTCGTATATACAGTGTGTATTTGCAGTTGAACTTTTAATCGAATTTTCATTAGAGTCTGTTTTCTTTATTTTTGTTTGATTTTATTTGGGTATTTGATGGATTTCTATAAATCTGGGAGAGAGTTGCTTTTCTATAAATAATGATTGGCATGAATATACTTTTGAATTTGTAGCGGTAGTAAAAAAACACTGTTGATAATATGATTAGTCACTAGGAACTGGTTTATAAACGACTTCACTTATTTGATTAGTTGAAGGGAGTGGGTGGGGTGGTAAAAACAAACTTGAAGTCGTCCTTGACAATGGCATTAGCTGTTATCATCTTGTGTTGGAGTTAGAAAGCTTGGTAAGCTTGGCAAAGGTTCAAAAATCGCGCTCACATTTATTTTGGTTTCTAGGAGAACACTTTGTAGGTTATACGCCCAATTTAATGTATCGTATGACAAAGAGCACTTTTGTTTTGCCTTCCTTCTTCTTTTCTTTCTCCCCACACAGAAGACTGTGTAAACAAATTTATGAGGTTTTGATGCTGTCCATACGTCTTACTTTATTTATCGGTTTTGACATTAATTTTTTCAGTCAAATATATCTGATTTTTTTTTTAAAAGAATCTTTAAAGATAACTGAAACTGAACGTGTTCGCTCTCATTAAAAATGTCGTAGGCGGCAGTGGGTTTCAATCTATCAAACACGTTTATTATTCTTATCAGTTATTTAATTTATTTCACCTACGCTTTCCCTCGAAAAAAATAACTAAATTACTAATAGAAATGCAAATCTTAGTCTGAAAATTTTGATATGAGACAATTTGAAAAAATTTTAAACAAATGTTGGTGTTACTAAGTTGGGTTTTTTTCTTTGTTTTTTTTCCGGGGGGGGGTGTTTTTGGTCTTTTTTGTTTCTTTTGTTTCTTTTGCTTAGATTAAATCAAATATCCATTTGATTAAACAAAAACACAGTTGTTTCACGCTGATATCTAGGGATGTTCATATTTTATAACTCTTATTTTCTAAGAAAGCTGATTTGGCGGCCGCTGACCTGACCGTTACAGACGCCAGGAAGATGGACGTGAGTTTTACCAGCCCCGTATTTCACAGCAGTAATAGGATCCTGGTGTGGCGGCCCCAGGTTCCTCCACACAACGGCCTGGTTGTCCTGTTTCAACCGTTTAGGTATATGTCTCCATTAATTAAAAACTGTGTAGAAGAAAACGCAATTATATAATTTTATTTACACTTCATTATAAAATGCCATTATATACTTATCACCATTGCTATTTCCTTTACAAAATTAATGTAACAACTAGGCCATTTTCGCTCGTGAGAAAACTATAGTTATTTTTTTGCGAGCAAAAATGGCCGAGTTGTTATGTAGAGGATATTCTTTATTTCTTTCGTTATTTTCTAAGTTGCTTTTTTAAGGGGGATTTTTTTTTAGTCAATTTATATGATGCTCCAATTTCATCGAGGATAATTACTCACACTTTATTTATCGATAAATCTGATAGAGAGAAAACAACAATGATATTAGTGCCCATGGTAAAGACAGTTTTAACAAATAAGGACATAAACAAACTCGATCGTATCTCGTATCAACCTCCAACGTAAACCAATAATAGATCTGATCAACAACTAAAGACAGAAAAAAAACCCACAAAACATAGGGTTTTTTAAGGAAAAGAGGGCCTCTTATGTTCATCCTCTTATTTCATTGTTTTCTTTGGGGGATGGGGGGTCTTGATTCTCATACTCGTATGTCAAGTATTTTTGTTGCATTTAAGAGAGGAGAGGGGTTATTATCTTTATATTTTTTTTCTTTTGAAGGGTGGGGGTCTGAGTTTCAACCTTATATGTCAAGTGATTCATTGTTTACTAACAAAGTTAAAGTGTAAAAGAAAAACAAAAACCCCTAAAACACGCGACCTTTTTCTCCCATTACTTTATTCTCCACGAACAGTCTCTTATCTATCATGTGGTGTAAAATATCTCAACTTTTCACTGTGATCTTTTATGAAACGCCTTTTGAGATAAACTTCGGATAAAATTCCAATTAACCTACCGTTTATTTTGAGCATGCTCACGCGCTCAATGGTTTTGCTTTTCATAGAAATCTTAAAAGCAGAAAGAGAGAAAAAAAAAAACCTATCACTAAAATCATGAACATTGACATGCCTTTCAACTCTAGCAATTACCTTGTTTAAACCAAACAATATCGTGACGCAAGTCTCCATTTAAAAATCATTGGAGAAACATGCATTTTAAACTTAATTAAGGAAGGACAAAAGTCGTACACAGAGCTATAAAAGTGTAACCTTTTTTTACTCAGTTCTTTTCTTGTTCTGCTGACCTAATGGCAAAGAGTATGTGGCGCCAATCCCACCCACCCATCCACCCTCCAAAACATAGACCAGACTTTTATGCATTCGCGCCTTTCTTCGTTCTTCTTGGACAAAGATATTATATTCAAAACAGGAAGTTTTTGTGATCAGTAAAATGCCCCTTTAATCATTTTCCGTTTGATTGGCATGGAGAAATCCCAAGAATACGGCGTTTATATAAAATGGTCTTTAAGAGAAAGCGTCTGTCCGATATATATACTATTTTAAGTTTCTTGATAAACAGTTTTTTGTTCAAGTTCAGTTGAATACAGTGTCATTGTTCCATACCTTTTCTTTTGTTATTCTATATTGATATTACATCTAGAGTGAAAACAAGACATGAATATATACATGTAAAAGAATCTGTTTTATCTATCTCCATGAACATTTATATAAAAAGAGCATCGTTATACCCCCCAAAAAACCCCAAGCAAACGAAAAGAAAAGAAAAGAAAGTTACGACCAAATTAAAGTCTAATTTCTATCTTAGTCTATAAATAATGTTCAGATCAGTGTTCATTATTAATGTTAAGCATCAACATATTCAAACTCATTTAAACTGTTTGGGAATAGTGATTATCAGTTGTAAGTTCTTTTTGTAAATCATCAATAAATTTTAATTTAATTTTTTTTTGGGGGGGGGGCGTGGGGGCTTGACGCCGCATACATTTTAAAATTATCTCGAATAGAATGTAAACAACATTTTTTTTTTCAAAAGCACCATTCCAATTTTACATAAAAGTGCAAACACGGGTTGAATTTATCTCGATAAGACTTTAAACAAGGCTTTAAAAAAATATCAATCCCTTACAACAAAGACAGTTTGATTTTTATCTCGATGAGACTTTAAACAACAAGTTAAATGATTTTTAAAATTTCAAATTTAAATTTTAAATTTAAAATCTATTACAGTGGCGACGTTTGGGTGATGCTGATGGTGGTCTGTATGATAGTGGGTATACTACTGGCCATTATTAACCGCTACAGCCCCTCGGAGTGGAGCAAGATTCCCGAGCCCGAGGACAAAACAAACAGCAGGGACAGCTTCACAGTCAACAATGCATTGTTCTTCGTCCATACCACCGTATGCTGGCAGGGTAAGTGGTTTTGAACGATAATCAAAGTACTGAAATCACTGGTGTAGACTTTTTTTTACCAAAACTAGAATTAGTCACTTAATTTGTTTTAATGCAATATTATAGCATTCAATCACAACAATGACATAGTTTGTTTATTTCAAAGTTTAAGAAAATGGGATCATAGTGGAAGCGTAATTAATTCATTTAAGGGTGAGGATTGTCTATCGAACGATGTATTTCGAAACATTGCTTCCAATATACTAGGTTCTTCCTACCATTGATTCAGAACAAAACATATACTCTCCAAATTCCGACATTTTGTGTCAAAGTAAATGATAACGTTGAAATGATAGGCAAGAAGAATTAGAGGGCGTAGCAAAGAAATTTATTTTGGAATGCCGAAAATTTACTTAGTTTAATGTATATTTAATCAGAAATTTACATTAGTTTCGGTGATTAATGGTGAGAACTATCACATTCTCTAAACACTTTTGCTGAAATCTTATAAGAATTCGAGGAACGTTTGAGAACAGTTTACGATATCTTGCCTGTGTTATGTCACAATTACTCAAAAGAATGTAAAAAACAGTGCAATGAAGCACCTGGTATTTCTTGAAGAAACTTTTTAGATTAGTTAAGAAATTATAGAAATTAAGAAATTTAAAACGTTATCACATTCAAATTTGTTCTGTGATTTTAGGTTTTAAAGAAGCCCCAAGGTCACCGGGAGGCCGATTTCTTACCTCAATGTGGATGAGCTTTGTTCTGTTTATGATCACTGCCTACATCGCCAACTTGGCGTCCTTTCTGATCGCCAGGACGCCAGACAAGCCGATTCTTCCGTTCAAGACGTTCCATCAAATGGAACTACAGTCCGACGTTGCTTATGGGACGAAATCTTGGGACAATTTTCTGCAGCGCAGCAATGACCCTGTATTAAATCGACTGTATTTCGTTTCAAGATCTGACCCTGACAATCTTTTTGAAACAGACGAGGAGGGCTTTGAAAGAGTTAAGTCGTACCAAGGAAAGTTTGCCGCCATTATGGAAGGTCACGTGGCAGACTATTTCGCGGGACGGGACTGTAGCGTTATGGTGGTCGGGGAACGGGTTGACCCGACAGAACAAGCTATAGGTTGTAGTGACGCAACACTATGTTCTGAGTTGTCATCAAGCATGAAAAAAGTGCCACTGAAGGATCTCCGCCAAAAATGGTGGCCAAACAACTGTAATTCAGAACCCCTGAGCGAGTTTTTGAATAAACCGGAAGTTACGTTGTTGACGCCTGCGCGTCCATTGAATACTATTGACTTGTCCATAGCGTTCATTTTACTTCTACTTGGTATTATCGTTGGAGTTATCATGTTACTGGTTGAAGTTTATCTTGCAAGAAAAAAAGCTAAGGTAAGTTAACAATCTTTGATGTCGATGTCTAATGTATTTGTGTAACACAATGATATTAATCGCATTTTATACGATATTTTAGTGTTCAGTCAATATATGTGTCCGAATTTAGAAATCATCCATGGAAGTTTCACTGTACACTCATAAGATTAATATTTTTTGGCATCAGTTTTCGTGGATTTAGTGAAAATCATTTTCAAAGATACATAATAAGTGGTCAATTATCCTTTCAATCCAATTTGTTATTAGATATTGTACTTCAATGCACATTTGTCATTCAACGAATACTGATGAATACTAAGATAACATCTTCTTTATTTTTAGAAAGAAGGGCCGATCAAACTGAAAACTACAAATGGCGACAATGCATTGACAGAAGGAACAGAGGAGGAGAAAGCGCCAATTGCTGAGGAGTGTTGAAAAAACTCATTAACTTCCCGCTATCGCCAATCACTTCCGGCTAAACAATTTTTAGCCAATTCGGTGAGAGTGCTGATTTCAAAAGAAACAAAAACACATCTGTGTTGAATGTCGTAAACTGTAAACAAATCCACGGCGAGAAACATTTGTACATATATATATGAATATTTAAGAACACAATGTGTTAAAGTAATTCCATTAGATTGATAGTGCGTAAAAATCATGTTCGAAATTACAGTGTACATCTACTTTCCTTTGACGATATCAAATTTATGGGGGTTTTTTATTCAATGAAATGAAATTTCAATCGTTGAATCATATTCATGTTTCAAACATGGGTTGTCACTTTCATCATAGATCAACTACTTGTAACTGAAAACAGTTGTGTTTTCAATTTTATCTATTTTCATAACCAACCGTGCATTAGCAGACGACAACATGAGACAGAAATGCGTCACTTGGATATTTAATATTACTTGACATTTCCTCCAAGGTTGTTGCTATCTTTGTGGGCTGCATCAGTATAACTGAGTACCTGTTGATTGAGATTACGCAGACTTTGCTCAAAGCATTTCAATACAACGAGACTGATTAAAACGTTTTGATTTAGACGCGAGTTCCTTCTGAATATTCTCTATCAGATGAAAAATAGGATTTCAACTGTGAAATTAATATAAGGTGCTTAATTTAAGTTGTATAGCTATTTTTTTTCATAAAGGGTTCGGTTTTGATAGCCATATTTAATATCTAACGAAATTATTGATTTCCAACTAAAACGTACATGTATATATACACTTATTATACAGGATGAACTTAAACATCGCTGCCAGCTTAATTAGAAGTATAATTATAATCATAATAATTAAGGAGGCTGGATGGTCAATAAATTACCAATCAGATATATCTCAAAATATTAGATATTATTCTGGTATTTTGGTAAAGAAAAAAATCATAGATATAATCTTTAAATGAATATTTCCCTTGGCTACATTTTTCTTGTAAGGATCTCTTCTTCTCAAGTTGATCAATAAATTCAGTATACAGTTTTAATATGGTCACACTCATCCATCAAGCCCAAGCTATTTTAAAATCGCCAGATTTGAATACGTAGCCCTAAATATAAATACTAGTATACAGGACAGTTTTCCTTGCACAGTCTTGCCATCGCCGTTAGGCTAAGAATCCCCACCCACACCCCACACCCCCGTCATCCCTGCCTCTTCTTTAGGGCCATGATTCCCAATTCATTTATTTACATTGTCAATATTCACAAGTTGAATGGCGTGCCTCTTCTTTAGGGTCATGATTCCCAATTCATTCATTTACATTGTCAACATTCACAAGTTGAATGGCATGATTATTAGTTTTCTTCATCAAAACAAAAGGGCATTAAAATCTTTAGTAGTGTTATTCTACTTGTTTGTGCCTCTTCTTTAGGGCCATGATTCCCAATTCATTTATTTACATTGTCAATATTCACAAGTTGAATGGCGTGCCTCTTCTTTAGGGTCATGATTCCCAATTCATTCATTTACATTGTCAACATTCACAAGTTGAATGGCATGATTATTAGTTTTCTTCATCAAAACAAAAGGGCATTAAAATCTTTAGTAGTGTTATTCTACTTATTTGTGTTGTGATTTTTTTTTCATCTACACTATAACAATCTGAATACCAAAATATCAATTAGGTTCCTAGTCAACTGTCGCATTTCTTAACATTTTTTATGTTTCAATCTAACCTTTTTTTCGATTGGAAGCTATTTTGGTTTTGTTATGTTTTTCTATTTCAATTTAAATTTCAATTTTATTTTAAAATTTTAATAACAAAGCACGTCTTTTCGAATGACATCTTACATGTATATCTGTATTTTGGATACAATGTCAGTCATGTCGTGTCATTTTTCAGCCTGAAGTGTGCTTAAATTATATTGCTCTTGTTGGTTTTTTTTATTGAATTTTTTTTAAAATTGAAATGAATTTTCAAATGTTTAAATTGTTCACAAACTGTTAAGTAGTTCAGTAAATATCCTATTTAGTCTGATCTGTTGAGGCCATTACATTTGAATTGATGTAATAACTTTCAAATGTTTCGTTTTTATACAAATCGAAGTACATGTATTTCACTTCAGTGAATATTTGATATGCGTCGTGTGGTGTAGTAAATTTGAGATTTAATTACTACATTTAATTTGATTTCATTGAAATATAAGTATTCGATTATCTAGTCTATATGATACCTCATTTTTGTCTCATTTCTTTTTTTCACCTTTTTTTAAAAATTATATATCATACCCAACAAACTGGGAGGGGGATGGCTTTCATTTCAACTTTGAGTCTTTACTTTAAAAAAAATCAATGTTTGTACACACATTGAGCTTTCAAATTTTCCTCCAGGAATACGCGCTTTCAAACCATTAAATGGTTTTAACATGAATGTTTTTTCATTTTCAAATATTGATTTAAGTGAATTCCATCTACTTAGTCTGCTTGCCGTAGACGCTTTGCTAGAAAATACCTCTAAGAAAGAGTTCTACAGAGAAATGGTCACGCTTCAACTGTCAAATGAGGTCATGTCGTAATGAACAAAATTTTATTTAAAACTCCGAACTAAAGTTTGAATCTTAGTAAACAATGGGGCAGATTGAACTCTGTGAAAATAAACATATTTTTATTCATTTAAGTTAATTTTCATAATTATGTATATTATATTTATGTAATATATATTTTTTTTCATTTGAAATTGAGCACTTTTTGTTTATTTTAGAGTCGATGTCGTGAGATTATTGCATTATGAGTGGACTAAATAATCATCTTTATACTTTGCATGGTAAATGTGTATGTACCAATGTATATAGTTTTCTGTTGTTTATTAAAAATAGACATTCGATGAAATAAAAAGAAGCGAATCTCTTCATTTATGTATTGTATTACTTATAAAATGCTGTGAAAGAATTGAGTTTACAGTGGCCAATTTTCGAGGATTGCCAAAATTTTGAAGGTTCGGTGTGATGAATTAACATCCACTAAGTATGATATCCTCTATTTCTTGAGAAAATTGATTGTAATTCACAGCTCTATAAATCTTACAGGGACAAAAATCTACACGATCCAGTTAAAACCAGTTTATCGAATTTACGGTCGAAACCTTCAGCGACCCAAGAAAAACCAAGGAGTGCACGAAATACTCATGCTGATATCAGATTCAAATTCTCATACTGATGTTTATTAACAATAATAATTATCTTTTTCTTTACTCTTAAATTACGATCAGTTCATGGCTTTGTTTAAAGACATATATAAATTGAACAATAAAGTGCTTTCTTTAATTTGATTTGAACATATTTTATTGTATACATATATATAAAATACATATACAAATGGTTTGGACACAAGTTCTGACAACTTACTAGGTCTTTACCATTGCTTTCCAGTGAGATTACCAGTGCTTTCTTTGATGATTCATGCGGGTAATGAACGAAGCGATCATTACAAAAACAAATCAAAGTACTGAAGAACTGACGGGAGTTGATTTTGTCGATATTTATTTATTTTAAAAAACAATAATGTGTTATTTTGCATGACAAATACATGTAGTTTCTAATTTATATTTGAATTACGCACATTTTTATAATATGAATTTTTGGACTTTTTCGACAAGAATGTCGAGAAACCCCCATATGAATCATGTTAAATAATATTTAAAGATAAAATGAATTCAATCAAACTATGTATCAGTAATAGAAATATTTCTCGAAAATTGTATGGATCCAAGCAATATTGAACTCTAGTCTCGTTCAACCAAACGCTCGGCTGACACCGTAAATCTCCGACAAGCAAGAGAGACTCTCTGCTTTTCGGAGATTTACGGAGACAGCCGAGCGTCGAGTTGAACGAGACTATATTGAACTCTGGCGTAGGAATACATACAAATACAAAAAAATATCTAAATTGTTCGTACCATTTATAATCTTACTATTTCCAAGGTATTTATAAATAAGTTTCCTTGAAAAACAATGCTTTAGCATACATGTACATTACACCGAATTTATCAATTATTTTCCAAAACTAAGTCTTGTCAGCAGCGATGATTTGTGCTGAGGTCCAAACACTGTTTCACTTTCGCTTTGTCCGAGTAACTGCATAGGAGAGTTGATTAAAATCAACTCCCAAAAATGAAAAACAAAAGGAAACCCTTTTCTCGACATCATCATGTTACAGAGAAAGAGTAGCCGTCTGTTTTTTTTTTTGGTTTTTGTTTTAAAAATACAAATGAATAAAAAAGCAACAACAAAAATCGTTCGAGTCACATTTGCTTGAAATGTGAAAACATCATGTTCTTCCGCAAATTTAAAATAAATGAAAAGGGGAACCAAAAAATGTTTAAATTTAATATAATTACATTTTACATGTATCCGATAACAAAAATTAAAAATTTTATGCAATATTAAAAAAAAGATTTTTTAGCCGGGCTCTGCTAAAAGCAGAGTCCTGGCTGTAGGCAGGCCAATCGCCAATGTTACTATAAATAGCACATCTTCAATAGTAAACAAAAAACCAAACAGCATCAAAATAAAAGCTTCCGCTATACCAAATAGTTCCACAAAGAGCCAAGTTTTATCAAAAGTGTTGGCATTTTGTTTCTTTCTTTTTTTTTCATTTTGAAAGAATTGTCTATCTTTTTTAGTTTTCTTATTAAAATCGTGTTTTAAAAACAAGACTATGCATTTTGGACATATACAATGCGCATGAATTTCCATGAACTACTTTGCTGCGCGTAGGAGAAATGGGGATTGAATATATAACGCTTGTTGCAAATTTCAAGGCAGCAACTGCCTTGAACATATTTTTGTTAATAGCCGGTTACAAAAATTGGTCGCTATCTGACGCTTTGCCGATATTAAAAGCATGAGAGAGAGAGAGAGAGAGAGAGAGAGAGAGAGAGAGAGAGAGAGAGAGAGAGAGAGAGAGAGAGAGAGATTTTCAGTCTTTACTACAAAGTATGCATAAAGACACACCAAAAGAGCCCGGCTTTCAGTACTTCAGTACTTTGATTTAAATTGTGGGTGATATGTACTTTTACAGTAGATTTATAATAAAAACTGGAAAACAATGTACATATTATGGAGCGTATAATACGTATTTGTCAGAGAACTTTATATAAATAATGCCTGTTTGGGAGGTTGACAGTTGAAATTGACACCCCGAGGAAACCACTGTCAACCGACCCGAAGCGGAGGTTGACAATGGTTTTCGAGGGGTGTCAATTTCAACTGTTATCCTCCCAAACAGGCACTACTTATTTTATTATACTGAATGTCTTAATTTAAGAGAATATTTTTACAGCTGTAGTATATGTAATTAAGATCGGGTTCGGCATTCCGATCAGCTGATTGATTACTCCTCAGTTGTGAACAGAACCTGAAATAGTAAAGACGTCCCCCGGTCGGCTAGGCTATTCAAGACACAACTCAGGTGGGTAGTAACTTTAAGTTACCCCTCACCACTTGTCACGTTTAATACTAACCAATAAATAAATCCAATTACTAACATCACTTCACAACATTGGCGTTGTCGGCAGGATTATTCGATCGGTGAAGTGTAATTTGTGTATTTGGATTTCGCGCCAAATATTTTTAGCTCACCGAGACGAAGTCAGGGGGAGCTTATGCTATACCCTCGGCGTCGGCGTCGGCGTCGGCGTCCGGACCTGGTTAAAGTTTTTGTTGCAGGTCCTGTATCTAAGCTAATACTTGTCCTATCTTCACCAAACTTGCATGGATGATGCATCTGGACCTACTTATGGACTTGAAAGACTTGGATGCTGAATCTGAGTCCTAAATTTCAGATGCTGGAGGAGGTTAAGGTTGTTAGACCAGGTTAAAGTTTTTGTTGCAGGTGCCCTTTGATAGCAATATCTAAGTTACTGCAGGTCCGTACTTCACCAAACTTGCATGGATGGTGTGTCTTATGATACTGATGCACCAGACAGGCTTGAGTGCTGAATCTGAGCTATAGGTTTCGGATGCTGGAGGAGGTTAAGGTTTTTGGAGCAGGTTAAAGTTTTTGTTGCAAGTGCCCTTTGATAGCAATATCTAAGTTACTGCTGGTCCATACTTCACCAAACTTGCATTGTTGGTGTGTCTTATGATACTGATGCACCAGGCAGGCTTGGATGCTGAATCTGAGCTATAGGTTACAGATGCTGAAGGAGGTCAAGGTTTTTAGAGCTGGTTAAAGTTTTTGTTGCAGGTGCCCTCTGATGATTATATCTTAGTTACTACTTGTCCTAACTTCACCAGACTTCCATGAATGGTGCGTCTTATGATACTGATGCACCAGACAGGCTTGAATGCTGAATCTGAGCCATAGGTTTCGGATGCTGGAGGAGGTTAAGGTTTTTAGAGCTGGTTAAAGTTTTTGAAACAGGTGCCCTCTGATGATTATATCTTAGTTATTATTTGTCCTAACTACACCAGACTTCTATGGATGGTGCGTCTTATGATACTGATGCACCTGACGGGCTTGAATGCTGAGTCTGAGCCATAGGTTTCAGATGCTGGATATGGTTAAGTTTTTTGGAACAGGTCACATGTTTAATAGATAATAGTACTATTTCAAACTTGCATAGTTGATTAAACTATAATATGAATGAATCACAGAGGAAGCTTAAGATGCAGAGCTTGATCTCCATTATCAAGGATGCTAAAAAATATATCTTAGTTATTACAGGTCCTAACTTCACCAAACTTGAATGGATGGTGTGTCTTATGATACAGATGCATCTGACAGGCATGGATGTTGAATCTGAGCCATAGGTTGCGGATGCTGGAGCAGGTTAAGGTTTTAATTGCTAGTGCCCTTTGATGATAATATCTTAGTTATTACTGGTCTGAACTTCACCAAACTTGCATGGAGATGCGTCTTATGTATACTGATGCACCTGACAGGCTTGAATGCTGAATCTGAGCCATAGGTTTCGGATGCTGGATGAGGTTTAGTTTTTTTTGGAACAGGTCACATGTTTTATAGATGATAGCTTGCATAGTTGATTTTACTATATTATAAATGAAACGCAGAGGTTACTTCAGATGCAGAGCCTGATCTCCATTATCAAAGATGCTAAAGAAATCTCCTACCTCACTCAAACCTGCTCGATAGATAGATGTTTTTGTTGTTAAATGATATAACATGATTCCTATGATATAGTATTGTATGGTATGAAACAAAATTGTTTAATATGATACAATATAATATCATATGTAATATGATAAAAAGTAATATGATACGATATAATATTGTATCAATTTTTTGATATTTAATGTTATGATATTGTAACATGATATCGTTATGTAAAGTATTGTATATTATGATACAATATTGTATAATATTATATTGTATTATTAATTTATTATTTTATCACATGATACTATTGCATAAGATATTGCAAAATATAATATTGTATCCTATGTTACAATATTGTATATTCTATAATATTGTATCATACGATATTGTATGATATGATATAAGTTTCTGTAATGTAGAATTATATCACATGAAATTGTATAATATGATACTGTAATATTATATAATATCGTATCATACAATATATTGTAGAATATGATATTGGTTTATCATATGATATATTATCACATCACATGAAATTGTATTGTATGATATTGTAAAATATATCATTGTATCATGATACAATATGTATAATATAATGTTGTATTATATATTTTACTTTATCACATAATATTGTATCATTTGATATGATACAATGTTGTATCAAATTATATTGTATCATATGATACAATATCATATTATGTTTCAAAAATGATACAGTATCATACAATATCATACTATATTATACAATATAATATCATATGTTTCAATGTTATGATGTATTATGTAATATGATATTATAATATAATACTATATTGTTTTATATATTATGATATTGTATTATGTGATCAAATACAATAATGTATAACACAATACAATGTCATATCATACGTTACAATATCATATCTCATCATTGTTTATTATGGTATTTTATTGTATTGTATGATATATGTTGTAAATATGATAGGATGCAATATTTCATTTTATATTATTGTATTGATTAACATATGAACATATGATTATCATACAATTTTTTAACAGATGATATATGATATTGTGTCAAAACAGAATCCATGAATATCCAAGATCATAAAGTATGATTTTCATTTAATATGATAAAGGTGGTCTCATAAAGGTGAAGTCTCATAAGGGTGATGTCTCGTCTCGGTGAGCTTTGTAATCTGTGATTACCTATGTTTTCTTTGTGAATTCGTAAGGTGTTATCAATTAAAATATTTGTTTTGATTTATGGCATTTGGGGTTTTCTTTCATTTCGTATCTTCTTCTTACAAATTACATATTTTGTTGTCGGATTTTCTGATAACAAATTTAAAAACAAAATTCACTCGAGATTTTTCTGTCGGATTTTCTGATAGAGAAGTCAACAATACGTCTATTTCTTCTGTCTTTATTGGTGTTCATTAATCAATTAAGATGGCGAGTAGTTCAAACCCTGTAGACATAAACAATGCCAATTTGGCAGAATTAAAATCAATTCCAAACATTGGAGAAAAAAGGGCTGGGGCTATTGTTAAGTTGAGAGATGAGAGGGGCTCTTTGTCATTAGAAGACCTAAAAACAATGTCAACAGTTCCAAACACAATCTGGGATCCCCTTGTGAGTGAGGGTGTGATAGTTTTCAGAGAGAGAGTGAAACAACAAGAAAAAACACACTTGAATGTTGAAGATCTGTCAAGTCAAGTATCTAAGTTACAAGCAGAAATTCTCAGACAAGCAAAAGACATAGAAAGAAGGGACATTCAAATTGCACAATCTGAAAAAGACATTACTGCTAGACAAAAACAATTAGATTCATTAGAAAAGACTTTGACATTAGAACATGAAGAACGACTGAATAAATTACAACAAAAATTTCAAACAGAATTAGAAAACACAAAATCTCATTATGAAAAGACAATTAGTAAAACAATGACTGTTAAGGACGATGAACTTGCACTCATGAAACAAAGACTAGTTGACCAAGACAGTAAGTGGATAAACAAAATGCAACAGTTAGAAAATAAGCTAAAACAACTCGAAGATGAAAAGATCAACAGGGAAGTCGACAAGCTGGCACCACATGGGGTGTATTGGAAATCATCAACAAACCCAACTGGATTTGCAGATACGCTTCAGTCAAAGGGTCCTAGTCCACCAAAGATGTCAACATTTGACGGAAAAAATGACTGGAAACCTTTCTTCACACAGTTCAACCACATTTCATCCCGGTATAAATGGTCCGAAGAACAAAAGCTGGACAAATTGATTGAATGCCTCAGAGACAAAGCTTTGAAATATTTCAGCTCTAGACCAATTTCAGACCAGAAAAGTTTCAAAAAGCTGAGTGCAAAGCTTGATGAACGGTTTGGGAAAAAAGACCTTCCCCACATTATCAGACGACAACTGCAAGATGTCAAACAAGGTTCTGAGGAGACAGTTGAAGAGTTTGAAGACAAAGTTCTAGAGATGACCACTGATGGATACCCAGACACACCAGAAGACTGCCGCCAAACCGTGGCCATAGATGCGTTCTTGAGAGGTTGTTACAACAAACAAGCTGCCCTCATTGCCATGGACAAGAACCCACTTACACTAGATATGGCAACACAATACATGAAAACTGCAGTCACAAACCAAAAACTAATACTAGGTGTGAGAAGGTCTGAGACAAGAAGGGTGAAGTTTGAGAGTTCTGAAAGTGAGAATGAGGATGATGATGAAAACATAAGCAAAGTTAGGGCTGTTTACGATACAAAACAAGCATCAAATCAATTCACAGATCAGACAAGACTCTCCAAATTAGAATCAAGGGTCAAAAGAATTGAAGAAGATAATCGGGAAATGAAAAACAATATTCACGATATTCTTAAAATTCTTAGAACAAACAGGTCTAGATCAAACAGTAGAGAAAATACAAGAATGTTTAGATCTCCTTCTAGCAGTCCTAGAAAACAAGCTTGTTTTAAGTGTGACCAAGAAGGGCACTTTGCGAGAGAATGCCCTATCAGTAAAAGTAGTAGTTTACCATTTCAGTCTAAGAATAGGTCACCGTCACCTCAGACAAAGCCTTTAAACTTCAATCGGTTGGAGATGTAGGCCATTCTTCAACCTACTCAGATACATCAGATAGGCCTCCTCCTAAAGTAAAATTTAAAACCATAGAAAAAGAACTTTACAGGAACAAAAACAAATTGAAAAACACTCTCTATGTTCCCTGTATTGTAAACAACAAAACAATCAATGCTGTTATAGATACTGCTGCCCAAGTAACTGTCATGAATTATGAACTTTTTGAGAGTTTAAAACCAAAGCCCCTACTTCAGAAAGATATCATACTAAAAGGAGCAGGAAAAAATAACATCATTAATGGCAAAATAGCAGAACAGGTCAAGTTAAGAATAGGGCCTACAGAACAAAGATGGGATGTTGTAGTGGGAGAAATAGCAGATTCTTTATTACTTGGTTTAGATTTTTTGAGAGCTCACAATTGCATCATTAATTTGGAAAACTTTACTCTGACAGTAGATAAAGCATTAATACCTATTACCAAAATCAAAACAGAGGGTTCAAAGAATGATGTTGAGATATATAGAGTTTCATTGCAGAAAAGAACTGTTATACCACCACAATCAGTTAAATTTATACCCGTTCAGATTGACAAACCCTTCAAAGATTTGCTTTGTGTTGAGACAGACAAAAATATTTCAGATGGGTTATTACCACCAAATTCTGTAATTAGTGCGGGACAAACAAAAATTTCTTTTCGAAACCCTACAGATAGATTCATAACATTAAAAAAGGGTAAGAATGTAGGTTTTGGTATGGAAATAGATGAGTTAATCTCTATGGAAGATGAAGAAGAATTTTCTCTCAATAAAATTGAGGTAGATACATCTGCTAAAAACCTATCCTCAGACAATTTAACATCTCAGTTACCTATGCACATGCAAGATTTATATGAGAGATCAATTACAAATCTAGATAAGAAAGATCATCATGAAGTTTTCTCTTTGTTAAATAGATTCCAACATGTTTTTGCGAAAGACGATTTTGATTTAGGGCTATTTAATGGGGAGATAACACATAAAATTAACACTGACGAAGGAAGACCTATCAAACAAAAGCTTCGTAGAACACCAATGGGTTTTGAAAATGAAGAAAAGAGTTACATCGATCAAATGCTTGAAAAAGACATTATTCAACCCTCAATTTCAGAATGGGCATCTCCCCCTGTATTAGTGAGAAAAAAAGATGGGAAAATGAGATTTTGTATTGATTACAGGGCCCTCAATAAAGTAACAACAAAAGATGCATTCCCCATTCCAAATATACAAGATTGTATAGATACACTAGGGGGAAATACCTTTTTCAGTTCACTGGATATGGCTTCTGGTTATTGGCAAGTTTTAGTCGATGAAAGAGATAGACACAAAACTGCATTTACCACCAAATATGGCTTATATGAACATGTTAGATTACCATTTGGACTATGCAATAGTCCAGCTACTTTCAGTAGAGTTATTCAAGAGGTTTTAAGAGGTCTAACATGGAAAGAGTGCTTAGCTTACTTAGATGATGTCATTATTCTAGGTAGGGACATGCTTTCTCATACTAGGAATCTGTCTTCTGTCATTTCTAGATTTGAAAAGTTCAATTTGAAATTAAAAGCTCAGAAATGTGAACTTTATCAGACAGAGATAAAATTTCTAGGGAAGTTAGTCAGTCAAAATGGTATATCAGTCAATCCTGAAAGTATTGAAATAATTAAGAAGTGGCCAATACCAAAAGATACAAAACAATTAGAGTCTTTTCTTGGATTTGCAAACTACCATAGAAATCATGTAAAAGGTTATGCTGAAATTACACATACCCTGTATCAACTAGTGAAAACATCTAAAAAGTCAAAATTTACATGGTCAGATGAGAATCAGATTGCATTTGATATCATTAAACAATGCATCATTGAGGCATTGACATTAGCATATCCAAATTCAAAAGATACTTTTGTTTTAGAAACAGATGCCTCAGATAATTCAGTTGGTGCTGAATTATGTCAAATTCAGAATGGTAAAGAACAAATTGTATGTTTTGCAAGTAAAGTGTTGACACCAGCTCAGAGAAAATATTGTACCACCAGAAAAGAACTCCTAGCAATAATTACCTTTACAAGACAATTCAGACATTTTTTGCTAGGAAATACATTCATTTTAAGAACTGACCACAATAGTTTAATCTGGCTTTTGAACTTCAAAAACATTGAGGGTCAACTTGCACGCTGGATTGAGGAATTGTCTCAATATAACATTATTTTACAACATCGGCCTGGTAAAAATCATGGCAATGCTGATGCCCTGTCGAGAATTCCTTTGTAATGACTATAAGCCTGGGGTAGAGTTAAATCAATTACCTTGTGGAGGTTGTCATTTTTGTAAGCGAGCAAAACAACAATGGTCTACTTTTGAAAATGACATAGATTATGTTGTTCCCTTGACAATAAGATCAGTTGACAATTTGAATGCAATTCCTCTAGGTTTGTCAGATATGTTTATTCCAGAGGAGTTAGCTGAAGAACAAGATAAAGATTATGATCTTTACAAGATTAAGACATGGTTAGAGTCTGGGATAAAACCATCTCAGAAAGAGTTATCTCTTAGTAGTCCCAGTGTTAGATATTTGTGGGCATGTGAATCACAATTACAGGTAAAAAATGGTGTACTGTACTATTTATGGGAAGACCATATACATACAAGATATTTATTTGTTGTTCCAAAAAAGATGCAACCTGAAATTTTAAAACAATGTCATGACAACAGAACAGCAGGACATTTAGGTCAAACCAAAACTTATGAAAAATTAAAACAATGCGCAATTTGGTATGGCATGTCTCAAGATTCAAAACTTTATGTTCAGAATTGTAGTGTTTGTAACAAAAACAAAAAGCCAAACATCAAAGCTAAGGCAGCTTTAGGTCAGTATCATGCAGGGTATCCACTGCAGCGTGTACACATTGATATACTAGGGCCTTTACCTGTAACGAAAAATGATAACAAATATATCTTGATGATCATTGATCAATTTACCAAATGGTTAGAAATTGTCCCAATACCAAATCAAAATTCTGAAACAATAGCAAAAGCTGTGGTTGATAATTTTATATCTAAGTATGGTTGTCCCACAGAAATTCACTCAGATCAAGGAAAGAATGTAGATGGTGTACTTATGCAAAAACTGTGTCATCTGTTACAAATAGCTAAAACGCGAACAACACCCTACCACCCGCAATCTAATGGTCAAGTGGAAAGATATAATCGTTCAGTATTACAAGCAATACGATGCTATCTTAAGAACAAACAACATGAATGGGATCTTCATTTGCAACAGATTGCAGGTGCCATTAGAGCAACAGAAAACAGACAGACTGAATTCACACCAAATTTTATGTTCCTTGGAAGGGAGACAACCCAACCTATAGATTTAATTTTAGGTACATGTGACTTAAACAATCCAGAGAAAGAAGCTCCTGAGTATATACAGGACCTAAGAACAAACTTAACAGAATGTCATCAAATTGCACGTGATAATATTGGCAAAGCTCAAAATAGACAAAAACGCTATTATGACACAAAATTGTATCAAAATACATATAATATTGGAGATGTTGTTCTTAGAATAGATTCAGCTACAAAAGTGGGTCAAAGTTCAAAACTAAGATCACCTTGGAAGGGTCCATACATTGTAACTGAAGTCAAATCACCTGTCTTATTTAAGATCATTGATAAGAGAAATAGAGAAACTGTTGTACATCATGACCGCATCAAACTTTGTCAAGATCTGGATTATCCCGGCTGGGTTAAAAGAATCAGAAATAAAATTTTTGATGAGAATGACAAAGAATCAAAGACTAGTGAGGAATCTCTAAATGCAGCTTTGGAGTCTGAAGATAAAGTTTCTGATATTATTAACCTTTTCAATGCTAGGGATGATGCGTCGGATATTCTGATGCATCATCAGAGTGCTAGTTCAGACTCCAATTCTGCAGATAGAACAAATCAGGATATAACAAGAGGAAAAAGAACAAGACAGAGACCCAAATACTTGGCGGATTTCGTACAGGATTAAATTAATATCTCTGCATGCATGTGAATAACATATTCCATGAATTATTTGTTTTTATCATAATTATAAAAAAAAAAAAAAAAAAAAAAAACATGCTTAAATTTTATATTAACTAGTGTTAAGTTACAGTATATAATATTGTAAATAAAAATTACAATTCTTTTAGAAATGTCTGATTTAGAGGAGAGTCACTTTGAACCAGATTATGAAGAAGATTGTCTCCCAGACCATATAAAAGGTTCTACATTAGGTAAAAAGGGAAAAAAGTGTCCTGTATGTAGTTCAAGGTTTACTCATGTAAGAAGACATGTCATTCAAGAACATATTCCTTGGTTTATGTATCCTAGAACATCTTGCTGGAAATGTGAACTAGGGTTTGGCCAAGAAAGGTTTCTAAGATTACATTTGGAAAAAGAACATTTTGATGATTCCACAGATTGCAGATATGATATTAACCTTCATGGTCAAAGATGGATTGAAGAGATATCTATTTTTTTGGCCAAGTTTGACATGGTCAAAACACTATCTTTCATCAACACTAATGAACGATTCATGTCCTGTCAAGGAGCAATCTGGCAAGAGGATGACCTTGAACAAATCTTATATTATTTGAACGAGACAAAACAACATTTCCCTTTAACAAAAATGCCTTACCCAGCTCAAAATATCACAAGTATATTCCATTGGAAAATATTGAGCATTCTTTTAGACATGAATAAAATTCATACAGTTTATTTGAAAAATAACAATCTTCAGAAAAACAAGAAAATACTTATTGTGGGTTCTTCATTTATTTATTGGGCACATCAAAGATCAACAATGCTAAATTCCTCAGATCTTGGTCTAAAAAATGTTCAAATTACTTGGCATGGAATTAGAGGAATGAAATGGTGTTCCCTTGTCGAAACTGTTAATTCTCTAACAGATAACAATAGTCCTGATATCATGGTTATTCACTTGGGATCCAATGATATTTCTTTTTGTAGCTCACTACCTCTTATCAAGAAAATGAAAACTGATATAAGTTTGTTTACTGAAAAATTTGGAAATACAATTTTGATTTTTTCGGAAGATTTATCCAGGAGATTTTGGGGTAGAATTGATGGCTGGGAGGGAGAAAAGAAGAAAATTTATATTAATAAAGAAGTAGGATCATTTGTTGAAGAAAAGGGAGGGAAAGTAGTAGTACACAATAAAATTCATTGGAAAAATAAATCACTGTTTAGGGGAGATGGAATTCATTTGTCCGACAAGGGAAATGACATTTTATTAGAGGACTTTAAGGAATGTCTAGGAAGATTGTGTTGATTTTATAATTGTGTATAGTGATTTTTAGTTGTAAATAAATGTGTAATATACAACATTTGATTTTAAGATTTTGCAATTAAGTCGGAAATTCTGATTTGTGCCATACGGTGTGATTTTATTAAAATGGGGAGGAATGTAGTATATGTAATTAAGATCGGGTTCGGCATTCCGATCAGCTGATTGATTACTCCTCAGTTGTGAACAGAACCTGAAATAGTAAAGACGTCCCCCGGTCGGCTAGGCTATTCAAGACACAACTCAGGTGGGTAGTAACTTTAAGTTACCCCTCACCACTTGTCACGTTTAATACTAACCAATAAATAAATCCAATTACTAACATCACTTCACAACACAGCTTTTATATAGACTACGGCGAACCGTACGCGCATAATTTACGCGCATGTAACAATTCGTTGTGTTACCCGTTGCTAAGTGTGTTGCTAACGCTGAGGGTAATAGAACGGATTATCAACTGCGTCTAAGCCAATCAGATTTCAGTATTTAACATGAAAGTATAATAATATCATTTATTCATATATTTGGGTCATATCATATTAATTCAAAACGCAAGTTCACAGAATGTAGAAACAGCTCATTGCCCTAGTGTGTATCCCAATAATTGAAGGTACTTGTAAATAAGCGTCTACATGTAAGATAAAACCATGGAAGAATACACCTGTCCAGTAGCATTCCTCTTGCCTGTCATGGTGTTTTCACAACATATTTCGAATAATAAATCTTGATCCTGAAGCATAAAAAAATCAGCAGCATAAATAAAACGTATGGCACGTGTTGTCATGGATATATACAGTGTTTGTCGTATAAAAAACCCGCTTTTTCTTTGCAGCATAGTCTGCACCACTCGATTGTTGTTGTTTTTCTTCCAACAATGGCGTTTTCGTCACGTGGCATATAAATACAACCTTTATAGGTATGTTTAAATTTTTATCTAATCACAATCGCCATATTCAGCAGGAAAACTGAAGTTTGGTTTGTTTTCTGTCAATCTTACAACTTTTGGGCGTGGTGAAGGTAAATCGTCCAATGGAATTCCTGTTGCCCATGGCAATTCATTGTTGATACCGTGTTCATGTAGGCTGTCATAAGCGTCATCGCGACCCAGCATGCCGCCAAATACAAAACTCTTAAATAAAAGAAGGTTTTTATAGTTCCTAAAATTACATAAACATATAGTAAACATCATCATTCCTACACTATCAATTATTGAAGTTAATTTAATGTATAATGTTAACGAAACCATACGATCACTTTTAAATTATATTGCGAAATGATATTGCCTAGGCTAATGATTCGCAAAGTGACACATTCTTGCAATTTTGAGTTTCACTACATTCATTAAATTCACCAAAATATTAGCCTTTGCACATAAAATTGAATCAGATATGTGTATATATCTAATTTTTTTGTAAAATTATTCGAAATCAGCTTACTTTTTTTCTTTCTTTCTTCAACAGTACTAGTCAATCATTTTTCCAAGCGCTTAGGATTAACTTGATTCTTATATATGTCATGTTGTAAATTCTGTATTTACACCCACCCAGTAAATTCAAAATTTACAACATGACAAACTGTTTGAACTACATGACTTGATATAAAAATGAAAATAGTAGAAATCGTATGAAAGTAGCTTTAAAAGTTTTGAGTTTACTGGGTGGGTGTAATTACAAAATTTACAAGATGACACTTACCCTTTCTTTCACGATGACTTCAATCGCCATACCTGTTCCGAGCATAAACTGAAACGGTTTAGCCTGTAATAAAGTAGCGAAATTTATAATAGCATAAAAACAGTCATCATAACCAACGGAATTTTTGCTTCTAATTTTCTGGGAGTTCCATTTGCCTTTCGAAGTAAAAAATATAAATTGCACTATTTTGTTTGTCATAATATTGATATAAGCTTGTGAGGAATGTTACCATGCTTCCAAAGACAGTAGGCCTATACGTTAATTTATTACTTATTAGTTTTTTACTGATTGTATAGGGAAATATGTAGAGTTGTTAAAGTTCATTGAAAGCTTATATATTTATTTTTTCATTAAAATGGAATACATGTAAAATGACACAACACTATTTTATAAAATGTTCCACTTGACTTTCGTATATTTTTCTACAGACGGCAAGGTGTAAATCAAATTTTACACGGCAAAATGGCGGTCAAATTGTCTTTTTAATACAGTTTTCTTTTCTTTTTAAATCTGTAAAAAGTTTGTGTATCCAACAAAACAAAACCCTACTATTGTTAATAGTTAATATTGCATGTTACTGTAAAAGTGGGTATTCACACCTGTGGCCAATTTAAGTACTGAGTATGTATTTTGTATGGTCAAACAATACGCTTGGGTACAGTATTAAATACGCGTGATTTACCACATTGATTTAAAGATTTCAGTTGTTTACCATATCCGCGGGAGTATTTTACGCGGTTTCAAGCTAACTGCGTAACTAGTGTAAATAGCTACTTTTACAGTACATATAGGTTACCTTGTTGACGGCCAGAATATCAACTAGAGGAATGAGGAGGTTTTCTTTAGATGGACTGCGTGTTCGTTCAAAACACAGAAAACTACAACAAAGTTACACCAATGCAAACTAGAGAATAACTACATTAAGAATATGCAAACACAACTCACTACACGGAACAAATCTTACTGAAGGTAGATACACCTGTAACATCTAGTAAAAGCAATATGAGCTGTATTTTTTAGAATTTTATTTTGCTGCAAAAAGTATGATAAGTCTGCATGTAATTTAAACTTATATGATTAAAAACATTTGAAAAAATCATTAATTTTTGTCAGAAGAAAGATTTCTCTTCTAAGGAATATATAGCAGGTCAATTTTTGTACAGGACGACAATAATTCAATTTTGCTTCAATTAAAGCTTCTTAATGGCTTTTCCACAAAAATAGGGCTAACAGA
This sequence comes from Magallana hongkongensis, assembly GCA_015776775.1. Taxonomy (NCBI): domain Eukaryota; kingdom Metazoa; phylum Mollusca; class Bivalvia; order Ostreida; family Ostreidae; genus Magallana; species Magallana hongkongensis. The sequence continues at coordinate 3,966,596 of CM027470.1, forward strand.
AATTAAGAAACCACGATATTTTTTTGTCATTTTAGTAGTAAATAATATTTTTGTAAAAAAAAAAATTCAGCATGAAAATTGCAGCTCATATTGCTTTAAATATAGGTGAGTATATTTCACAATATTTGACAAAAAAAATATGTAATAAAATCTTCTGGGAAGGTAAAAATTAAAAAAGCACCAGCAGGATTCGCACTCATGACTTAGAGATTCATAGAAAACACTCCAAGTCAATGTGCTACGCTTTTAGGTAACAGTACTTGGAAAGAAGCTTTATAAAATTATGGTTTATTTTATTATTTATTAATTCATGTCTATCGTAAATACGTCATAATATGGAAGTGTCGCATACCACATTAAGCACTAGGTTCATTTTTCTTAAACCTCAGGGGTTTTTTTGTGTAAGTAAAATATTAAGTATGAATTTTCTAGGCTTTTATCAAAAGTTTGTATGCTTGGTGGAAAACGCATAATGTTTTCTCTTCAGTTTGATAAATGTCTTATTTTTTTCAGCCTGAACTGCTTTCTCCATATTGTTCAGCAAATGTTTTCATTCATCTTTCTTATCTCTTTATTTTCAAAGTGAAACAAAACATGTGTTCAATCCTAGGTTGTAACACAATATCATACCATTAGGTAAGATATTTGTTTTACTCAGATCAGCTGTGAAGGCACTTCACAAAACCAGACAGGGAAAATGTATTTCAAAAGATCATGACTGCTCTTTACTCCAAAAAACTTATCCATTGGTTACTTTATTAACATGAATATATTGCCAACGAACATTAACATTCATAAAATCAAAATGTGGTTTAAAAGCATAATAATTTCAAGTTTTGAAAGTGACGTTAGTTTTTCAATCAATAACATGATTTTTTATTCTTTCGTGATTTGCATTATTTACACGTATATCGTTTACCTTTTTGTTAGATACAGTTTGCCGTTTTTAAAGACACCAATGCCCTTCTTTTCTCTGTTAACAAACGTACATCGTCTGCCTCCGCGCCATCCTGTTAAAAATAGTTTATTTCACTGGATGGTTTATAACACATTGATGGGTTTTTTTGCTGAATAGACTAGTTAAGCATAAAAGTTTTTAAAATTTTGATTTCTTAGGGATGTATTATAATAAACTGGTACAATATTAAGCTTTTGATAATGAGATCTAACAAAATACAAAATAACTTTTTCTTTGGAATCAGTTACAATGCTCTAAATTTTGTTGTGACCGTTTACGACTTGATCTTTTTATACCCAAGGAAACATACATTTCATATCATACCAGATAAAGGGATTTCTGAGGAAGGTAAACAGAAAAGCCTAATGAATTCTCTATCTCCATCCGCCACTTCCGGTTCTGCAGAGGTCTCTGTATCTTTTGAACCGGAAGCGGTATTTTCTTCTTGTGCATTGATGTTTGTGTCAGGCAACACACACTGTTAACAAATATCATGGAATGTGTTTTACAAGCGTATTATCTGAAAACTTGTTAATTTTTAACATGTACATGTATATAGATTCCATTGAAAGAAATATATTCCTAATTATTGTCATTTTTATTTTTTATTTTTTTGTAAAATAATTTTGACAAGAGGTTACAAATAGTCTTTACACAGGAATCCATTAAAACAAATTCTCATATAAACAACAAATAACGTGCTTAAATTAAACTTTTTTTATGTTTTAAAATGTTTTGCATTTTCCCCAACATATTCCACAGCAAATAAAACGAAGAAGTTTAATGAATAAATCTGTATCATATATCCTTTACATTGTCTTATCCACTTTGACTCAAACATGTAATGACCATATCAATCATTTGTCGCGTTGTAAATATTGGTCTCCTGTCAATATGTATGATCAAGTACAAAAGTATACACAATCATTCATGTTGTCTACAATGTCAACAAGTGTCATACGTATATGAACAAGCAATGGACGCATTTTACAGATCATATAACTTACGTCGTCAATATGAGACTGTACATGAGTCCATTCCCACTCCTGTCGGGTCGGGAGGGACTTCCACAGTTTGTAAACAGAGTCGTATTTCCGCTTGACTTTTGGAAACTTGTAGTATACATAGTCAACCACAAACAGCTTTATTCCCATGTTAAAACCTGAATTAGTCGAAATGGAATAAAAAATGTCAAAAAGCTGCAATAATGTAGCCCTCTCCCGATTTTTTTTAAACATCAGATATAAAAAAATCGTAGAGGGCTACATTATTGCAGCTAGCGGAGAGCTAGTGTTGCATTACATTACATTAAAAAAATGGGTCTTGTGTAAATAAATAACCTTGACCTTTTTTTATGTCATGGATTCTCTTTATTAAGTTGGAGAAAGTAATCATACTAAGTTTCATTGCGGAAAAAAACCCAGTTTAATCTCAAAGTTTCATAAGATACCACCTCAAATAAATATATGAAATTCTGGCCTTGGCCTTTGACCTTTTGACTTTAAAATATATAGCAATTGTCATAAAGTCATATATAAGAAACCTTGAAATAAAATTTTCATTACATAATTACAATTATTTTTTAAGATATCATCCACAAACTGAAGTGTCACAGAAAAACAAGATAGTGGACATACAGATGGGCAAATGTTAATTCAGATACAGATAAAAGAAAACCTAATGGTAACAAAATGCATGTACATGTATTTAAACATTTGTGTAGGCATAGTTCATGCATTGCATCAGCACATGGTTAAATGAAGTCACATGGCTAATAAAAGGAAATATCAAGAAAAAAGTATGAAAATGATGGATTAAAAACTTACCCATAATGAATAGCAAAATATTGAAGTCCACCACTAGAGACATGATAAAGGCACCACACAGAGCAGTGAAGAGCCGCCTAGCCGCTGGGGGATACCTCCAGGTCAGGACACTTTGGGGTAAAAAAAAAGGATAAGAATCCAGGTAAACAATCTAAATGGGATATTAAACAGTACACAGTTAATTATTTCTTTAAAACATGAAGACTGGGCCTGAAAAATCACCACTATTATAAATAATCTGAATGGGATGTTAAACATCATGCAATCAATCAATAAATGAATCAATCAAATACTCTTAAACAGCAATAATTATTCAATGATTATGAAAAGTACCTTTCGATTTTTTCAAGACTGTCTGCAGCTTGTCCAAGGAAGTCCTTTATTTAACAGAAGAATGAGAATTTAAAATAAACACAAATTTCACAGTAAGTGAACTGAATTCATCCAATATTCCAAGAAAAAAATCCTACTTATTAGCATAATTTTATGTACAAGTATGATAGTCACTAATATTAAAAGGATGTATGAATTTGGTTTACAACATTTACAACAAACTTTCCTCATTGAAATGTATATGTATGTATTGATTAATATAATCATATCATTGAAAGTAGGGTTTCCCAATATACATGCATCAAAGAAATTCCATATTTTTTTATTGAAGTGTTTTCTTCATTTTTACCTGCACTTTCTTGGCTATTTGTACAACTAAGTTGATTTTATCTGATATCCCTAGGGAGGCTTCCTCTTTCTACAACAGTGAAAAAAATTCTCATTATCATGTGAGATAAAAATTAGAATAGAAAATAATCCTTATTCCTTTTTGATTACATGATATCCAAAAATCTTAAAATTGTAAAATATTGGAATCACCTGCATGTGACCTTTCAGGTGAATATAACACGATTCTTTTTCACACTGGACTAATTATCGGTTAGAAATTTAGAAATACATGTATTGGTTATCATTAATGTCGTCCAATGAAACACTGTTTCTCTCATTGTTATGACTTTAGCAGATGTAAACACTCTATAGCTTGTCTAGGTGTATTGATCTCTATTGAAAATCAGGCTCACTTTATAAGTTTCTATTAATTAATCACTGTATCACACAATAAAACAACTACTGCCATTATTTTTTATCATACATTTTTACCTCAATATCATGGTAAAATATTATTAGTTACATATGGTTTGTAGTTGACCTACTATGGTTTATACATGGTCAGTAAATTCCATATGGGGAGAGAGCAGATTACTGACTGCCTTTGTTTTAATGATAAAAGATAAACAAAACAATGAAAATCAAGCAAAATCAAGCTTTTATAACAATATTACAAGTTTCAATTTCAGTACGAAACCTGGCGCCATAATACTCTTAGAATGACGTCATAATGCTCAAGAGGAGATATATTTTGTAACGAATATGTATGGGATATACATGGTCTCCACGTGACTATATAAGATATTAGATATATCTTATGTTTTCAAATAATTCATATATACATTTACCCAGTATATAAATCTTACTTTTGATTCATTTTCATCCTCATGGTGAAAAAAGTTAAATTTGATTGTGATTCCTCTGAAAAACACAATTATTTATCAAAGTTAGCGTAGTCATAGAATCAAAATAGAAAATATGATTTCAAAAAAAAAACTTGAATCATTTAATTGTTCATGCATTGTGAAAATTATCGATCCATATTTATTGTAAACAGTATAGCTCTGATGGTAGCCATGATGCAATAACTTACAAGTTTTGTAGATAACTAATGAAATGTCTGAAGATGAGACACAATAAGAAGACTTGCATTGCACACCCCATCCAAACTGCATACATATACACCTAGTAAAGAGAACAGAACTGTATCTATAAAGAAGCATGCAAATCTCACTCTGTTTTGCTTTGAATTTTCTGTACATATATCCAACCAAAAGATGTTAAAAAATATGTATATATCCAGGGGTTTTTTTCACATCTCACAATATTTGCAAAAATGGGGTAAAAATATATGTAATTATCATTACCATTTAAAAAGTTTCTGATAGCATACATCACACTGTAAATTACATGTACTTTTATATCTAATACGTGTATAATTTTTGCACATGCTTTAATTTTTTTTTTTTTTTTTTTGCAATGTAAAAGTGATTGTGAGCAAAAGCAAAAACAGTCTAATACAGCAAAAATAACGTTAACTAGGGCATATATACCGACATGTGCAAAAGGTCCTTTTTAAAAAAAACCTGTATCCTATCCGAATAGATGCAGATAAAAGCGAAAAAAAATTTAATAGATTTTGATTCAATATTTTCTTCAATTGAAATGGTTTTTAGAAAACAATTAACAACGACTCCCTACCATGAAGACAATGAGAGTGTATGAGGAGGACCGCCATCTCAGAAGTCCTTGAATTCCTTTGACGGTGTTTATGTACGGCTTCAAAGCAGTGCCTGTAATAATTAGGCAAAGCTATCAAAAGTTAATTCTGTGTTTAAAGTAACCCGCCCACATAGGTTTAGGAGAAATTGTGTTTTTGAAAAAACAAACAAACTCATATTCTAATTTTATCTTTCCCAGTTGGATTTTACTAAAAAAAATGCAATCTGTGGAATTTATAATATTCTCTAACATTATTACCCTTTTACCAACTCACAGCCTGGCAGAAAAGAAATATAATTCAATTCTGACATATACAACGTATTTATTGTTTTTTAAATTAATGCGCAGTTCAGAAACATTGGTCAAAAATTTAAGTATAATGAGTTTTTCTAAAAGCTATATAAAATGATAGTTATTCTGAATTGATAAACATTTATGGGTATAATAGACTTAATATTTATTAATCAACTAGAATTAATAAACATGAAACCAACAAGCAATCATTATTAATACAGTCATGTTTTGCAAAGAGCTCAGATAATCATGGTTATTAATTGTCTGAAATCTTTATGATTTCTGATCAGTGGGGACAAATCGGATGGATGACAATTCAACGCATAAAATTTATCACTACAACAAAATTAATTGTTGGCCACTTTATTATTATACTATATATTACAGCTAAAAAGCTAATTAAACATGTAGTTTTTTTTTTCCTTACCAAATCTTTTGACATTTGCTTTTAAACTGAAATAAATATAAATGAAGAATTCAGTAATTAATTAGTCAAAACAAACCAGTAAATATTCATTCTAGATTCAGAGTTATTTTTTACAAGAATACCTATACCCCCCCCCCCCAAAAAAATACAAGCCAAGAAACAAAACAATAAGCAGAAGACGCTATAATACCCATACAACAATTTGGCATGTAGTATCACAAAATGTTGAGATGGAAATTTGACTGTAACAATTCATACATGCATAGATTGAAATGTATGTCTATGAACAGGTTAACGGTGAAAAGACTGAATAAAGAATTGCAAGCTTTAATGGAGATGGTTAGCTTCATTATAACAGATATCAGTTTTATATTGATATACTGTATAATGTAAAATCTATTGTTAAATAAACTTACATTGATATGTTGACCTGTCCATCTTTCTCTTTTTCCTCCTTTTCATCAACCGTAGAGTCTGCAGAAAAGTCCTCTGCAATGTCGTACACAGAACGAACCAACTTTTCCATAATCCTGTTCGAAAAGTTCCAAGACTTTCCTTCAATAAAAACACAATTCATTTAGGGGAAATTTACTGTAAATTCCTAATTAAATGCAAGGAGTTTCTTTTCGCATAAAATCGCGAGAAGCACCCTTCGATTTGATACAAACCAGCCGGGTCACGGAATTAAGTAGTCTCATAATATAAGGAGTTTACAGTATTCACTGCAATATGATAACCCAGCCTAGGAAATTGACTTTGCTGTAAGTGTGAATTCGTTATATCGCATGTTCGCTGTCGCCATGTTTGACAGTACCTGTTTTATTTGAGCCTTTCTCTATATATTTCTTGTTTTGTCCTGTTCTGATCTCCGAGCCCATTCTCTGTAGATCAGAAGTAGATGTAGAATCACTTGAAGAGTCCAACAGCGATTTACTGTTTCTGAAATTATACACATGAAAGTCGTATTTTTTTTTTTATTGTATGTGTCCTGCAATTCTCTTTTTCTTCTCCTTCTTTAAAAAAACCCTAAGGCCATAAAACAAGGGTTTTTTTTTTTAATACTTATTAAATAATTTAGAAATTTTTATGAAATTTTTTTAGCATTACTTGATAAATGCAAAATGATATTCACTAATTGTATGAAGTGGTCTAAATTTACATGGTATTGTGCACATATATCTTATTTCTTCATCAAGAGCTTTGTCTTATATATACATGTATCTCTTGGATAATTGTTATAATTACATTAACTGTAACTCATTAACATGAATATTTTGTTCTTAATATTAAAAACTGGCTACGTTACATTTTTTGGCTTTTCTTAAATAATAATTTTTTGTTACCTTTTTGATGATATCATTAGCTGAAGGTCCTTGTTTTTCCTTTTTTCGGCTTCTAGTTCATCCTGAAGTTTTCTAAATGCAGGTTTGGAGTATTTTTTGAGCTGATGTGCTGGAAAAAAATTATCATAGTAAAAATTAGCAAAAATACATTTTTGAAATCACTTATAAAATGGAAAACCTAATAAGACAATAAAACTTTTTTTGGTTAAAAAACTGACATATTTGCCATAGCTGCAAAATTATATATTATAAATATTTATATATATATATATAATTATAAATATTTGCCCTTGTTATCAGCAAATGAATTAAAGACTGGGTGAATTTCAATGTCTTCAATTGTCTCTCTTTAAACACAATTGTGTATGGGCCCCCTTGTGTATTTATTAGGTAAGCATTATTTTTTTCTCTTAGAAAATTATAATATATAACATATCAGGTGCTTGTGATAGTGTCATTTTAGTTTATAAAGTATCAATTCCTGCGCTTACTGGTGATATATCATCTAGTTCAATATAAAAAAAATGGTGCTCGCAATTTTTAATCCTCACAATTTGATACAAAACAGCTGAATCACAGAATTAAGTACTTTCATAAAATAAGGAAAAAGCTTTACAAAAAATGAGTGTTGAGAGCTAAATATCTACCTATTTGCTATTTGGCATGCACACAAATAGTCCACGTCTTCCAACTCTTTTTATTACTTCATCATTAAGCTTCAAGTATATTTGCAAGACATTGTACTAATGCTTACATTCATGAACCAGTGCTTGCATTACATGTATTAGTGCTTGCAATTCATGTACATGTACTAATGCTTGCACTTCATATACTACATAGCCTTCAGTACTTAAGTGATATAGACCTACCCATCTGCTCTTTTTCAATCATGGCCGACTCCAGCTGTTCCTGTAGTTGTACTAGCTGTATCTCATATACCTCCTTCTCACATTCTGTTCTGAACCCCAAGCTTCTCTTTTAAAAAAAAACAAAGAAAATAAACACCTCAGATTTGTTGATATCATATGTGTTCTGACTTAAAAAAAAGATAATTTCTGCAATTGCAAAAATTTAATTGCTTTTTTTTCATGAATTTTTGCAAACTAATTAAATAATTGCTCTTTTCATGAATTTCTGCGAACTAATTAAATGATAGCTTTTTTCAAGAAAAAGCAAGTTTGTAGGGTATATCATACTCCATGTATTATTTATATCAGCATATGCATACAATTTCAATTTCTTTATTGACCAAGGGGCAACATGAAGATAGTAAAATAAACAATAACTATATCGTGATAATGGAAAATATATTTCATTTATTCATTAAGCACCTGTGTATACACTCTACAACAGCCGCACTTTCATATGTGAATCAGTCCGGTCATTTTAAAAAATTGTATGTCTTCCAAGCATTTAACTCCTACTAAAGCAAAATCAGTCTCACTTGATTCCCCTATACATATACATACATGTACTTTAGCTTTTAGAGATTATAGAAAAGTAAGTTAAAGTAAAAACTTTTGAATAGTCTCTTTGAAAAACTTCTAGCATGCTGAAGTAAGTTTGGACATACACAAGTTTGGATTTGTTTTCATATTGATTAATACGTACGGTATAATTAAGTTTAGAAACTTGTGCAGCTGTTGTGCCCAATCCCATCGCATGTGTATTTACAAGGAAATATGTTCAAACCAATGATTAATTTGATTGCAAGGATCAGTATAAATTGGCATTTAGTTTTTAAAGGTGTGTACACTGAAGGATATATATTATCTAGTACATGACTACGTACGTGTAAGTTAGGTGTGGCCGCGGCCTCCTGATTTGTCCGTTCTGTGTTGGTACTGACACTGCGCTGTCGAATCTCGCCATGTCTCGGCTCAAACATTTTCTCTCAAGCTTTGCCTTTGATACATTTATGTTGACATGTCGCACTCCAGTACTTCATGCACAGTGTTTACGTTTCTGGTGGTTTCACGATCATAGATCATATGATCTATTTCGACATAAAAATCGGATGTTTTTCATAGGTCTTTAAATGAAGAATCGATAACTTACAAGTTTGTTAAATCCGGATTAGTATCATGCATATTTGTTCGCCAATAATTATCTATCACCTTTCATATAAATTGTTAATTCCACATCCCGTTTGCTTTATTAAATATATCAATTACGTAAACATATCTTTTGATTTTATAATATTTTTTCGCCCTTAAAAATTTTTCATTTTTGCATTCATCATCTTGCGATTCATTTTTTTTTTTTGGTTTTGTTTTGTTTTTACCTAAACTGTAAGAAATATGTTTTACAATTGTTCAATTAAAGTATTTCATTTATATAAATAATCAATAATTTATCTTATCAAAGAAAGACCATGCAGTAAAGTCTGGTCAGTAGAATATTCATGTGCATGCTGAATCCACTATGTGCAATTTTTTGTTTAAAAATGCATTTTAGATAATTTGAAACTATAAGAAGACAAATCAGTCAAAATCTAATGTTATAAATCTATATATTAGGGCAAACGAAAATTGGGGGGGGGGGGGGGGGGGGAATTGCGTCAGAGGCTAATGAATGTACTGTTCATTCATCCAAAGAGAGGGCACCGAAAAGCCAGCCTCTTTTGTGGTTAAAACAACCAAATCCTCTTATGATACTCTTAACATATCGTTATAAATTGTCAATGACAATGCAAATTGATTCCATGTTTGTTCATTCTGATAAATTTCATAAGAGAAATAATTTAACACAGTCCTGTAGATTTATTCCAAATTTATTTCAGAAGGTTTTTTTTCTTTGAAAATATTTTTACATTATTGCTTTTGTTCCCCATGAGTCCCATATTTGGTCAGTGATGGCAGTGGATTTACAAGATGTCAGAGCTAAATTAACAAATATAAGTACATGTAAATCTATTAAAAAACTAAATATACATAAATAGTGTACTCATACAATGTTGCCAAATTTCTTGAACTTTACTTTAGAAAAAACAAACTTTGCAAATGCTGCAAAAAATAAATATAAAGGTATAAGTATTATCACAAGTCTTCCATGGTTTATCGTGGCATTTTGATAGGCCAAGATCCATATGAAAAATCTATTGAAGAAATTCATACATATAAAACAACATTTAAGTACATAATTATATATTTAAATAAACATTGGTCATCATCGACAAAGAAACACCATCACCCGTTAGAGAGAAGCGCAAGAAGCACTGTCACTGAGGCACAAGTATACATTGTTAAGTCTGCAGAGATCAAGCATTTGAAGGATTCTGTCACAATAAATATGATAAAGTATCAAAGTCATACATTCTTTTAAATCTGATATCTTAGGTTCAATTAAGTGATAAATTAAAAATTACTGATCAACAATCAACAACAGTTCATGCTACAAAGTATCGTAATCTGAATCTCCCAAGATTTGTATTAAGAAATCTTTTCACACAACGATATATAACAAGGAGAGGAGAAAAACATGAGTGTACAAGACGCCCTTCTCACAGAAAACAAGAGAGATTCCCTTTATCACTGGATTCAACCTGGATGATTTATGCTGCATAAAGAGCATTTAACATGTACGATACAAAGTGTATCTTCCAAAAAAACCTTCAACACAAGTGATCATCCAGCCCTAGCACGACTGATACACTTGATCATCCACCTATGAGATCGGGGATATATCATCCATTATTTAACAATTGATAACTGGGCAAATGTGGGATAAAACTATAACAAACAAAAACAACATTGTAATAATAATTATAATAAATATTTCATTAATCATAACAGTGTCTTAATTAATAACAAATAAAGTCTGTAATGGCAGATCGAGTACCGGTACATATATACTACTGTAGATTAATTATTAAACGTGAGAAATCAATATCCATTTAACTCACAAGAAGCAAACTTTGCAGATTTTTTATTTTTAAAACGGATGTGACTACCGGTATATGAATCTAAAATGTTCACAATTTCATATTCAAGCGATTTGATGCAAAATGGCCGAATCGCAGAATTAAGAACTCATTTAAAATAAGGAGTCTACAGTTACAAATATTTTACACAGACTGATAAATGACAGATGTAAACACAATATAAATGCCTTTATTTCCCATTGGACAGCAGAGTAAGAGAACATTTATGTGTTCAATGCCTGTTTACAACTAATGTGGCAGGAACTCAAAAGTAATGATCCAAAAATGCCCAACATCTTTGATCTAGCTGTCTTTGATGTTGAAAAAATTGTCATGTGTTGTTTAAAAAATCTTTGCAAACAATTAGAGAGGTTTAACAGGACCCTGAATTTGTAAAATATATTTCCTGTTATTAGCAACATGAAAAAATATCAGGTTGTCCTAGGAGGGGAGGTGTTGTTGTGACATTGTGACAGTTTGTAACATAAATAGAAAGACATAAGCTTACATGTTCATCAAGTGAAGAGTAATAATAATTACACTATATCATTAAATAAGTAATTTTAAAGAATATAGTAATTAGAAAAATAATTTTTTTTTTAAATCATACATCAAGGAAACATGTAAATTGAAGGGAAAAAAACATGTCAAATCAAAAATCAATTTTCCAAAAATATCAATTTTAAGACTCATATGGTTAACCTATCGGTTTAGCCTTCTTCACTTTTTTTTAATTTATTCCAATAATAAAAATTTCATTGTAAAAATTCTTAAACCAACTCAAAGTTTTAAAATTGTTTTCCAAAGACCACATTTTTTAAGTCCAGTATCATGTAGGTTGCCCCCCTTTCTATTTCTGATCAAGCCATTGCCACAGCGCGGCGGTTATCGGTAAAGAAGATGTCCTGGAGCGAGGCGTAGGTACAGTTGGATCGGCCGCAGACTTTCTCTTCCGCCTGGAGTATCTGGATCCCCAGCGGCTTGTTGCAGACCTCACACTCATCCGGACAGACGGATCTCTCCCTGCTCAACTCCAGACCATTGTCAGTCCAGACTCTGACAATGGAGGACACGAAGTAGTCCATCATGGCCTTGGTGTGGTGAGGGGTTGGAGCCACACGGAGTCGTTCGCTACCACGAGCCACGGTCGGATAGTTGATGGCCTGGACGTAGATGTCATGTTTATTCATGAGCTCCGCGGATAGATGGGTGCATAAGGCGGCTTCACCGACCTGAAAGGTAAGATATTAATTCATAATTGGTTCAAATTTATGTATGGATAATTGAAATACTGTTAACCAACTTAAATAAGTATGGAGGAAAATTTTGTTAGAATCAAAGGAATGTCTGGGGCATAAATATTTCTTGTTGCAAATCAGTTCTTAAATGGTTCTTGTTTATCTAAAGTTTAAAGCACCATAAAGCACCATGAGCTGTTCAACATTAATTAGTTACTGCAAACCAGAACTTTACTATTGCCTGATGCCAAAGGCAGAGGGCGACATAACATGTAATTTGGAAGTAAAGTAGCCCCAAATAAAATGTAGTTTACTATTATAATAACTATCTTAACCAAGATAGATGCTACTAAAAATACAAAAAACTTTCATTAGATTTTTATAAAAAAAAAAAATTTAATGAAAACTGCATGAACCTTTGAGAAAGGACAGCTGAAATCATTATCTCATGAATTAGAAAGTCTGTTTACAGATGAGAAGAGATATGAGATATTCCACAATTTCTTAAGAACTGCTGTTAGAAGAAAATGTGTGATACGTACGTGAATGGGGATGATGTGACTCGGGGAGTGTATAGCAGGTATACCGGCCTCTATCAGGTTCTGTCGCAGGTAACGGACGTTGCTCTGATGTTTTTCACGCAGATGCTTGCCTTCTTCACCGCGCAAAACCTGAAAATTCAACCAACATCACATGAACAATTAGTGCACTGTTATTTTGTACATGATATTGTATGCTGTATGGAATCATTACAAAAAGTTCAGCACTCGGTAATTTATGTTCTTGCAAACTGATATAAAATGGCAGAATTAATTATTTATCTAAAATATGGAATCTACAGTATCCAAAAGTCTGCTGATTTTTAACAAAATTTAAAAATTTGCATATTTTCCATCAGCTATATGCAGAACTCTTCATCTTAAGGAGATCAATAAGGTCCAAAAAATGACAACAACTATCCAGCCTCTTAAAAATGCCTGTCAATAGCCCACCTGTATGGATGCCCTGGCCCCCGCCAGTGTGGTGGGAGGGAGACTGGTGGTGAAGATGAAGCCTGACCCGTAACTCCTGATCATGTCCACTGTCCTCGAGGTACTGGCGATGTAACCCCCAACGTTCCCAAAGGCTTTACCTGTGTATGACAAACACAAAGTCATCTTTTATTACAACCTTAATCTCTTTCTTGTAGTATGGTGAGACGTTCTTTTTATTCAATTCAAATTTGAATGTGAGGACAGTTCTGGGAGGTGATCTAATTTTATTTCAGAAACTTGATGGTACATTAAATCACTTTGATTTTCAGTGTAATTGTAATGTTTGGCAAAAAGGCTACATGTAGCTGATCATATAATCAAATTTAATCATCATGGTGTCTGATATTTTCATTTGAATATCTTCAACATTTAAAAATACTCTGAGAAGTAGCATTTAATTGACATACATATTATCTTTATCTCAAAATTTTTTACATTTTCAGTTAAATAGTTGCATGTGGTACCTTTATCTATCTGAACAACTCATGAGGTCTGTTTGAATATCAAAGAACATTCTCTGTTCAACATTATAGATTCCTCATTTCACACGAGTTCTTTATTCTACGATTCAACCACTTTGTATCAAATCGGCAGAAGAAAAAATCCCAAACACCAACTTTTTTATCATAGTTTCATTTAGATTACACCTGTCCAAAAAATTAAAGCTAGTTTTTAAAATCCCAATACTTCTCAAGATTTTACACAAATTTTAATTTCTCAAGTTTAATTAGGAATTAACAGATCTAAAAATCATAACTTGGTGCCTGACCAAGATTTCCAGAGATAAAGAGAATTAAGGTATCCCCCCAAAAACTTTTTTATCATAGAAATCACATTGATGATTGACCTACAGTTACAGAGATAAAGAGGACTAAGGACACCCCCCCCCCTCCCCATTTTTTTCAACATGGAAATTACACAAATGACTGACCTAGAGTTCCAGAGATGATGTCAATCTTGTCCATACAGCCGTCCCTCTGCCCGACCCCCGCACCCTGGTCCCCATACAGACCGACCGCGTGAACCTCGTCCACGAAGGTCAGGGCACCGTACTTGTGGGCCACGTCACACAGCTCACTCAGGGGGGATATGTCACCTATAAGAGTCAAATACAAATACATTATAGGCATCAATATCTAATCATTCTAATGTCCTTTATTATCATTTTATTTTATTTGCTGACTACCGGTTGATTTTGCATTCTGGCTTGTCACTGAAACATTTGATTTTGAACACAGGCATTATGAACAAAACATATTTGGATTAGGAAACAGACATATTCCAGTTATAAGGCCTTCTCCATTTTTGAATCTGCATGATTATTAGAGAAACGGTTAACATCTAATTCATCTGATATTGAGAAATAATTAATGCTTCAAAAACTAAGTAATATTATTCTTTGATATTTACCAGTGACATGGAATGTACAGTTCTAGAGGTCACAATTTTGAAGACGAAAAAAATCTGCTTTACCACCTCACTTCACAATTGCAGAAATACAGATTGTGTATATGTATGTGTATTACATATTCTTCAATATTTACCAGTCATGGAATGTACAGTTTCAAAGACCACAATCTTGGGAGTGCCGCTATCCACTTTACGGAGCAGTTCCTCTAAATGGAGTGGATCATTGTGCCTGAAGATATGTTTTGGGACTCGGCTGTTCCTTATTCCTTGGATCAGGGAGGCGTGATTTCCAGCATCAGAGAACATATGAACACCTGGGTAAAAAATGTATTCTTTTTATGCATACATGTATGACTCAAAAACTGCATGTCTCTCTTGTAATCATTGAATCTCGTTCATATCACTCTGTTGCTATTTATTTTATCTCCTTTCATGATGGAATTTAGATACTCTTATAAAGAACTAATTTTCATGCTGGTAGTTGAACATGCATGTACATCTTTTTTTCATCTTGTCATCTGACTTTCTATATTTTATGGAACTACCAGTATATTGTACAATCTTTTGCTTAAAATGTACTTCAACAAAGTCTATATAAACACTCTGAACCTAGAATCTGAATAGTCTAAATGAAAAGGAGAAACAATTTGGTATTATATCCGTCTATCTCCAAAAATAATTAAAGAACTGTTGAATACAAATATCTCTCTCTCTCTCTCTCTCTCTCTCTCTCTCTCTCTCTCTCTCTCTCTCTCTCTCTCTCTCTCTCTCTCTCGTACCTGGTATAGTTTGTCCTAGTGTGCACAAAGACGTGTCGTTGGCCACGTAACAGGAAGTGAACACTAGAGCAGCCTCTTTCTCGTGCAGTGATGCTATCTCAGCCTCTAGCCCCTCGTGGAGAGGGGAATTCCCTGATATATTTCGCGTCCCGCCTGCCCCCGCCCCGTGATTCTTCAGAGCTTCACTAAAACAGTATGAAAAGAAGGTCAATCATATATCGATCTCCAAATCATGACACCAAAAACTTTTATATGAAAAGGACAGATGAAATTCACTTGAAAATTCAAACTAAAAAAATGCATTTTTTTTTTATCCTATTCACAATCAAGTTTAGGTTCTGTGAAAATTTACAAAATTGAAATGGATTTCCTTTATGCATAATGATAAAGGAACTCAACTTTGATTTTCTTTTTCCAAATGATATTTTCCTTATAAATTTACAAAACAAAATTACTGTGGATCTATTTTATTGGTGCATTCTGTCCGATGATCTCATTTTACAGTTTATTCGGTCATATATTTTAATTTTAACATGTGAAACTCTTGTAAAATATGTTCTTGTGCAATTTCAAATCATAAGTCTGCGTTATCATTTAAAAGAATTCCACAATTAAGCCTAGTACCATCGACATTATAATGCCTGCTCTTTTATCTAAAAGAATTTCACAAATTAAGCCGCATCTGATAATATGCCTTCTCTTTTATTCAGTATAGTAAAACACACTTATAACGACCTGCCAGGGATAGGCGATTTTACTTCGTTACAAAAGTAATTCGTTATATCCGTCAATTTTACAACAGGTAATAAAGTTTCAGGAAATGAAAATCATATTGCTATGAGTGTCAATTCATTATAAGCGTGTTCTTTATAACCTTGTTTTACTGTTCATGAATTTCAGAGTAAATCCCCACCTGACAGCATTCATGACTTTCGGGTGCCAGCTCATGCCCAGGTAGTCGTTGCTGCACCACACAGTAATGTCCCGCTTTTTGCCAGTCGAGTGGTCCTCAGCGTAGGGGAATTCCCGACCACGGCGCATCACCTTCTTAAACACGCGGTAGGTGTGGTCGCTCTTTTTCCTGTCGATCTGGGCCCCGAAGAAATCCTCGTAGTCAAACAGCTTGGGTTGCTGGGCTGTGATTGAAGAAAAAGGGTGAAAAAATGGATTATATTAACAGGACAAATAATTATGAAAGAAATAGGGTCAAATGATTGAAAATATTTTTTTAAATAGTAGCCATTATTGATAAGTTAATAGCTGTATTTTCTTTAAAAATTGTACTCTAGAATTCTCTCTGCATTTAAGAAAGAGGCCGGGCTAAAATGACTGAATATTATTATCACACAATTCATTATAATAGATGAAACTAAGTTTACACTGAATAGCAGTTAGATGTATTTCTTTTAAAAATAAATAAGGTAGCTGGGTTTGATTAGGTTTCATATGCATATTAAAATCTAATTCATGCTTTGGGGTTTGTTTTTTTATCTTTTTAAGATTAAAATCAACCATTTTAATATAAATTCAAAATCTTGTCACTGGAAACATTAAATTAATTAGCACTGCATGCTACAAATATGGTACTTCCATTTACTTGATATTTACAACATGTACACAAAAGGACACTGTAAAATCAGTATGCACTGGTCACCTTTCCAACGCATTTATATGTAATCTACTGAAAACTGGATATTAATGCAAACATAAAATTGCATTAACAGTAAATCTTGCACTTGCAACAAAATTTAAAGCAATTAATCAAATGAAACTGAATGAACAGCAAAACAAGCTTGCAGCAAAAATCAACTGATTAAATATCTAATGCAAAACATAAAACAGAAGCATGCGGATAGGAGAAACACACAAAAGAGAAGGTTCGATACCCTCTGTGGCCTCTTTTTCCTGTACTTCCTCTTCTACTTTCACTTTCATTTCTTCACAAGTTACAAATTATAATAGCATCAATTATGAAGTTGTATTTAAAGCACCTAGACAACTTTCTGAACAATGACCATTATGATTGTATAATAAATTGGAAAGAAAACTTTCTAGTATTAAATTTAAGACATATATTAACATTTCTGTGAGACATCAACTATTACTTTATTATAATATATCCCGATCTTTACTCTATATTACCTAATCACCCAACCCCAATCCTTTACCATGTGAAATCATTTAATATATTCATAGGGGCCAATTTCGTGGAATGTCAATTCTTAAAATGTTCATTGGGATGTAATTTCATGGATTAGCTTATACTTAATCATTCAAAATCAAAGGCCGGAACGGCCACAAAGGCGTCGAGCTGACATTTTTTTCTTTTATATAGAATGATACTAATAATTTGAATTTCTGTACTAATAGTCATATCAAATGATATTAGACTTAGAATAGAAAGTATTTGAATTATGTTTTCTGCTGCTTTAAAAACAAAAATCGGTATATTTTCTTATAAAATAGGTAGTGGTGCTTTTTTAATACAATAACTCATCATAATTGCAAAAATCGAAGAAATTTCAAAGTTCAAAAATAATTTGTTTCTTTCTGCTTCAAACAGTCTTTGAACAACTTTCATAGGTTCATAATTTGAATACATTAACAGTGTGTCCCTAATTATAATAATAAAACATACATTTATTTATTTCAATTCCCGTTTGAAACAAGATGTCCTATGGTATGGTTGTTTACAAACAAATCCACAACACGTGCTATCTATAATGCTCGACCAAACTAACTGCATTATCGAGTTTACTTTTTGCAACGAAATTACTAGATACGTTTATCGCTTACATTTATTTTGGAGACCGTGCCCGATAACAAATAAATTTACATCTAAAATGTTATTTCTATCGGGCACGGTCTCCAATTAAAATGTAAGCGATAAACTAAAATAATATCTAGTGAATCTTTACACTTAGGCCTGATTGTATTCATCCGCCATTTCTTGATTAAGCAAATTTATTCTTATGCAATGAGTTGTCAATCACCAGGGAGGCAAAGTTGGGTTTTTTGTACACAATTTAGTTGAATAAATGGAAAAAAAATCTTGTAATACGTTTAATACTTTTAGGAACTTATTTCTTATGCGCATTTAAAAGGCGGTGCAGCGCGTGAATTTTTGGACGATTGCCAATCCAGACGATCGCTAGAAGGCTGCCGAGCATTAGCTCGACGCCTTAATAAAGACTAAATGTTTCATAGTTCATTGGGTTATATCAATTCGTTGGTGAGGAAACCCCATGAATTTCAAATCTGAGCCCCAATAATTTTACACAGCATGAACCTGCAGTACACAAAATGTACATGTACATAATTGTACAATCCCCATCCCTAAATATCGCATCAGGTCCCTGCACCCACCTTCCTCTGCACCTTTGCCCCACAGCTTGATTTTCTCCAGAGTTTTCTCCACGCTGATCCCTGAGGGGTATTTCGGGGCAGTGACAGTGGCCTCCGCAGCCGTCGCCTTGGCAACAGGCATATCAGCAGTAGGGGCAGTTTTTTCTGCAATGTATCGTAAAAGTTGAAGAAACATTTAAAACAACAGTCTGCATCTCAAAACTTTAAATTATCATAATTATTATTCCATCCATTATGTGAAATTTATATATTAATGACATCTCTCCCTCCCCCCGATCTCTAATCCTGGGGGAAGGGTACAGCATCCAATATGCCATATGTTTAGTTCCTATAAGATGCATGCATGAACAATAAATCAGAGGAATTTCCATGATACATGTATAAATAAGGAAACTTTCCCCACATAATGACACAGCAGTATTAAATTAAACCTGACCACAAACTAAAGCACCATGGAGTACCTGTCTTAGGAGCAACATCTTTCAATGAGGAGATGTGACTCTTCACATCGCTGACAGTCAGGCCTTCCTTGGCAAAGAACGGACACTGCTTCTCCAGGGGCTCATCTGAACAAAACAATACAGAAGTTAATGCATCACCTATACAGATATTTCTTTGAATATGCTAAAATAAAGTTTATACATGTATCGGTATGATAGATTTAATGCAATGTAAGTTTTAGCAACTTCCAGATTATTGTGAAAGAAATATCAAATTGGAAATTAGGACAGGGTAAGGATATTTTGAAAATTCTTGTATTACTTGGAAATTAAAAAGTAGGTAAATGTAATGTTTTTTTAAGGGTTTCTTATTTATTTATTTTTTTTCAAAATGATTTTATTTTTAAGGGTTTCTTATTTATTTATTTTTTTTCAAAATGATTTTATTTGTGTTTGTGGGCCGGGGAAGGGGTAAGGGGTGAAAAGCTGAAAATTGAAAATTTTAATTTTCTTTTAAATAAATTTTTCAAAAGAAATTTAAGGAATTTGCATTTTTAAAAAAAGTTGTATTTCTATAAGTATACATCATGCTTATCATGTGACTGCACACAGGTGTGTCCTTGTATGCATTATATAATATTGCATAACTTTTCACTACATAGAATAGGTTGTTTACCACTTCTTTTCCTTTTCATCTAGTCTTGAAATTTTTCAAAAATATTTTTCTGAATCAATGGCTAAACAATATTTTTCGTTTAAAACTCAATTGAATTTTTATTCAAAGTTTTTTTGGGGGCCACTGATAATTCTCTAATTCTTAAACATCATGAAATCTGAATCATTACTGAAAAAAATCTTTTAAGTCAAAAATACTATATAACACTTGAAATAGACCCAGGTGAAAGTTCATTATTTTTTGCTAATAAAAATTTCATCAGCTAGCAAGGCGTAATGAAATGGAAGGCAATTCCAAACAAACGTTAATTTCATTTTGGTCTCAGGTCAATCTTAAAGAGAAAAGAATGTTTAATTTAAATATGACCCCCACCCGTCACTCCATCTCCCACTCCAAACCATGAACAGGTATGCAATTATAAGTTCCGTGTAGATGACCTAGTTTTAGATTACCTGTGACAGTCATCATGTCTGGGCCGTTCATGTAACTCATCGCGTGCACCATGACTGGGCACCTCTCCGCGTACGACATCAGCTGACTTGCCGTCTTCTTCACTTGGTTGACGGGGATCCGCGACAGAAACGGGCATCGCAAGGCAGTAGACATTGTTCTCCTGTAATAACGTTAAGCATTTCTAAATCGTGAAAATTACAAATTCACCAAAATATTGATGTTTGGGGTTACTTTTTACTCATTGACAAACTCCTTCACACATCAAAAATGTTATTGTTGGTAGTAAAACGTTCATGAAACTTTAGTATTATCAATAATGCACTAAATGTTAAACTTCAAAGATTAAAGACAATATTCTTCATCATGAAAATTATAAGGTTCACCAAATCATTGAATATGTTATTCATTTTTTACACTCCTTCACAACCGACTATATGAAATGTCCCTGTACACGAATCAAGTGAGATCAATGTGTTATAGATGTAAAACCTGAGGGCAGCAATTTAAAATTCCAGAAAAACTGATACATACACCAAACTAATAGAATGCACTAATTACTCCCTATATGAAGTTCACTTCATGTAATTAATGACACGTAGTCTACCTTAATTCACAGTGACAGAAAAATGTCCTAACAACAAAATTCAGGTAATAAAAGTTCTATACCTTTCGACACAACTTTTCTTGCCTGCTTATTATCACAAGTGAATGAAGGAAATTGTCAATTGCACAAGTGAATGAAGGAAACTGTCAATTGATTTGACTGAGCCCTTTCCAAGAAGAGCAGAGACAGGAACTGTGCGAGATAGTTGTTAACTTATGGCCAGAAATATCCAGGTTTCACATGACAAACTTCAGGTAACGTATATGAGTGTCTTATGATTTTCAATCAAGGCCGTTCGCCTTCATGCTACTTGACTTGGGCATACGTCACAAGTTACCAATACATGTATTGAGGTTAATATATGTTATCGATTAATTGAAACATCATACACTTTGCAGTCTCAAACACATATCAACTGATGTTATTGAACATGCTTACTTTTCTGGTCTTTCCATCATTTTTATTGTTAGTATTTGTATCAAACTTTTTTAGGTTTCTTAATCATATAAGAATACATCTTAAAAATTATTTATTTGTACAGTGAATTTTCTAAAATATAAATCTGAGTATTTATTATGTCTCGAAACCTTGATTTTAAAAAAATACCCCCCCCCCCCCCACAAAAAAAAGTAAAAATATATCAAGCTTTCATTAAAGATGTAAAATGGGGATGAAATCATTCATTTAATAAACACTGCAGACACCTAAATAAATGAATAAACCTTATTTTGTTTACTTAAAATAATTTTAACCTAAAAGGCTTTATGATAGATTTGATCATGCCCTGACCGAAATTATTACCTCATAATATTCAAAGAATGATTCCTTATCACTTAAATTTATATAATTTTAAGCCATCGTACGATTAAATATTATAAATATAAATAAGCAAACCCCGCTGGCGCCTAAATTTGGCGTCATTTGTATTATGGGTAATATAGTACAAAATCGATACGTAGTGTTATCACAGGCAAAGACACTGGAAAATGTAAATATTAAAAATTTCACCCAAAAATATTTGTTCGAAATCTTCGAGAAAAAAAATTATGCTGAAAAAATAAATGGGGAAATAATTCTGAGTACGCGAGTTACTGTACCTCAACGTCAGCATGGCGCTTTAAAAAAACAGAACGTTGTCACCTAAAATATAGCTATCCCTGGAGAACCTAGAATGAAAACATGCCCCTCTGGTAATGACTAGGTCTATCTACCAGGAAAAAGCTTGTTCCTACACTTTTATAGTCATGTTATACGATATAAAAAGGCATCTGCAAGGTCACTATTTGTAGAGCAAAATTCTGAAAAAAACAAACCAGGAGGAGTTGTTTCCCTTGAATAGAACTGTCCCGCCCGAGTCATAAGACTCTCAGTCTTTCTCGGCTGCAGGCTAGTGCCTTCAATTTCAAAATCAAATAGATCATATTTGTTTAAACTTTCCCTAAAAGAGATAACCGCTGTGGCAAACTAAGCGTAGATTATTTTTCATCGAAATGTTTATGGTTAAAAAAAAAAGAGACACGAAAAACTACCACAGACATTTGATTGCATTTGTACTTCCAAGTCCAGAGGCATACTAGAAAAAAAAGGGAGATACAGAGAAAGAATGACTGGTAAGTGATCCTAATAAAATGAAAGAAACTGTCACTATTCAGAAGCAGTTTGATATTTTTTATGTTTTTCCCTCCGAATTAATGTGTAAATAAATTACGAATTAAAAGGTCGATGACCAAGCAACTCCCCCTTTGGGACAGTCAAAACACAGAGATGTCGACTAGGAAAAAATAAATCTCCTGCGACCAGTTAAATTTAAAAGAAAAATTCCTTATTTGGTACCCGTAGAGGCTTTATCTGTACAAAATGTACCGTAAACAAACTACTTTACTCCACGATTTACAGGAGATAATCTGATTTGTGAAAACCAATTTTCGCCATCAAGCCATATCTATACTCATTTTGTTTATGTTCTGGATGAGAAATATTCGCAAATGATGAGCCTCGACAGACTCCTGAAACTATCTCGAACGTGAATGAAAGTTGTTTACAGTAATAAATATCAAATCAAAAACACTTACTACAGCAACTTTTTTTTGCATTACATTATCAATATATGTAAAATCCAAGAGATGATATGCTGGAAAAAATGAAATTTTCTTTCAAATCTAATGTTTGTAAATAATGAGAGAGAGAGAGAGAGAGAGAGAGAGAGAGAGAGAGAGATTGTTCAACTTAATTACAAGGAGTAATGGGATGTCATGATTAAATCAATCAACATCTTGCCTTGTGTAAAAGGAGTTTTCATACAATAGAAGAAGACTCACTTCCTGCAGAATTTCAGTTTGCACTTAGTTAAACCGGGACTCTTAACCAACAACATGATCTCGAGCTTATTGAAAGAGAAATAAAGAGGGAAAACTGATATAACAAAGGTGTGTGCTTTTTTCATTCACTGACATTATTTTCTCAGCATAGCAATCAAATTTTGCTTTGCTTCTATTTATCAAATTAAATATGCTCTTATACTTATACAAATATGCTTCCCATTTGAAAATCTCAGTACTTTTCCATCATCCAATTAAGAATACAATGAAATATTTTTTATTATCATTAAGTGGGACAATTATTACTATATAAGCAAGCAGAATTTCATGAGGTCTTTCTTGTGACAAACAGCAATCTTAAAACCCCCTCCCCTGGATTTAATTAAGTCATGACCCCGATTCACAGCTTGTCTTGTGACTCCATCCTCAGAATAACCAAACATCTTGCACGTTTGGGCACATGTGCCATATAGGAGATGAAATCAACCAATTCAGATTCAATAGACTTATACAATCAACAGGAACTGGTTTTTCTCTCCCCCCCCCCCTTGCATAAAAGGGTATTTAAATAAACTTTATTATTTAATTTGCATTCTATGGAGATGTATTCAAGGTCATGTCCCTTTATTCCTGATAACTGAACTATCTGAGGGAGAAATTAAACGAAAATCAAAAGGTTAATTTTTAGAATCAACATGTCATTTAACAAATCATATCCTAATCATAGAAAAAAAATAGGAGATCTTGAGCAAAAAAATCTTGTGACACCCTGGATTCTTTATAGAGTCAAGGTTACAATATCAATATTCTTCCCTCAAGGCTGCTCAACTGATCTTGTGACTTCTTTATTACTGTTTTGAGTCAAAATGTTCCACCTGTAGGGTATAAACGTTAAAAGGACGTCTGACCCCCCGTCTGTAAATAGAGCATGTCTTATAAATGACCATATGAGATCACAATGTTTACAATAAGGACAAGTGCCCTATATGTCTCCTATTTAGGCCATGTTTGCAATGACAATGTACCTTGATGTATGTGTACATATTTTGTAAGGACACAGCCCTTGTCTCCTTTTTAGCTGGGCCTTATGTCTGTTTACAATATTGTAAACAAAGTTTCTAAGGCCTATCTATGCCCCATCTTCTTTTCAGATAGCATTTCAACTGCATTAATTTCATCTAGGATCACAGGTAAATAATCTAAGGAAGCTTGTAGATGGTATGAATCAAGAAAGGACTATATATGGTTTGAGCCTAAAATGGCCCCCCTAAATGTACATTGTCCTTTTACTGTAATTCTTTGTTTTATTTGTACAAATATACATTTAAGTTTTTTCATAATTTTCATTTTGATAATAGTGCCCACAATTTAAAAATATGATATCATAAAGTTTACCTTTTCCCGCAATTTTCTCATTTTTAGCATAAAACGGCTTGTTTTGAAGCAGTTTTTCTTTAAGGTAACATTGAGCGACTGCTTGAACAAACAAAATATTTTTACCAAAGATGTATCTCTCCAATACGGGTACTTATAAGTGACAAAAAGTTTGTTCTTGTTCAAAGAGTCACTCTATATTTCCCATTCGATAAAAGATAAGAAAAATGTCAATTTTTGACTGATTTTGATTGAATTATAAAAATAGCGTCACTTCTGATGTCATATACTCTCAGTGAGTCCATATACCGGTAAATCAAATAAATAGGTGAAAAAAACATTTTATGTCAACTCTTTTATAAAATAACACAACAAATTAATGTACCTGAATCATTTAAAAATAGCGAATTTTGGGGGCAAAATTTGACTAATATCATATTTAGTTCTTTCCAATATGTTTGATTTAATATTTAAATATTTAGATTTTTTTCCTGTATCTTTGTATAGAAGTAGATGTACGGTAAGTAAAACTCTTTTTAATCCATTCATATCAATACTAGTAATTTTTCTAATAAAGAAAAAATCCTATTTTTTGCGAAATTTTTTAAGTGACAAATTAATGATCAATTAAAAATTGGCATTTTTAGCAGCATCACACGAGGTCACATATATCCACAGTTGAATTTGCATGGGGCGGCTGATATAGATATATAGACCAAAAATATTTTTATTAAATGACGATAAGTCAGAGTTGCTCGAAGTTTTGTTTTCTTTTATAGCATATTTTTTGTTAAAGTCTAAAAACAATGATTCTAGTATTTACTTCTGAAGACCCTGGCGCATTAAGTGAGGATTATTTGAGAGCAGGTGCAGACAGTTTGAAAATCCTATTACAAGTTTGTACAAGAAAATCTGTAATGAAACTTGCATCTTTATTTCACATCCTGACTTTTGTTAAGAGGCTTCAATCATCTTTCTAGAACAACATTTTTTTTTTCAAAATGGTGATCGAGAGCTACGTTAATTATCAAGAAATATTTTTTCTCATTCATATTAGATACACATTATGTAAATGTAATACCTTTTTCCTAATTTTCCCCTCTAAATACTGGTGTTTGACAATTTGATTTCAATCAATGACCCACTCAAATAAAAGGAAAAATTTACCTGAATATATTCCTTTGCCAGAGAAGCATTATGCCAATTCAAACAAAAAAAATTAAAACAAAAAACACAAAATGATCTGAAGGTTTGAACAAAAACAAACTCTCCTCTGAAATCCCTCATATAACAAACAAGTTTTCCTTCCTAAATGAGAAAGCTGCAAATACTGATCTATGAACTAATAAATAGTTTTCTTTTCAGCAATCAATTTTGATCTTCCTTCGTGCATCAGGTGATATCCTCTAAAATGGTGAACCTAAGTACTTAGGTTCGTTAATTACTCACTTGTTGATACGGATCTCGAACAATTTGAACGATGCTGACTTGTAAATAAATTTTGTGTGCTCTTCACTGAGGGCGACTCACAAAAATAGGGATGATATCTGAAAGCAAATGAAAAAAAATTAGTCAGTAACTAAAATTAACCTTAGTATAATATGTTTATTCATTAAGTGATACCTGAAAGTACAGGAAAATAAAAGTTAAACAGGAACTAAAATTAAAGTTTAACACAATATTCATTATTGCATGTACACGTCAAGTATATAATTATGACGATATAGATAATATTTAGTAATATCATTTCCGAAAAGCAATTGCATCGCTAAATACCATTATACAATTTTCCCACTTCTTTACACAAATCGGCTCCTAAAAATAACTCTCGAGTTATTTTTTGAAGAATCTAAAAATATATATTAAAAATTCCTGATTTCCCAACTTTTTCTAATGAAGTTTAATTCAAAAAGCAAGTTTCCACTGCAGACACTAATACAAGAAGCAAGCAACTTCTTTTCTTGTACACAGAAGATAACTTGTTAATTAAATATCAATTTTGTAAACAGCTAGTTTCTAAAACTACGCAAATAATGCCCCCCCCCCCACCCCCCAACTTCTACAGAAAAGAATTTAAATCGTAAATAAGAAAGTTTACCATATGGAACAAACAGCTCTCAACCATTTAGAGCTAATTTTCCTTGTAAAAAAAAAACAAATCTGGAAAAATCCAGTTATGACGAACGCAGTTTGTTGCAATTTTGCCTTTGGGCACCAAAATAATGATTTGTACACGTCAATATTTTA
Organism: Magallana hongkongensis; assembly: GCA_015776775.1. Lineage (NCBI taxonomy): Eukaryota > Metazoa > Mollusca > Bivalvia > Ostreida > Ostreidae > Magallana > Magallana hongkongensis. The sequence goes on from CM027470.1 coordinate 3,993,690, forward strand.
CAGGTAAAAAAAAAGGAGAAACGAAACAAAAATACACGGAAATACCACCTTTGAGTATCAGGCGTCCTTTTTCCACGACACGATTAAATGTGAATAATGAGGATTTTTGCATCATCGCACAAGATTTATTTTATCTTTTCATTCATAATGTCATCTTGTCACATCTTCCCTTTATCGTAAATAACTGATCATGTCAGAACACTCCAATAAAATGTCATAATCTGATTTTACTCTCTACTTGCCTGAATTATTAAAAGAGGTAGTAAACATTCTTTTTTCTAGATCTGGCTATAAAAATGCCGACCACTTTAATTCATATGTCTTTTATTAATTTTAGGAATAAAATCTTGCATATATAACATTATAATGATAATAAGACATTGAGTACCATGAATAGAAAAATATATATACTGATACTTATATGTATACTTATTTCTAAAAAAGCTTATATATTGCAGGAACTCTAAGCTTTTTCTTTAGTGAAATCTATCCACTACATTTTCATCCACATAATATGCAGTGATATTCGTTGCATGGCTCTGAGGGTTGTCTCTAAGATATGGGGGGTGGGGGGGGGGGGGGAATTCCCTTCCTATAATGCCTTACTTTATACCGAACTGCTATTGCATTTCAAACACAATCTAGGTATAAGCTAGACCCCCTGATTCCTTTCAACTTGTTTATTTCTTGATTACTTCAATTTTTAGAGACAATCCCGATTGTTATATATATCCATAAGGCACACAGTGGGTTTTTTTCACCAATTTGGGACTGGGGGCTGGGGCCCTTCAATTAGGAAAAATAGCAAGAAAACTGGAAAATTGGGAAAATGGTTTTTATTTGTTACATTATGATGAAATTTTATGATTTCTATCATTTATTCAAATACTAATTAAAGCACAAATGACAATGCTTCTTTTCTAGAGTTTTTCAAATTATTTCAATTCTATTCAGTCTTTCTTGAAAATTTTGACAATTTGTGCAAAATGGGTTTTTTTTAAAATAAAATTGGGAATTTTCTGTCAAGATTATTAACAGAATTACAGTCAATCTTGCTAAAAGGATTTTAACTTGTTTCTTGAGGGAAGGCAGGCACATAGCATTGTTTTGGAAAGTGGGGAAGGGGGGGGGGCAGACTCATCCAAAAAATCTTGAAATTGGGAAAATATTAGGAAATTTTGGCCCCGAATCAGGCCAAAAAATACAACAACACTGACTTATCAACTTGAATCAATCAAATTCCGAGCCTTGTAGCTTGACTTACATTGCATGTGCATCAGAAGATTGTGGACTTTTTCAAAAACATGAAACATTATCGTTTTTTTAACACGTAACATTGAGGATGGGGCACTTATAGACATTGCTAACTTTAATAAAGTTTCCAATAAATTCAATACTGTGTAAGATTGAAGGAAAAGGTATGTGGCTACACTGAAAGTTTCCAATCAATAAATTAAAAAAACAATTGTATTCACAGAGTATGATCAATGTGACCTTGAACTTAATCAACGACCTTGAACTTTGACAATTCAGTTACCTTTTAGTACTGGTCATCATGTTTAAAGAGGTTTTTTTTTTTAATATCAAAGATTTTAAATTCTTGACAGCTTCCAGACCAAACTTATACCAGTATTTAATAAAAAATTGTAGAAAATATTAAATGCATTATGCACTGCAGCTAAGTCAAAGCTGCTATGCATATTGCAGATTAATTATTCCAATTTGTCATTACTTATTGATTTAAGAAATGAAGATAATAATTTTTCTATTGATCGACGTATCAAAGAAAAAATTGACCGGAAAACTTCATCAGAAGCGCCGATATCTCATCAAACGAATAAATATTAAATGATTCAGACATCATGCTAGAATTTATTAATGTTAATATAGACTATAGAAATCCATCAGAAATTCAAACATTGTATCATATACTACAAATAAAACAACACCTATGATTTACATGTAGTTAAACACAATGTAATATTACACACATATGAGGCATTATAATTATGCCATGTGGAACTCTCCTCTACAAACTATTCCTACATGAATTGAACAGTAACAGCATAAGTTTAGAAAATTGATTGTGCAGGTTAGCATGCAGCCTGATGCAAGATTATCAAAACAAACAGAGTTTACAGGGCCTTTTAGCTGAGGCAGTTTCCCTGCATGATCTGATTAGTATAAAAAAGGTTTCATATTTTCAGAGACAATGAGATACTTGACTGGAGATCCTCTTATACCAATATTAATATACACTGCATGTGAAAACAATGCATACTTTATGAACTTGAAATTTCTATATATTCTTCTTTGCATAAATTATTAAGTTTGTGGCATGTCTCGAGAAATATTGGAAACTCCACAGCTTCAACTTTCTATTTGGAAGACACAGATTTTCACATCTTTATGTAATTTAACAAAAATTGCTGTTCTCCAGACAAAGGAATCAAAAAAAAAAATCTTAAGTGATTTCTCTCTCAGGTCCAGTTGGTTCAAACTGAATGCAAGTGAGTCTTTTGCATTTGAATTACAGTCAATTAGTATTACAACATATCAATATGGGCTTAATTAAAGTGGATTTTTGAATTAATTCTATTTTTAAATCAACGTTTTTCAAGAATTCATGTTTCTCATGAGAAATGCATGAAGTTATGTACAATTCTATTTTCAAGAGAGTGTAAAGGTTAAACCTTATATTTACCAATCCAATCATGAGCACCTTGTTTTTGTGACTTCAAATTCAGAACAAAATGCCAGGCCCTATATATACCATGTATACTGCTAAGATTTCTGAAGGGGTTGCATTGTTCTATACATCTGTATCAGATTTGACATTAATCAGAATACACTGATTATTTGATGTGTTATACATGTAATATGAAGTTCCCTGATTTCAGAAGCTAGGGGTTCAACATTTATCTAGTATCCAATACCATGAAGTAAACTTCTGTGAATCTGCTTCAGTGGTTTTTAAAATGATGTAAAAAAAATGTTTAAACATGCACTGATGAACAGCCAGTTTCCATGACATTGAATAAGAAAAAATGTTGAACTGAAATTGCGCAATTTATAAATTTCAAGTTCTACTCATGCAAACAAAGATAAACAACATCTACGATGATGTCAGAGGACTATGATTCAACGTGAACAGTATACAAAACAGGAAGTACATGTAATAATGACAGCGATTCAGCTGGGATCTTTTATACTGACTTAATAACAAGAAGTTGCATCAACAATACTGAATGCTGGTTATTTTAAATTTTTAACAATGACGACATTCTTTTGCCATATATAATATGGCTTAATATATATTTTTTTCTTAGAAGTAGCATGACTGTGAAATGTAAACTGTTAATCAGATGAGTTTTCCTGATACTGAATTTTCAGTGGAAGCTTTGCAAAAGAAAATGGTACAGTTGAAGCAATATTTATCAATGCATTACCTTCAAAATATCAATTATCAACACAAAAATTCCCTATACAACTTCTTGTTGATCCATTTGTTTGGTTATCTTGCTATACATTAAAGTATTTTGTAATTCAATTCACCTGTGTAAAACTCAGGTTGAAAAACTAGGATGTTTACATAATATACAAACATGCAGTGGTTAATGTTTCGAAATACTTCTGAATTAAAGACCTCAATTTAATACAGTACATTGATAGGTTACAAAATTGTTTTAAATGTCTTTTTTCTTCTAAATCTTGCATTACATTAATGTAAACTGCTAATCAGATGAGTTTTTGTAAAACTGAATTTTCAGTGGAAGCTTTGCAAAAAAAAATGGTACAGATGATTGAGATGAAGCAATATTTATCAATGTATTACCTTCAAAATATTAGTTATCAACACAAAAAATTCCCTATACAACTTCTTGTTGATCTATTTGTTTGGCTATCTTGCTATACATTAAAGTATTTTGTAATTCAATTCACCTGTGTAAAACTCAGGTTGAAAAACTAGGATGTTTACATAATATACAAACATGCAGTGGTTAATGTTTCGAAATACTTCTGAATTAAAGACCCCAATTTAATACAGTACATTGATAGGTTACAAAATTGTTTTAAATGTCTTTTTTCTTCTAAATCTTGCATGACAAATGGGATGCACTAATGCATGTACATGTATAACAACAATTTATATTATAAATGGTATTAGTACCCTGTAAATTATTTAATAATATATTAAGCATGAGGGTATTTCGATAAACTAGAACATTTCCCAACAACCAACTTATAAAACAATGAAATCCAAAATACATCAACTATAATATAAACAGTCCACAACTACTTATGGGATAAACTGATTATACTGTTACATCATCAGCTAATCTTGCATTTTTTTTACGCGAGTGACAATCACAACAATCAAAGACTTACATATCATATTGTGAGCATGCAGTTTGTACAAGCATAAAACATTTGGGCATGTAAACAGGTCACAATCAATAAGAAATGTCCAAAAATACGTATCTCTCTCTGATAGTCAAAGATTAGAATTCCAGTTTACAATTAGATAAGGCAGAGAGATAGGAGAACCATAACCATGAATACATTGTTATTGTGAATACTTGTCATGTTCACAATTTTTTTTTTAATATAAAGAGGTGTTAAAATATTATCCAGTATGAAACCTAATTAATTAGATGCATATATGAGACTCCATGACAAGTTTGTGTATTGGATATATGCTACTCAGGTGACCGTTAAGGCCAATTGGCCTCTTGTTTAATATAAAGAGGTGTTAAAATATTTTTCTTTCAGAAATCTACAGAAAATTTGAGAAAATTCTAACGTTACGCAAGTCACCGAGTGCGATTTTGTTTACATAAAAATCTACACCGTATGGTCCGTAATTCATTCATATCCATGATAGGTAAAAGCCTTAAAGAGATTATCCCTAATAATTAATTCTACATAATTTCAAAATCAAACAGCTATTAAATACCTGTGTTTTGAAACAAAACTTCTTTGCGATAGTAGTGTACTGTTTATATTTTCGTCTAACTTCCCTGTGCAAGTGTCGATGGATTCGGTCAAGACTGGTTTAAATTGAATGTCGATCCCGATCAATATATTAACAGAATTACAGTCGATCTTGCTAAAAGGATTTTAACTTGTTTCTTGAGGAACATTTTGTGTTACGTTAGAGGATTTTTTTTTTTGTTGGAGAGAGGAAGATGCTCGCACGGCAATTCAATTTTCTCCCACAATATTGCACAAAAGTCATACTGTATATATAATATATCATCATTTAATTTTTTTTCACAATAATAAAATCTTTCTACAAATGTATAATTATGTAGTTTTAAAAAAATCAAATGATTTTGTCCGTCCCGTATTTAGCTATAAAAAGTCAAAGTTCATGTTTTCAGTCTGCTACTTGAACTGTTGAATGAACCAGGGACGTCTTGGCAGGATTCATCTGAAAAGGAAAAAAATATCAAGGGAGAGGTAGAAAACAAACAAACGTTTTTTATCAGTATATATGCCGGTATATGAACATAGATAGGTCTTTACAGACACATACTTAAATTCTTTACATTTACGCGATTTAACAAAAGTCTACTTCAGAGACTTGTAATAGACCTTGCATGGCGCTTGTAAAGGTCAAGATCTTATGAATTATACACCAGTAGTCTGTCCCAAATTATTGCTTCCATATTTTTTTTTTTGCGATTTTAATGAAAATACACCTACCTGTCCATCAAATAAAGTTGAAATCAGTAAAACGGGGGTAAATCCAAGATTTCTTCATTCATAAATCATCTGCTGTACCTAGAAAACTCACAGGAACGAAAACAAAATTCTTGTGGAGATTTATAATGGTAAATTTTTCCATTCGATATCATAAATACTAAAGATACCTCGCACAATTCATAAAAGGTTACCATCCGGATACTTTTCATTTCGTTTCAACTTTGCAATGCAAAATCCCCGTGGATTTTTTATATATGTATTAAGAGGCCTATTGGGGGGGGGGGGGGGGTCAAAACAGACAATCAGTATTATTTGGTTTCATTAAATAATGAATGTAATTTGCAGACACGTACCATCGTTTTTGATGCTTTTTGGGGGGAACTAATCCGACAATCCCCCTCCGCAGAAAATCCAGATATATAATCTGGATGAGGGAATATTTCAGTATTCCTATAACTATAGTATTCAATGTGTATTGCTGAACCAGAAAAAAAAACGGGAGTGGGGGGAGCCCGAGGGGTGGTAGGATACTTCGTGCCTGGTTTAGGCTCAAAAGAAAATATAATGCACATGCGCGGATCCAGAAAATTTTTCCAGGGGGGGGGGGTCCGAAGGATAATTGTGTTTGCCAGGGGGGGGGGGGGTCCGCGATAATTTTACTATGTAAATTTAATAAATTTTCATTTTCCAGGGGGGGGTCGGGACCCCCCCGACCCCCCCTCTAGATCCGCGCATGATGCAAAAGGCGGCGGAAGCAGAAACTTGGGACAGAGTGAAACAACCTGGGTATTGTTAAAAAGCATCCTTGAAAATATATATCTCGAATTTCAGAAATGTGTAAACTTTTTTTTTATTTCTTGATATTAAACTTTGATTGTTTTAGTTATCAATTCAGGGTAGAAGACAAGGTGGATTTAAATCTAATTATAGCTCTACAACCAGGAAGTAAATTACACAAAGCTCGTCTTCTCTCACTCTGATCTCAGGGGTGTCATCGCAGGCCATAATGGCTGAAATACATTAACGGTCACCTGGATTTAGATCAAACGGTGAGTTGGTATTTCCTGTGTCTGATAAAATAAAACGTTACTTAGAACGTTCAAATCTCACAGCGGTTAAGAATTCGACAGATTCTCCTCACCATTATATATATATACTGGATTTACTTCAATCATAATGTCAGTTATGCATGAACGTATTTATACGTATATCTTTAAACCGAAAGTAGTGGCAATTGTTCTGAATTACAGAGATATCGTCAAAATATCCTATTCTAGAACCATTTTAACAAGATCTTGGACTTTCAGACATAATTGAGTGAAGTATGCATAATCTAAGCTCAAAAGCATGCAGGTAAATCTTGTCGATTTCAAAGAGAAATTGAATCATGGCTGAGAGAGACTATGCTGTTTGACACAACTACCAAAAGTCCAAGCTCTTGTTACTAGTGAAAATGTTAACATTAAAAGTTTAAAATTTATCAATTTAAACTAAAACTGTTATAGTTAAGTTTAAATTGATAAATTTTAAACTTTTAATGTAACAAAAAGAAAGTTTATTTGATATGAAATAAAGGAACGTAGCATCGGGGGGAGGGAGGGAGAGCGGACCCACCCTCCCCCCACTTTTTCTCGCAACAACAAATTTTCTTATATAAAAAAAGTGAATTATCATGGAGTTGCCCCCCCCCCCACACTTTTTTGGAGTATGGGAAAAATTGGAATGGAAATAAGGAAATAAATAGTGAAATTGAAGTTATGTAGATGTACTTTAAAGCCAGTCACATGGTTGTTCCATTTGCTGTTCTAAGATTACCGTTATATGCTACATGTATAATACCTGCAATTGGGTTAATAATGTTTGTGTGGGGGGGGGGGGGGGGGTGGCGATATGAATTTTAATGCATATAATATTTTGATAGCAAATATTGTGAGAGCATCTTTAAATGTAAGTGTACTTTTCTCTTTTCAGATGGCATTATCTGAATCCCAAATACCACCTGACGCCCAGCATTATTTAGTGTGTGGCACTGAAGACTGTAAGAAGAACTGCCAGTTTTACTGCAATGACTGTCACCAACCATTGTGTGAACAATGCAAAGATGAACATCAGAAGAATAAGAAAACCAATAACCATGAAGTGGTTCCTTATAAACAACGAAAACGACCGCTTCCTGTGGAGAAATGTAAAATCCATCCCACAAGAAACATAGAACTTCTCTGTGAGGAATGCCAGATTCCCATTTGTTCTAAATGCACAGCCACAAAAGAACATCGCGGCCATGCATTTACCGACCTAGAATTTGTCTTTGATGAAAAGGTGTCCTTAAAATGTCATGAAGAAATTGCCAAGATTCGAAATTATTTTGATCCAGTTTCTCAAGATTTGAAAAAGGAAATTGCTGGAGATGTCACAGAAATAAAGAAGATCATGGAAGATATAAGAACATCCATGAAAGCTGAAGCCAAGTCAGTCAAACAAATAGTAGATACAATTACATCAGAGAAAATAGAACAGGTCAACAAAATAGAACAGTCATTATTGCAAACATTAAACAACCAAAACCAACAAATTGATGATTACATTAACTCTCTCAATGATTTAATCAAAAGATTTTATGGTTACCTATCTCCTTCAAACATAGAACAATTAACATTTGCCCTCAAATCAGAAAACTTCATTATACGACCCATACCAGAGACATCCAAACCAGTCCCACCCGTATTTACTGCTGGTCAACACAGCAAGGAAGATGTCGCCAAACTACTGGGTAAAATAACTGTTCCTAAAGCTAAACCAGAGAACAGAAAAACAAAACCCATGGAGACTGCCTCTACACAGTTGAAACCTACAGGGAAACAGAGGAATCAAGACAGAGAGAAATCTGACGTGAAACAAACACTGTGTCTGTCTTCCTCTGTCACCAACGTCAGGGAGTACAAAGTACCAGGTGTTGGTCGTGTATTTCATATATCACTGGGTAAATCAGGCAGACTGTGGTTCAGTGATTATGATGGTAACCTTGTCCAAACAGATCCACAGGGGAATCAGCTACAGAAGATACAAACCAGTGGTCAAGATGAAGGCTACCACACAGTCACACAGGACGGGGGTCTGATCTATACAGACAAAGAAAACAAAGTCATCAATAGGATAACATTAGATAATACAATCACTGAATTCATAAAAACAGGAGACTGGAGACCAATCAGTATACACTCCTCCCAAATCAATGGGGACATACTGCTGGGGATGAAGGAAGATGAAGAGGCTAAAGTCACCAGGTACAACAAGACAGGGACAGAAATACAGAACATGGAGAGAGACCACAAAGGAGAGGTACTGTATAGTGGCCCACACTACATCACAGAAAACATCAATGGTGATGTCTGTGTATCAGACTATGATTATAATGCTGTAGTGGTGGTGGATAAATCAGGACAACACAGGTTCTCCTACACAGGTCAGGAGTCAGGGTTTGGTCCCTATGGAATATGTACTGATGTACTTGGTCACATCCTGGTGTGTGATACTTACAGTTACACAGTTCATCTTCTGGATCAGGACGGTCAGTTCTTGTCTTTACTACTCACATCACAACAAAGGGTAGATGATCCCCGTAGTGTGTGTGTGGATGATGAGAACAATCTCTGGGTGGGACAATGGGGCACCAACACAGTGACAGTGTACAAGTATTTACAGTGAACATTATACACGTATGTCCATACAGTAATTATATACTTTGTGTGTGTGTGTTGTGAGACAATGTAACAACAACACTGTGATAGTGTACAAGGACTAGTATACACAGTGTACATTGAAGTACATGTACATCATTTATGTAACCTGTGTATGTTTATTCTTAATATTGATTTATTGATCATTTTCATTGCTGAAGAATTGACAATTAAATATGTATGTATAATTATGTATTAACAAATTAGTTTTTAATAGCTACTAGAAATTTGTTTGAATCTTGACAACATCATAGCTATAAAATAACAAATAAAATTCTATACAATGCTATCCAACTCTGATTGAATCAATGAGTCGATTTTCCGAATATTTTAAAGAAGGGATAACAAAACAAGAGACTCAATGTCCTGAATGGTCACCTGAGTATGATGCAAAGCCTGTTTATTATCTACACAATCACAATGGAAAGATATACAAAGGAATAACGTTGAGGGATTAATGTAGGAAACAAGTTTTAAATTAAAACATTAAATCGAATTCTCTTCAATGTGAAGTACTAAGTTATTGATATTTATTCGCTATATTTAAGTAAGCAAATATAAGTCAATTATTATATCAACCTGAGTATCTGTTACAATAAAGAATATACATATACCTTTACAAAAATTAATCAAACACCCAGCCCATTAGACCTATAAGTCACTGTCAACTTTCTGTAATTTTTAATGCATGTGTTAGAATTTACTTTGTCGGGAGTTGAAATAAATTAATTTTAACTGAATTATCATGAGTTAAATAAAAAGTATTTAGTAACCTTAAACTTTAATAAGGTACACTTCTGGGATTGTTATACATGTATATACAAATTCATTTTAGAATTAAGTCAGTGGCGTCAAAAGCAAATTGAAAGTGGGGTGGGGTGGCTAGACTAAGACAGAAAATCTTTACAAGCAAAAACTAAAACCTAATTCCACCAATCATGAAAATCTTAATCCGTGTGGTTTTTTTTTTGGGGGGGGGGGGCGCTAGCATACGTACGACTCCATCTTCTCAATATTTCAAACTTTTTTTTTTGGAGGGGGGGGGGGGGGGCTAAACCGTCTATGATGCCATTTGCCTAATGGTAAGGTCTAATTTTGCAATAAAAGTGAGTCCCTAGCCCCCCCCCCCCATCCCCCCACCCGGTTCCGACATCTATGAAAGTGGAATTCATGCTCAATTTCGTCTTCAAGTTACAGCAGCTTGCAGGTACGCTCAGTAACAGGTTCACACCGAAATCGGCCGGTCTCTATATCCTTTGCGGTAGTACATGTACCTAACACCAAAACTGAGCCATTGTTGATTTAATATGTTAAGGAATGTTCATCGAGATGTATAAAACTGTTGGACCCCACTCCCCCAACCCCAAACACCTTGACCACTGACTCAACGTTCATGAATTTACTATAGTAATAAATTCAGTAGAGGCCCCTTTACTCATCCTAATGATGCACTCCGTTTGCCCGCTAGATGCCGTCATAAGAAGACACAGGGACAGATATACATCCCTGAATGATCTGATGTAAACAGTTCCGTCCGAGAACGTACAATACTTCTCGACAAAGGATTCTCTATTCATCATGAAATCATTTATTATATATGCATGTTTATGGTGAGATCAGCTTACTGCATAAAACCAGAATTTTTTTTATATAAAATTTGTGAATGTGTATCCCGTATGCATTAATATACATGTACGTGTATTTTTTAAAGAAATTAACCCATCCCTAAAACGAATATTTAATTTTTATGAAAAAAGATTATGATAATTGTGACACACTTCCCTTTTACATGTAAAAACATAATGTAATTTCTGTGAAACACGACGTGTCATTTTAAATTGTGTGTAAACTCGTACTAGAAATATTTAGATTTAAAGAAAAGATAAAACATATACCAATTTAAAATAAAATGATCTCAAAGAAGTAGACAAACTGAACTTTAAAAGAAATATTAGTTATGTAAAACATTTTTTATTTTATTTATGTAAGGGATAGGGGTTAAATAAATTGTTAAAGGTAAATTGAGTTATGTCCCTTACCCTAGTAAAAACATAAAATTTCCCTCAAAATCAAAAGAGCATTATGATTTGGTATCATGACAGGGTTTTTTTCAACCCCTTCATCTCAGTTAATTTCAAGGAGTTTAATTTCTCCTCCTGGGGTACCATAAACAGCAAGCTAAAAGTCGTCCGAAGATGTTTGCCTGAAACGGAAAAGAGAAACATAATGGAAAAAGCCATTACATGACGTGCGGCTATTTAGAATTAACCCTAATGAAAGCATAGTACAAGCATATAAAACATTATGCGTGTAATATCGCTTGTTACAATATTTAGCAAGTCATTACAATACCCGTGCATGATTAAAACTGAAAGCGATTCTTTCGTGTTTCTTGCACATGACGCGTCATGCAATGATACATGCATCTATTTAAGATATATTCAAGTACCTAAACGTTTGACATTTTCTATTACATATATATTCATGTAACTTTAAGCATGTCGATAAAAGTCAAAAATGAGTTCATTTCATGTGCGTTAAAAAACGTCAAATATTTTACATGTTTAGTTTAGCGATTTATATAACACAAACTCAAATCAGACATCAAAGCAAATATTATTGATAAGAAAACTTACTTGATGAAAATTTACAACAACTGGCAGGGGCTCTAATTACATGTAGCTAAAAATGTACGCGCTGTTACAGTATCGACTCCACCTTCCATGTGCACTGATACATGTAGTACATTTGATTATATTTAAAAATTAAAATATTACTTTGTGTGTTATAACTTTCCTTCTCAACTTCTTCGATTTAGTGGAATAGGCAGACGGAATCTTGAACAGCATTGTGGCCTTAAAACAGATATAAACAACCCTTCATCATTTAATGTTTACTGACCACGCACAGCGTTGAATATGCATGAAACACATACCATATATTAATTTGTTTTCATTTCCAAATATTTAACGATTTTCCGAGCCTATAACCGAAAGTCTCCTATCAACCCGTAATGAAATTGTTCATAGGAATGTTACATTAATGGTTCTAAATCCTAGTTTTCTAAGCTTAACTACAATGTATAACAATCTATAATGTTATAGTTAAGTTTAGAAATCTTAAATGGATTTTTAACTTTGAATGTAAAATGATTAACTACACAAGGTTATTTATTGATTAATATATTAATTATGTCAGGTTGTTAATTTTGAATTTTCCGGGTTGCAGTATATACAATTTGATTTTCAATGTTGTGGCAAATTTCGAAATTTATTCGTCATGACAAATATCTCAGAAATTTATCGATTTATACATGCATACAAGTATGATATATGTAAATATATCCGCTTCTCATCTAGAACTGTTCAATGGTCAGCTCTGACAAAGACCGTGTCAAAAGACAGAACATGTAGAAATATATGAAATAATTATTACATTTTCAATTATGTTTCCTTCATATTCCTGAGAACTTTTTAACTTGCTGTTTATTTCTTGATTCATCTTTTTACCATCAAAGCGACAAAATCAAGAACATTTAAAACAGCTACATGTAGATACATTTATCTGTAATTTGAATACAGTTATAAAAAAGGTGTAGAAGTTTTTAATGCAGTTCAACTTCCTATAGACACAGCGTGAAGCCTGGACAGGACCTGTAAATCTAGTGCCATTTTGGGATTTTTTTTTCTTTGAAATTGGATTTTCCCTACTTTAATCTTTGAATTTCCAACTCTAAAGCTGCTGTTTATTATTTAAAATTGTTTATCATTCAGAGTTGTAAATATATATAAAATAAATGTAATTAAGAGAATAAAGAAATTGTTAATTATCTAAGAGTTTGGGTGGTTAAAAACCAAGCAAGATGTACAACCCATCGGCTCATAATTAACAGTGGAAATCAATTTAAAAAGAAACAATGAGTCTCTCTTGAACATTTTGATAGGGAAATGCCAAAAGTCAATATTCATGAATAAATGCTAAAGTGTTTGTATAACTTTTGTTTTACTACAGAGTAATACGGTATTTGAAATTACTCGAGCGCTTTATTTTATATATAAATTGACATGTCCACATTTTATTTTCTTAGTGACATTTTATATTCATATTGATATATGTGAACACTCTACCATTATGTAGTAAGTTCAGAAAACAACATGAAAAGAGATAAAAAAGAAAAGAAAAAGTGTATATAGCACGGAGAGAGAGAGAGAGAGAGAGAGAGAGAGAGAGATTCCTTGAATAAGACTGAATTTCATGGAATTTATTTATACATCGATCGTAACATAAAACATTAGAAGAGATAATATATGTATAAGTACATATACATGAGTTTTATATATAAGTTTCCATTGCTTCCATCAAGCAAACTGTATAAATTATTGAAAATGCGCATCATTGAAATAAGAATGAAACATATTTACTCTCCACTGTTCAGAATATAAGTATTTTGGAACCGTGCGATCGATAATCTCACGATCTATATTCACTGAACATCCGCATTGACCGTTCTGACATCAGATTCAGCGTCATAAAAATTGTTTTTGGATGGATGATACATTTACATGCATGAAATCAAAATAAAATGAGTGGTTTAAATTAATTTTTTCTCTATGCACTAAAAGTGACACGATTATTAATATTATTACTAATTCTGATTAAATTTTAATAAAATACATGATATTGATATCAAGTGAAAGCAACAGTAATCATCTCCGGACGTTTCACTTATCCGGACGATTGGACGAGGGAAGGAAGGCGTCTGGATGCTGAGGCTCCACTGAATAAATCTCTAATATAAAGATTGAAACGGTAGATAACTCTGTACATGTATGACTTCTTCAGAAGATAAACAAAAATAAAGTAGTTGTCCTTCTTGGAAAACTACGGTTCTGCAACCAGTATGAAAATTGTATTTTGTCAAGATAATTATTTTGAGGTGCAAGAAAAATGTAATTAAATAATAATTCGTAGAAAAAGTACATAAGTATCAAATATCACACCCTCATGACTTCCAACATGTAAGATGCAACTTATTTATGTCGATGAGCGACAGGATTGTATAATATGGCGACATGCGACTAATTGTGTCAACATGCTACTGAATTTTGTCGAAATGCGACTTGTCTATGTCAACATGCTACTTATTTATATGACGGCATGCGACTTATTTATGTCAACATACGACTTATTAATGATGACATGTATCTATTTTCTGTTAAAATGCAAATTATTAATATTAATATTCAACATATTTATGTTGACATATGCGAGATAGACATGTTAATAGATAAGTTATTGATGAATTGATGTAATTGTTATATGATTATATGCACTTTATTTATTTATCTCACATGTTTACATAGATAAATTAGATTTCAACATATCTATTCCTCATGTTAACATAGATAAGTTGCATGTCGGCATGAATAAGTCGCTTGTCAACATAAATAATTTGCATGTCAACATATTTATCTTAAATGCCAACATATTTATACTGCATTTCTAAATAAATAAATTAATTGATTAGATGAACATGGCAGTGTTGAAGTCACATGTGAGCAGTTATTAAAAATTTACAACAGTTTAATAAAATAGATTTTGATCTTTTCTTTTTGCATATTATAACAATGTTTTCATGTTGACATAATTATCCTGCATACGTCGACATCATTTTACAGGCATCATGTTGACCTATACTTTGACTATTTCGTGGCTGATGCAATGAAAAATCTCCGTAGACTTTCTATTTTGGGATGTGTATGGAAACCTGAAGCGGTACAGGGGGCGTTTCGTTTTGAACACAAAGGTACTTATTATAATCGAAATATCAGGAGTAAAGTGGTTGAAGCAAAAACTCGAGACAGGGTATAACCCATTTGAGTCATTATTAAAAGTTGATTATATAAATGCATGTAATGCTCTAGATGTCTTATAATGTCTTCTTTATTTTATTATCGACGTTCATTGTCGAAATTATGCATCTTCTACTTACTGCATTTCCAGTTAAACAACATACCGTAGTAACATATATCAACAAGAATACTATATTCAATTTTGCCCAACACTCATGCTGTATGTACAATTATGTTGCGAATAGAGGACTGTATATGTTGTTTGATTTTCTGCTTACATTGTCCCTAGTGGTCATTGCAATCATACAAATTCAGAATAAATAACCTATTCTTTTGAAATATTGTAAAAATCATATGAAATGTATCGCTATGAATTGTTTATAACATTGATCAAGTAAGTAGCATGGGATTGAGTTTTTCGTTTTCCGTTCCGTTCTGCTTTCCGTTTCCCATTTAAACAACACCGGTGTTCCCGGAAGGGTTCTTTAGGGAATGGAGGTGTGCGAAACAGAATTTAAGCAATTGCCAGTCTTAAATGTATTGCATTTTTTAAGAACTTACATAATTTTTTCTACTTGTTAATGATTTAAAATTGAATGCAAATATAACTATTAAAACGCACTGATACTTATGCACAATCATAAACATAATATTTTATTCTCTTTTTAAAGTCAAAATATACAATAATGATGACACATTAGAGTTTAGACATTATTTCAATACAAGCTGTTTTGATAAATACACTCTTTATATTTTTTACTGGATACAGGATTGTCACTGGGGAATGAAACTTGTTATGATACATGTACATGTATAAATATATATATGCGATAAAATCAAAACATAGCAAAATGGTTGAAAACGAAAATGCATTAATTTTGTTATAGAACTGACCCCTCATGAAAGAAACCCCTGATGGAAAATTTAAATAAGTTGAAATGTTTCGTGGGTTTTTTTCACAGCAAACTCAATATTTAAAAAAAAATAGGAATAGTATTAGTGGAACTAAACCACATAAAAATCAAGGTCAAAAACATTCCGATTTCGTCTGACATACAGTAACGCAGTTCAGCAGTTTGCTCCAAGGGCCTCAAAATTGTCATGTTTGTAATAAGCATTTAATTAGGCGGCACCGTTGGTGACTGTTTTGTGTTTGAGAGCCATATCCCTTTTAATTATAACAATAGAATTTAACAACCATCGATTAGATAGAATTAACTCATTTCATTAACTTCTAGTCAAGGTATGGCAACTCATGTTGAAATGTTTTAAATCCTTTATTATATACGTAAGAGTATGTAACTTTTGAGGGAGGGGGGATGTTTGTAGGGTAATTCAGTTTAATGAACCAGCGATTGGCATAATACAGCGAAAGAGAAAAAAACCCATTTTTTATCCAAGTATACCAGTATATAGCCCGGTGTATGAACATATCTTTAAATGTTTACAGATAGGACTTTACAGAGACAGGCATACAGTGTAATTAACTTACATTCTTTACATTTAGGCGATTAACAAACGTCTATTTCGGAGACTTGTAACAGACCTTGGCGCTTTTAAAAAGACACTTATCATGAAGTCAAATAATAGATTTAAGGTCAAAACTGTCTGAATTGTATACCGTAGTCTTTCCCAAATTATAGCTTCCGTAGTTTTTTGGCTGTTTTCTTGAAAATACACTTACCTGTCGATCAAGTAAAATTGAAATCAGTCAAATGGGGTAAATCCAAGATTGTTTCATTGATAAATCATCTGCTGTACCTAGAAAACTCGCAGGGACGAAAACAAACTTGTGGAGATTTTAACAGGCACGAACCATCGTTTTTGAAAGTGGGGGGGGGGGGGCAGACTCATCCAAAAAATCTTGACAAGCAAAAAAAAAAGACAAAAAAGGAAGAAGTTATGTTTCCCAAAATCGTCAAAATCCTAATCCGGGGGAGGGGGGGGGGGGCTTACTATATAACTTCAATTTCACTACTCATTTCCTTATTTTCATATCACCCCCCTGGCCCCCCCGATGCTACGTGCCTGTTTAATGAAAAATTTTTCCATTCGGAAATGCTAGTACTCAGGACACTCGCACAATTCATTAAGGTTATCATCCGGGTACTTTTCATTTCGTTTCAACTTTGCAATACAAAATCCCCGTGGAATGTTTTAGATATGTATTTAGAGGCAAAGGGGTTTTTCAAAACAGACAATTAGGAATTTTTGATTTCTCTAATGAATGTAATTTGCAGGCGCGTACCATCGTTTTTGATGCTTTTTTTTTGGAGGGGGGGGGGGCAGCCTAATCTGACAACCACCCCCCCTCCCTCCTCCGCGGAATTTTCTTACTATAGTATTTAATTTTTATTGCTTTAAAAAAACGGGAGTGAGGGGGAGAGGGTATACATTACTTCATGCCTGGTTTAGGCTCAAAAGTGTACGTGTATTTATGATTATTAAAATATCATGCAAAGGGCGGCGGAAGCAGAAACTTGGGACAGAGTGAAACAACCTGGGTATTGTTAAAAAGCATCCTTGAAAATATTTATCCCAAATTTCAGAAATGTGTAAACCTTTTGTGTCTATATGAGGCATCCGGCAAATGCTTCCACGTGCGCACACATTCCGCTTGTATTAAGAATTGCGATAATAGATTTAACAGTAATGTTTTGAACTGTTTTAAAGAGGTCGTTTTAATTTAATTGTGTCTGAAAAACCATCAAAGTTGGTAGATTCATCGTATAAGGAAAGAGCTCCAAAAAGTTGTTATAGCAAATCATCCTTTTAATTTTTCTGTACAAGTATTTAAAGTTTAGTGAGACATTTCTAGTGATAAATCAAAATTTCAGCGTCAATCGTAGAATTATAAGCATGATATAGAACTTAGAAGTTAATTACATTCAACTTGAGACTTTTAAACTTGGTATTTCCTATTCAGAATGAACAAAAGTATGGCCTCAGTTCTGTGAGCAAAGCTCTGTATCTTGCTTATAATTCGAAACTTGACACAACTGAAAATGATTTAGACTGAAAATGCAGAGCATCTTAACAAAACACGTTGCATTATAATCAACCATAACGTAGAGATCATACCGAATTACCAATAAAATGTATAGTATTTATAATATAATATGTTGTTAGTGCATCAGATTATGCTAATTTTGCACAGGTAAAATATTAACTGTCTGATTTACCGAAGTCTATATTTGATTCGATACGTAAAAATTCCAAAATACAGGCAATATTTCTTCTCAAGTTAAAAAGCATAAACGAAATTCAAAACAACGTAAAACCACAGTCATGAGTGAAAAGGTCAACGCATCACTTCAAGGAAATTGGCACAAATTTATTTAGCATGTTTCAAGTATCCCTTCGCATGTAAACTGTTGCACAACAAGTAAAATCATCTTTGTCAGTTTGACCCGTTTGCCATGCGTCAACATTCAAACTTGGCTGCCTTTGATAGGACACAGACCACAATTATTTTTCCCTCTTATTCCTTTATACAAAAATAAATCATATAAAAAATTCCACTGGCTCAAATGAGTTCAAATACAGCATACCTATAGAATGACACTAGTCCAACAACATATCCAAACTACAGGAAAATCAATTGAGAGAGGACTGAGATATGGCCTCTAAAACAACCCCTACCATGCAAAATTCACTTTCACTTTGGAATTTGTGTAAACATTGGCCTCTTTACACCCTTTCTATTGCGCCTGTAAAGATAATTTTTCTAAATTTTTTCCTGCCTGTATTTTTTTCAAACCTTCTTCTTTCCATCCATGCCATAAAAGGAACCACATTCGACCATTTAGTACCCCTAGGAATTTTTGAAATGATACATACATTTTTAGAATGGAATTACTTGCGTGGTCAATGAGCACAGGATAAAAATAGTGGTATGTGACCTAATAATTACACAATTCTTCTTTGATTTTGATTAAACCTGGTAGGTTGACACTTATACATACAATACACCTCCCTCTGAAATTTGGCAGGAATTGTGTATTCTGCATCAGAGTTATAGGCCTTTGAAATCTGGTCCAGGAAGGCTGAAAAAACATGCAAAATCTAGCACGTTACACACAATATTCAAATTTCAAGAGCTACATTTAATATTAATTACTTGTCAAAAGTTTCATTAATCTATTACATTCATTAACCTAACATGTCTACATGATGATGCTAATTATGATTTAATTCTTTTACACCTGGAACTATTTTTTGGAAATTTTTGAAAGAAATACCCTAAATATGGCTAAATTTTTCAGAAAATGCCAAAAATGAAACATTTAATCACATGCTATGAGCTTGAAAAAATATTTTAAAAATTCTGCATTAAGTTTGCTATAGAAATCAGGTATTTTGATTAATATACAGTGGCTAATCCGTTTACAATAAACTGATAATCACATAGAACCATTTCACACATTTCCAGGAAATGGCACTTGCTGACCAAAGTAGATTAACTCAGGGTACACAGGGCTGATATGGATAGGCATCAAATGCCTTTTGAAAAAAAAACCTAACAATTTAGAAGAATTTAGAATTAATTCTATTTGTCTATTCATTACATATACACTGAATAAATTACTTAAATGTACCCTTATTCATAAGGAGCCTTGGTTCATGAAAACTGTACTCTTAAAACAAAGGGAGATAACTCTACACATTAAAATCCAAAGTAGGGAGTTTTTACAAACGTTAACGAGAAACTATTTTAGAAATTACAAGTCCATCACCTTCTTCCAGCATTATCTGGTGTGATTAATTTTGAGATCATACCTTTTGTAACGAGGGTTCACCATTCAAAGTCATGGGTTTCTACATACATTGTGCATTCAGAGGTGAAAATGTCTGGTATGTTACCATGAACAATGATGACCAAGACTCAAATTAATGATGAGAGTGCCAAAAAGATATTACTACAGTATTACAAATAGTAAAGCTTCTAGCAGACCTCATATATCTTGGGCAATCACTGTTCAATGCCAGCAACCAAACTCATACACATGCTACATTTGTTAGAAGTTACATTTCTAGGCCACAAAAGAGGGGGGAAAACTGACATAATAAGACTTTAAAGCAGTAATTTAAATAAAATTTTGCAATGCATTGATAATTTAGATGCTAAAATGACTATTTCTAACCAGTAAAATATATATGTCTCATATTAAATATCTATACATGAAGGTTAACATATTCTAAAGTACTGAGGAAAATATTGTGATGCCTACTCACCATCAGATTTCAGGTGTTAAGAAAAATACGAATAAATGAATAAAATCAACTTACCATTTGTTTTTTTCTTCATTATTTCTCTGTCAAAATGGTGTTAACTGGAAGGTTGGGGTGGGGGGCAGCAGGTGCCCCTTTACCAGCTTGTATGTCCTGTCATGCAATCTGCTAGGAAGTGAAATATGTCATCATTCATAGTAATCATAAAGTAACATAAGCCCTACTTTCCTCTTTATAATTTTAATCAAAATAATATTAAAGGAAATACATATATATTTTTTTTAACATGTAATATGATTAATAGGAGAGAGAGAGAGAGAGAGAGAGAGAGAGAGAGAGAGAGAGAGAGAGACTTTAAGACTAAAGTAGCAAGGGACAGTTTCGAATAAAGTACCCGTCAATATTTTTGTAAAATTGAGTTCTAGTTGCTGTACTTGAAGGCTTATGAGTGTTGCTAAAATTCATGAAATGATTTTTAATGATTATCATTAGTTAGAGGGGTGTCTGTTGTTGAAATTGATATGCAATATGTAGGCCCCTTATGTTATGTACATGAGAATCAGAAGTAAAATGCGAAACCTGCGGCTGTGACAGCTGTTGTGCTGACTTTACACAGTGAAATTGCAAATTACAGACGGGAGGTAAAATAACACGAAAAGTAGGTGGATGGGACATTGTAAACTATACACCAGTAAGTTTCTGACATGTGATAGTGCAACATGCACGCGGTACGGAAGGTCAACCCTCTGCAGGGAATTAGCTGGGGGAGGTCTAAAAAGCTGAAAAATTAGCAAAATATGAAAGGGTAAAAAACTCATAAAATCCAGTATGTAGAGAATTTTACAGGTTTTGACTAAAAATTTTCTTCAGAAATTGGTGATTGGCCTTATAGAGAGTGAATTAAAGGTATCTGTGCTGAATGGGAACTGAGGAAATTCTAGTTACAGAGTTCTGAAGACATGCATCCCTTGGCTACAATGAATTGTATCAAAAAAAAAACTGTCCCCTGCCACCTAAATAACTTAATGACAAATCGACCAATTCTTTTATGATTTGGGTGATAAGTAAAGTTAACATTAGAAATTGTTTTTAGACATTTTGCAAGTACTTACGTCCCCTGTTTGACTCATTGAAGACACCATGCTGTTCACACCACGTTGAAATCCATTTCACACAGTTTTACCGTTATTTTTTCATATTATCAGCCAAAATTGAAAAAAAAACGACAAAATGTCATTATTCATCCTAATTGTTTGAAAAATAACGAAAAATTAGACTTAAGTTGATAAACGTAGATTTTGACCTTTGACCTGATAGGGCACAGACCACATTGTCAATTATTTTGCCCTTATTCCTTTATACAAAAATAAATCATATAAAAAATTCCACTGGCTCAAATGAGTTCAAATACAGCGTACCTATAGAATGACACTAGTCCAACAACATATCCAAACTACAGGAAAATCAATTGAGAGGGGGACTGAGATATGGCCTCTAAAATAACCCCTACCATGCAAAATTCACTTTCACTTTGGAATTTGTGTAAACATTGGCCTCTTTACACCCTTTCTATTGCGCCTGTAAAGATAATTTTAAATTTTTTTCTGCCTGTATTTTTTCAAACCTTCTTCTTTCCATCCATGCCATTAAAGGAACCACATTCGACCATTTAGTACCCCTAGGAATTTTTGAAATTATTCATACATTTTTGAATGGAACTACTTGCGTGGTCAATGAGCAGAGGGTAAAAATAGTGGTATGTCAACTACACAATGAACTTTTGTTTTCGATATGGAATACCGAACCGGAATTTATAAACTAATTGACAGCGATTATCTCTTTGTTTTTATTTTCATTAATTGCTCAAAATTGAAACAGAGTTCGCCAATAATTTTTGCAATTTATATTTTCCTTTCCATAAGGATTATTTATGCAAAATTACGTTGAATTTGACTCAATAGTTCTTGAGAAGAAGATTTTTTAAAATGCAACCCCCCCTTTTTCTACAGTTTCGAGGTTTTCTCCGTTTTAAATAAAGATTGGTCTTTCATTTCTGCAATTTATAATCATCTTTCTATAGGGATGCTTTGTGCCAAATTTGGTTGAAATTGGCAAAGTGGGTTTAGAGAAGAAGTTTAAAATGTGAAAAGTTTACAGACGGACGGACAGACAGATGGACGACGGACAAAAGGTGATCAAAAAACCTCACTTGAGCTTTCAGCTCAGGTGAGCTAATAATATTTAGTACAATTATTTAAGAAAAGCAATTGCATCGCTGAATACCATTATTATACAATTTTCCCACTTCTTTACACAAATCCGCTCTAAAAATAACTCTCGAGTTAATTTTTTGAAGAATCTAAAAATACGTACATTAAAAATTTCTGATTTGCCAACTTTTTCTAATGAAGTTTAATTCAACAAGCAAGCTTCCACTGCAGACACTAATACAAGAAGCGTGTAACTTCTTTTCTTGTACACACAAGATAATTTGTTGATTAAATATGAATTTGGTAAACAGCTAGTCTCTAAAACTATGCAAATAATGCCCCCCCCCCACTTCTACAGACAAGATTTTAAATCGTAAATAAGAAAGTTTACCATATGGAACAAACAGCTCTCAACGATTTTGAGCTAATTTTCCTTCTAAAATTCTAAAAATAAAAACAAATCTGGAAAAATCCAGTTATGACGAACACAGTTTGTTGCAATTTTGCCTTTAGGCACCAAAATAATGATTTGTACACGTCAATATTTTACTGAGTAAAAAAAGGAGAAACGAAACAAACCACATACACGGAAATACCACCTTTAAGTATCAGGCGTCCTTTTTCCACGACACGATTAATGTGAACAATGAGGATTTTTGCATCATCACACAAGATTTATTTTATCTTTTCATTCATAATGTCATCTTGTCACATCTTCCCTTTATCGTAAATAACTGATCATGTCAAAACACTCCAATAAAATGTCATAATCTGATTTTACTTTCTACTTGCCTGAATTATTAAAAGAGGTAGTAAACATTCTTTTTTCTAGATCTGGCTATAAAAATGCCGACCACTTTAATTCATATGTCTTTTATTAATTTTAGGAATAAAATCTTGCATATATAACATTATAATGATAATACGATATTGAGTACCATGAATAGAAAAATATATACTGATACTTGTATGTTTACCTATTTCTAAAAAAACTTATATTGCAGGAACTCTTAGCTTTTTCTTTAGTGAAATCTATCCACTACATTTTCATCCACATTATATGCATGCAGTGATATTCGTTGCATGGCTCAGGGTTGTCTCTAAGACAGGGGGGGGGGGGAATTCCCCTTCCTATAATGCCTTAATTTAAACCGGACTGCTATTGCATTTCAAACACAATCTAGGTATAAGCTAGACCCCCTGATTCCTTTCAACTTGTTTATTTCTTGATTACTTCAATTTTTAAAGACAACCCCGATTGTTATATATATCCATAAGGCACACAGTGGGGTTTTTTTTCACCAATTTGGGACTGGGCCCTTTCAATTAGGAAAAATAGCAACAAAACTAGAAAATTGGGAAAATGGTTTTTATTTGTTATGATGAAATTTTATGATTTCTATCATTTATTCAAATACTAATTAAAGCACAAATGACAATGCTTCTTTTCTAGAGTTTTTCAAATTATTTACAATTCTATTCAGTCTTTCTTGAAAATTTTGACAATTTGTGCAAAGTGGGTTTTTAAATAAAATTGGGAATTTTCTGTCAATATTATTAACAGAATTATAGTCAATCTTGCTAAAAGGATTTTAACTTGTTTCTTGAGGGAAGGCAGGCACATAGCATCGTTTTTGAAAGTGGGGGGGGGGGGCAGACTCATCCAAAAAATCTTGAAATAGGGAAAATATTAGGAAATTTTGGCCCCAAATCAGGCCAAAAAAAAACAACAACACTGGCTTATCAACTTGAATCAATCAAATTCCGAGCCTAGTAGCTTGACTTACACTGCATGTGCATCAGAAGATTGTGGACTGTTTGCAAAAACATGAAACATTATCGTTTTTTTAACACGTAACATTGAGGATGGGGCACTTATAGACATTGCTAACTTTGATTAAGTTTCCTATAAATTCAATACTGTGTAAGATTGAAGGAAAAAGTATGTGGCTACACTGAACGTTTCCAATCAATAAATTAAAAAAACAACTGTATTCACAGAGTATGATCAATGTGACCTTGATCTTAATCAACGACCTTGAACTTTCACAATTCAGTTACCTTTAAGTACTGGTCATCATGTTTAAAGAGTTTTTTTTTAAAATATCAAAGATTTTAAATTCTTGACAGCTTCCAGACCAAACTTATACCAGTATTTAATTTAAAAATTGTAGAAAATATTAAATGCATTATGCACTGCAGCTAAGTCAAAGCTGCTATGCATATTGCAGATTAATTATTCCAATTTGTCATTACTTATTGATTCAAACATCATGCTAGAATTTATTAATGTTCATATAGACTATAGAAATCCATAAGAAATTCAAACATTGTATCATATACTACGAATAAAACAACGTCTATGATTTACATGTAGTTAAACACAATGTAATATTACACACATATGAGGCATTATAATTATGCCATGTGGAACTCTCCTCTACAAAGTATTCCTACATGAATTGAACAGTAACAGCATAAGTTTAGAAAATTGATTGTGCAAGCTAGCATGCAGCCTGATGCAATATTATCAAAACAATCAGAGTTTACCAGGCCTTTTAGCTATGTAATTTAACAAAAACTGCTGTTCTCCAGACAAAGGAATCAAAAAAAAAAATCTTAAGTGATTTCTCTCTCAGGTCCAGTGGGTTCAAACTGAATGCAAGTGAGTCTTTTACATTTGAATTTCAGTCAATTAGTATTACAACATACCAATATGGGCTTAAAGTGGATTTTTGAATTAATTCTATTTTTAAATAAACGTTTTTTTTTAATTCATGTTTCTCATGAGAAATGCATGAAGTTATGCACAATTTTATTTTAAGCGAGTGTAAACTTTAAGGTTAAACCTATTTACCAATCCAGTTATGCTGCCTTGTTTTTGTGACCTCAAATTCAGAACAAAATGCCTATATACCATGTATACTGCTAAGATTTCTGAAGGGGTTGCATTGTTCTATACATCTGTATCAGATTTGACATTAATCAGAATACACTGAAATAACTTGATGTGTTATAATATGAAGTTCCCGGATTTCAGAAGCTAGGGGTTCAACATTTATCTAGTATCCAATACCATGAAGTAAACCTCTGTGAATCTGCTTCATTGGTTTTTAAAATGATGTAAAAAAAAAATTTTAATTAACATGCACTGATAGACAGCTAGTTTCCATGACATTGAATAAGAAAAAATGTTGAACTCAAATTGCGCAATTTATAAATTTCAAGTTCCACTCATGCATGCATACAAAGATAAACAACATCTACGACGATGTCAGAGGAACATGATTCAACGTGAACAGTATACAAAACAGGAAGTACATGTAATAATGACAGTGATTCAGCTGGGATCTTCAATACTGACTTGACAAGAAGTTGCATCAACAATACTGAATGCTGGTTTTTTTTTTGATTTTTAACACTGACGACCATTGTTTTGCCATATATAATGGCTTATGTATTTCATCTTAGAAGTAGCATGAATGTTAAATGTAAACTCAGCTAATCAGATGAGTTTTCCTAAAAATGAATTCTCAGTGGAAGCTTTGCAAAAGAAAATGGTACAGTTGAAGCAATATTTATCAATGCATTACCTTCAAAATATTAGTTATCAACACAAAAAATTCCCTATACAACTTCTTGTTGATCCATTTGTTTGGTTATCTTGCTATACATTAGAGTATTTTGTAATTCAATTCACCTGTGTAAAACTCAGGTTGAAAAACTAGAATGTTTACATAATATACAAACATGCAGTGGTGAATATTTCGAAATACTTCTGAATTAAAGACCTCAATTTAATACAGTACATTGATAGGTTACAAAATTGTTTTAAATGTCTTTTTTCTTCTAAATCTTGCATTACATTAATGTAAACTGCTAATCAGATGAGTTTTCGTAAAACTGAATTTTCAGTGGAAGCTTTGAAAAAAAAAATGGTACAGATGATTGAGATGAAGCAATATTTATCAATGTATTACCTTCAAAATATTAGTTATCAACACAAAAAATTCCCTATACAACTTCTTGTTGATCCATTTGTTTGGTTATCTTGCTATACATTAAAGTATTTTGTAATTCAATTCACCTGTGTAAAACTCAGGTTGAAAAACTAGGATGTTTACATAATATACAAACATGCAGTGGTGAATGTTTCAAAATACTTCTGAATTAAAGACCTCAATTTAATACAGTACATTGATAGGTTACAAAATTGTTTTAAATGTCTTTTTTCTTCTAAATCTTGCATGACAAATGGGATGCACTAATGCATGTACATGTATAACAGCAATTTATATTATAAATGGTACATGTATTAGTACCCTGTAAATTATTTAATAATATATTAAGCATGAGGGTTTTTAAATAAATTAGAACATTTCCCAACAACCATCTTATAAAACAATGAAATCCAAAATACATCAACTATAAAATAAACAGTCCACAACTACTTATGGGATAAACTGATTATACTGTTACATCATCAGCTAATCTTGCTTTTTTTTCACTCGAGTGACAATTACAACAATCAAAGACTTACATATCATATTGAGAACATGCAGTTTGTACAAGCATAAAACATTTGGGCATGTAAAGAGGACACAATCAGTACGAGATGTCCAAAAATATGTATCTCTCTCTGATAGTCAAAGATTAAATAGAATTCCAGTTTACAATAAGATAAGGCAGAGAGATAGGAGAACCATACACATGTATACATTGTTATTGTCAATACTTGTCACGTTCACCATTTTTTTTTAATATAAAGAGGTGTTAAAATATTTTTCTTTCAGAAATCCACTGAAAATTTGAGAAAATTCTAACGTTACGCAAGTCACCGAGTGCGATTTTGTTTACATAATCTACCGTATGGTCCGTAGTTCGTTCATGTTGATGATAGGTAAAAGCCTTAAAGAGATTATCCCTAATTATTAAGTCTACATAATTTCAAAATCAAACAGCTATAAATACCTGTGTTTTGAAACAAAACTTCTTTGCGATAGTAGTGTACTGTTTATATTTTCGTCTGACTGATCTGTGCACCAAAGTCAAGCTAGCACGCACTAACTTCAACGCACTAAATCCGTTCTAAATATGCTTATCGACTAGTTTTTCGATCCCGACGGGAAAATATCCCTCGGTAAATAGGCGCAAGGCGCCTAAACTAGGACTTGTGACAATTAGGTGACCCCGGATTCCTGAGGGTGGGGGTCCTGCCCGGGGGTGACCGGTCTCAGAACCTTCAATAATTATGCCGTTCTTGGCGCCACGGCCCCCTGAATAATCGTTATAATAACTATATTATCATATTATATAGGGACATAAACAAGGCGCAGGGCGCCTAAACTAGGACTTGTGACAATTAGGTGACCCCGGATTCCTGAGGGTGGGGGTCCTGCCCGGGGGTGACCGGTCTCAGAACCTTCAATAATTATGCCGTTCTTGGCGCCACGGCCCCCTGAATAATCGTTATAATAACTATATTATCATATTATATAGGGACATAAACAAGGCGCAGGGCGCCTAAACTAGGACTTGTAACAATTAGGTGACCCCGGATTCCTGAGGGTGGGGGTCCTGCCCGGGGGTGACCGGTCTCAGAACCTTCAATAATTATGCCGTTCTTGGCGCCACGGCCCCCTGAATAATCGTTATAATAACTATATCATTTATAAATACCAGGGTTCACGTCAAAACATGGCTGACGAAAAATAATCCCAGAGTTATTCCATTTACATCGGGTTATTTGCCGATGGCAGGGACTGAATTTTTTATGAGATAAAACTCAACACGTTAGAAGTCTGAGAGTCTGATACATTCTTAGTTTTTAGAAAAAAAAATCAAGATCACTAGAGGACGGTGTGGGGGAGGGGGTGGTAGTGAAAAGGCCCTGACTTGATTTCAAATTTGAAGGTGTGTGTGTTTCTTGCTACCAATGTTTTATTTATACAATGTAATTTTATTTGATAAACTGTTTACGGGAATATTTCAAAAACTTTGTTTTGATTTTACATGCAAATAAAGTTTTAAATATTTGGTAAAATTTTATATTTCATGCACTACAATATTTAATATTGTAGTGCTACCTCCAATCAAACTGTTTTATCCTTAACACTTATGATGTCTGTATATGAGATCATAACTTAAGTTATTTTTCATCTTTATGACAGAATCGTTTGTTAATTAGATGGTCATTTTATTTTTGGAAAGATTGTAAGCGCATATATATTTTCCTTTTGTGTGGTGTGAAATGGCTCGTTATCAAACACTGGTTGTAGGGTCATTCGAGTAGTCAGAAGGATCAATTCCATTCAATTCTTTATGTCTTTAAGCATTACAGCTTATCAGAGCAATACATGTATATATATATATATATATATATATATATATATATATATATATATATATATATATATATATATATATATATATATATATATATATATATATATATATATATATATATATATATATATATATATATATGTCCAAATAAAATAAAGGACATACAGATTTTGTCAATGCATAAACATGATGACCTTTGCTCATCTCATTCCTCTCATTCACTTACACGCACACGTACACCCTCTCATGCATTAAAAATAAATGGTTAAGGTAAGGTTGTATATTAGAAAATAAAGGAAGACACATTAAAGAACATGTAGAACTGAGGGGGGGGGGGGGTGTTATTAGTATACTCACAAAACAGACATCTTTGAATTGCATAACTTTTTTGTGGAGCTGTGTTAAAAATGCTTCCTTTTTTTTACTAATAAAGAGACGTTAAATGTTAATCAATTTCTGGTATATTTAACTTGTTGTAAGAGCTACAAATTCACAGAAGAAAACAAATTGGCTTGTTGTAATGCATTGCTCTTCTACATGTAAGCTTTCAACAAGTTAAATCATACGGCAATCAGTTGCTTAAAATAGAAATATCCCTTTCAAAGTTTATATAAATTATTACGATTGAATCAGAATCCATTCGTTTATACATACAGTTGCAACTCCATACACCTAGGAAAAGTTCCTTTTTTTCCCCCAAATAATTTGCGTATGAAATACATTTATAAAAAACACGTGAAAAAGAGTTCATGGGAAATATAAAGAACATGTATGCACGTACATAAGTTTATACGTAAATCCGGCAATAACATCCGAGTATAAATCTGCAGGCAAAACTCATCAATGGCACTTAGCGGGATTCAAACCAGGGATGCACTCGGTCTGTTCAAAAGTCAAAACATGACCCACTCGGCCATTGAGAGAGATAACTGACGTTGCAAATTTTCGATATTGTTTCCTTTTGATAAAAATATTAACGAACTATAGCTTATGAAATACACGGAAAACCTGTAACACTTAATTTGTATCTTTAAAAAAAATATTTTTTTCTTTTCCAAATAGGCCCAAATAGGCCCCGTGGCACTGAACGTAGATATTCAAATAGGCCCAAATAGGCCCTGTGGCACATAAGTGGTTAAAATAAAAGAAATTAACAACACGATATATAAAACGTAAGCGCTTTCATTACATATACATATATATATATATCCAAAATGTGCAGTCCTTGGTATAGGTAAATATAATTTAAATGAAAGTCGATGAAAACACGTTTTCAATCACTCTTTAACCACTTCTGTGCCACAGGGCCGATTTTGGGCCGATCACACAGTTGTCCAGAGTGCCACGGGGCCGATTTTAGGCCGATTTTAACTTTACACTTTTTCCATATGATTTATTAAATATACGTCAATAAATATAAAAGCATCGTATGTTATTATGAACAATAAAGTATCCAATTGTAATTTATTGACATATTAATTTATTATTTTGATTTTTAAAAGAGATTTATTGCGCTAGAATTAACGGATTTCTTGATACATAGTTACACAAACTAAGATCTTTTTATCTGCCATCAAAATTTGCATAATTATTATATCAATTGTTGAAATAAAAGTTAATGTGTTTTTTTTTATTGCTAAACATTACACTAAAACAGCATATGTTCATGTGCATTAATTTTATTAATTCATCGTAATTAACATATTGTTGCATAATTTTGTTCCGATTGTTTGTTTCTCAATAACTTCAAAAATTCAAGCAACAGATAATATTATTGCCCTAAATTATTTTTAAAATGTTTTCGCAATGCATGCATGTATATTATTTTCGAAACATATAATTCTTAAAAATAATATCAACATTGAAAAGAATGACATAAATGACTTCCATAACGCGGTATTTTGTTATAACGTCATTTTACGTAAATGACGTCATAATAACACGTGCGTTCTGCCTTGCGCCGTACAAGATGGCTGGAGTGTGGTTCCGTGTATTGCCGCCTGAACCGGTGCAAAATAAGCCATTCACTGGGAACCCAGGGCCAAAGAACATGCCGGTGTAATGAAAAATAATGACCCCCGTAGAATAATGACCGGGGGTCATTTTTCTACGTAGAATAATGACCCCCCGGTCATTATTCTACGCAGAAAAATGACCCCCCCGGTCATTATTCTCCGTAGAAAAATGACCCCTTTGCCTGAAGAATAAGTGTCATTTTCATAAAAATGAGTACACTCCACATGAAGAAAAGTGACCCCTGTAGAATAATGACCCCCTTGTAGATTAAAGTTTTTCAGTATATTTTTTTATTATTTGTGAAATAGTCTTTACACTATTGTAATTTTTACAGCAGCAGTTTACAAAAAGTAACAGAAATTATTATTCATATTCAAATAAACTTAAAATGAAAGAAGGGGTTAATCTTAGAAAATAAAAATCATTCCGTTATAACAAGATATTGAGGCATTGCATCGGGGTATGGTTGTCATCTTAACAATTACATTTACATATACAATGTATCTATGGTGTTCCGATAGGGCCACTTCGACCTAAGTTGCAAGGGCGATAGTGCGAAGGCGAAGGAGTAAAAGTGCGAAGATGCGACGATCGACGAAGCGCAAAGATGTGATGCCTAAAGTGCGAAGGTGCGAAGGCGAAGGAGCTATACTACTATCCCTCCTTCCCAACTTTGCACTCTGGCCTTCGCATCTTCGCACTTTTGACTTCGCCTTTTTTGATTGCATTCAGCAAGTCTCGGTCGATTACATAGAATTTAATACAGGCACCGTTCTCGCCAAGGTTTTCCGATTAATCCATGCTATTATTGGTACGCATGCGCTAGGCCATCGCGCTTACTATGAATGTTTATGAATATTTTAATGTGTACATGTAACGTATATGTTTACCAGTGCTGGCTATGCCTAATCATTTTATACTCCACATAAAATGTAATGTCCGCCATAATGTATACATAGGCACTTCCAGACTCCTGTCTCTTACCAGCCGTCTGTTTACCGGGGACCAAACACAGTATCATTCTAATTTCAGTATGCGACACTCCTTGCTCATGCATGGATTTAGAGGGGGAGAGGGGGTCCGCCCCCCGGAAAATTCAATATTAATAATTTTACGCAGTAAAACGGGAGAGGGAGTCCGGACCCTATCCCCCTGGATAATTTAATTTTATTAGTTTTATAAAAAAAAATTTCAAAATATGCTTCGGAACCCTTTAAACGATGGAGAGCTCCGCAATTATAAAACATAGGTAATCACAGATTACAAAGCTCACCGAGACGAGGCATAACCTTTATGAGGCATCACCTTTATGAGACCACCTTTATCATATTATATGAAAACCATCCTTTATGATCTTGGATATTCATGGATTCTGTTTTGACACAATATCGAATATCATTTGTTAAAAAATTGTATGATAATCATATGTTAATCAATACAATGATATAAAATTAAAATTGTATTCTATCATGCTTACAAATATATCATATAAAACCATAAAATACCGTAAAAAATTGTGATATATGATATTGTAACGTATGATATGACATTGTATTGTGTTATACATTATAATTGTATTTGATAAAATAATAGAATATCATAAAACATAATACAATATAGTATTATATGAAACAATATCATATTGCAATAATACATCATAACATTGAAACATATGATATATATTGTTACTGGTTTCATAACTGCAACGGTGTGTGCATACAAATTGTATAACGCGCGTTAGCGCGCTATAAAAATATATTTACATTCCACATATATTTTGCATGTAAAGCTACCGCAGATATAGCACCATAACACAGACAGGGTACTAATAGGTTAAATCACGAGTTTTAATTGTGACGTCACAAACGTTTAACGCTGCTAAATACAACGACACAAGCGAAAATCAAAGATCACGCTTGTGGCTGTTACTGTGGCTCTTCCATTAATTTGAACTTACCCATAGGATAATACAGTAATTTTGAGGTATAATTCGCATTTGCGTACAAGACAAGAAGGTAAAAAAAAATGTACATATAAGCATTAAATCCTTATTTTTTGAAAGATATAGTCTCATAACTGCAACGGTGTGTGCAAACAAATTTTCATAACGCGCTAACGCGCGTTATTCAATTTGTATGCACACACCGTTGCAGTTATGAGACTATATCTTTCAAACAATAAGGATTCAATACTTAATTGTTTGCACTCATCGTTGCAGTTAGAAGACCTCATCTTTCAAAAATAATGAATCAATGCTTATATTTATGTTTTTTAAACATGTATTTCCTTCCCGCAAATATGATTTGTTTTTAAAAAGCTCTGTCTTATTCAACGAGTTTTGCGAAATTAACGGAATGGCCACTGGAACAGCCGAAATATGCTGACAAAAATAGTGCACAGCTTTTTAAATTCCAATAACACAATTTTATTTTTCTTTCTGTAATTTAATGAATTTGCTCTTATTAAACTAAGAAATTAATCAATTGAATTCATTTAACTGTCAACATATATTAACATCAATGAAATGTTCATCAGCGTAATTATAAAAACAGGTCGTTATCCGGTTTGAAGTCGCAAGAAGAGTCAGTTCCTGTTCTTCGAGAAATACTGAAGGAATACTAAATGTATTCATACGCACCAGATTCGGTGATTGGGTCTTCTGTGTTGTGCGTAAATATCACTCAAATCAACCAATGCAATTTAATAGAGGGAAAGAAAGTGAATGTAAATATTATAGTATGATATTGTATTGTATGATACTTATCATATTTGATACATAATATGATATTGCATTATATAATACAATATAATTTGATACAACATTGTATCATATCAAATGATACAATATCATGGGATAAAGTAAATATTATATAATACAATGATATTATACACATTGTATTGTATGATACAATAATATATATATTAAAATATCATAAAATACAATTTCATGTGATATGATAATATATCATATAAACAAATATCATATTATACAATATCGTATGATACGGTATTTTATAATATTGTATCATAAAAATCCATACTATACATAACAATATCACGATACAATATTATATCATAAAAAAAAATTGATACAATATTTTATCGTATAATTTAACGTTTTACAATATAACAAGATGACAAGTAATAGCTTAAATACAGGAGCTGCAACTAAAACTTTAACCAGCTCCGGACGCCGACGCCGGGGGTATAGCATATGTTCCCATTGACTTCGTCTCGGTGAGCTAAAAAGGCAAAAGCGCGAAGTTTCGAAGGCGAGAGTACGAAGTTGCAAAGGCGAAGAAGCAATAGTAGTATCACTTCTTCGCCTTCGCAACTTAGCACTTTCGTCTTCGCATCTTCGCGCTTCGCCGTCGCATCTTCTATATTTTTCATATTGTTCATGAATTAAACTTGCAGTGAGGATTTCCATAATACAAACTGCTGGGTTTACAAGTTCATCACCCAGAATTAATGATGAAACCAAAGTTTATGAAAAGTTTACTCTACTGTTAGGCATTATAACCAAGCTGAAGTAAGTAGGCACTGACAGGAGCCATTACGCCAGTAGAGGTTAACGGCCAATAAGGAAAATCGTCAAAGTACTGAGAGTACTCGTACAGAAAATATATTTCACTTTATCCTCGGCATACTTTAGTTTAGTTAATATCAAGATGATAAATGCTTCAATAGTTTGTATGAGCATTGGTAACTTTGGATACAATAAAGATCGTGTGATCAAAATCAAGCGGGATATAAACCCCTAATATGGGCCCTAACTTCATATCAACGCTTTTAGAAACAATCTTTTCTTATTATAAACGATCAGTGTTTATCATCTATTTAGATTTACTATAGTCAGG
Organism: Magallana hongkongensis; assembly: GCA_015776775.1. Lineage (NCBI taxonomy): Eukaryota > Metazoa > Mollusca > Bivalvia > Ostreida > Ostreidae > Magallana > Magallana hongkongensis. The sequence goes on from CM027470.1 coordinate 4,028,651, forward strand.
TACTCTTCACAAATTTGCTCCAAAAGAATAAAGTCTATTCATGATCACAAAACAACATTACAACACATGTATTACGTAGAAGAAAACAAAACTAACGCAGAAAGATTTTTTTTAAATCACTTTCCCCAAGAAAGGTAAATAAGAAGTATTCATATTCCTACGTTACCTGCCCCTTAGTCTTTTTCCATAAAGATATATACACGTATCATTCTTCGATTGACAATTCATTCACCAATGAATATTGCTTATATCATTACAACAATTATTCTTTCATGAATATTGTTCGTTATTTATCACACAATATCCTCATTGTGTATGAATTTTTTTTTATTTGCGTCACTTCCCGCCGTATGTCGACGAGAGAAGTAACGTAACTGTTAACAATCAATTTGTGGCAATGTCAGAGTGTTTTGCGTGTGCTTGCTACGGATATGAAAAACTATATACAGCAATTTATTTACAAGTTCGGTGTTTATAACTTCAAAATCAGTTGAACAGAGTGAAAAATTAAGTAATTTCAAAGTCATTTCTTGGATACGGGGTAAACAATTTCTATTCATGTTTAAGTGGGGGGGGGGGTCATTTTTTTATGGGGGTCATTTTTCTTCATGTTTAACATGAAGAAAAATAACCCCTGGGTCTTTTTTCTTCAGAAAAATCCAATTATTCTTCAGCTAGGGGGGGGGGGTCATTATTCTACATAGAAAAATGACCCCCGGTCATTATTCTACGGGGGTCATTATTCTTCATTACACCGGCGAGAAATGCATCTCCGTTGGAATATTTTCTTTTATTCTTCAACCTAAACCTAATACGAGAAGCTGTGCGTCAAACTGATAGGTATCGTATCCCATAATTTTTATAAATGATTTGGTATTGCATGATGTAAGACTGTACAGGTCATATACTTCGTGTACAAAATTGTATAGGGCGTATACTTTGTGTGCATAATTTCGTGTATACATTGGACCATATATAACCGATGATACATTGTGTATACTTAGTGTAAACGGTCTATACGCTTTGTACATTGGGTATACGTCGTGCAAACGGCCTGTACAGGGCGTATACTTTGTGTGCACCATTTTGTGTATACATTGGACCATATATAACCGATGATACATTGTGTATACTTGATGTACAAGGCCTGTACGCTTGGTACGTTGGGCATACGCCCTGTATAGGACGTATACTTCGTGCAAAACATTTGGTGTATACATTGGACCATATATAACCGATGATACATTGTGTATACTTGGTGTAAACGGTCTATTCGCTTTGTACATTGTGTATACTTGGTGTAAATGGTCTATACGCTTTGTACATTGTGTACACTTGGTGTAAAGGGTCTATACGCTTTGTACATTGGGTATACGTGGTGTAATCGGCCTGTACAGGGCGTATACTTTGTGTGCACAATTTCGTGTATACATTGGACCATATATAACAGATGATACATTGTGTCATTGTGTATACTTGGTGTACACGACCTATACGCTTGGTATTAGGCATACGCCCTGTACAGGACGTATACTTCGTGCACAAAATTTGGTGTATACATTGGACCATATATAACCGATGATACATTGTGTATACTTGGTGTAAACGGTCTATACGCTTTGTACATTGGGTATACGTGGTGTAAACGGCCTGTACAGGTCATATACTTCGTGTACAAAATTGAATAGGGCGTATACTTTGTGTGCACAATTTGGTGTATACATTGGACCATATATAACCGATGATACATTGTGTATACTTAGTGTAAACGGTCTATACGCTTTGTACATTGGGTGTACGTCGTGCAAACGGCCTGTACAGGGCGTATACTTTGTGTACAAAATTGTATAGGGCGTATACTTTGTATACCCAATGTACAAAGCGTATAGACCGTTTACACTAAGTATACACAATGTATCATCGGTTATATATGGTCCAATGTATACACCAAATTGTGCACACAAAGTATACGCCCTGTACAGGCCGTTTACACCAATGTACAAAGCGTATAGACCATTTACACCAAGTATACACAATGTATCATCGGTTATATATGGTCCAATGTATACACCAAATTGTGCACACAAAGTATACGCCCTGTACAGGCAGTTTACACCACGTATACCCAATGTACAAAGCGTATAGACCATTTACACCAAGTATACACAATGTGTACATATATAACCGATGATACATTGTGTATACTTGGTGTACACGACCTACTGTGAAATCATTTAATTTCATGGGGGCCAATTTTCGTGGATTGTGGGATTTTTGCTTATTCGTGGGGACGTAATTTCGTGGATGCGTCGGTTTCGCGTCGGTTTTCAATTTCAGAAGGAAAACTAAACCTTTTATAATTAGTTTTCGTGGAGGATGTAAATTCGTGGGTGAGAGGTACCCACGAATACCACGAAAAATGAGCCACCTCGAATTTTAATGATTCCACAGTATACGCTTGGTACATTAGGCATACGCCCTGTACAGGACGTATACTTAATGTAAAAACCGTATAGACCATTTACACCAAGTATACACAATGTACAAAGCGTATAGACCGTTTACACCAAGTATACACAATGTATCATCGGTTATATATGGTCCAATGTATACACCAATTTGTGCACACAAAGTATACGCCCTATCCAATTTGTACACGAAGTATATGACCTGTACAGGCCGTTTACACCACTTATACCCAATGTACAAAGCGTATAGACCGATTACACCAAGTATACACAATGTATCATCGGTTATACATGTATATGGTCCAATGTATACACCAAATTGTGCACACAAAGTATACGCCCTGTACAGGCAGTTTACACCACGTATACCCAATGTACAAAGCGTATAGACCATTTACACCAAGTGTACACAATGTACAAAGCGTATAGACCGTTTACACCAAGTATACACAATGTACAAAGCGTATAGACAGTTTACACCAAGTATACACAATGTATCATCGGTTATATATGGTCCAATGTATACACCAAATTTGTGCACGAAGTATACGTCCTATACAGGGCGTATGCCCAACGTACCAAGCGTACAGGCCGTGTACATCAAGTATACACAATGTATCATCGGTTATATATGGTCCAATGTATACACGAAATTGTGCACACAAAGTATACGCCCTGTACAGGCCGTTTGCACGACGTATACCCAATGTACAAAGCGTATAGACCGTTTACACTAAGTATTCACAATATATCATCGGAAAAATTTACAGTAGCTTGTCAGCTTTTATGTCAGATTTAAACAAAATGTATCAATTTGAATTTTGCTAGAATGTTAAATGTTGACACCAACTTGAAAATAACTGGCTTGCCATGAACATCTATGGAAAACCCTGACCATTGTTGTTTGTCAATCTTCTCATGTGAGAGCAAAGATGATCAAAGATACATCCAGCTTCAACAACTATATTGCTGTAGGATATATGGCATTCAGATAATATTCAGAATATTGTTCCGTCAGTCCTGTTGTGACAATCAATGAAAACATTCGATTTCAAATTTTGTGTAAATATTGAAGCTTGTAGAATTTTGCTAGATTTCAGTACTCATCTGCTTTTCGGATGAGGTGGGTAATACAATACACCATCTTGTTACAATTGTAATGACCAGATCATTGGGTATATTTGACCAAAATTTTCTGCATGAGTGGCTTTGTCTCTGCTGTATATTTGGATATTAGAAAGAGAACTTTGTAATACAAGGTTTAAATTGTATTTTGGTCACATTGACCTAGATTTACCTAGGTGGTCATTTCATCTATGCTTCAAAACTAAAAGAGGTAATTTTAGTTCACCTGATGTCTGCATGCAGTTAAGAAGAGAGCAAGCTTCAGATGTTGGCTGTGACCTACATTTCATAGTTTAGCGAATTATTAAGGGAGAATGGGTCAAGGCAATTTCTCAATTAACTGAACAAGTTGAACACCGAGTATTGGTGCCTCTAGGGATGCTGAGCAGGATGCAGGCTTTAGATACTGACTCTTGACCTACTTTTCACAGTTGATCAACTTTGATAGGAGGAATGGTTAAAGTCTATTTCTGGTACATAACTATATTGTTACATGAGATATGAACTACATGTATAAGATAAACTTGGATACAAGTTGTTTAAGCGAAAAGCGTAGTTCAAAGTGATCTAGTTTGACCTAGATGCTGATATACCACCCCTGATACATTCATATAACAATTTAACCATGTTTGATGATCCTACAATGTAAAGTTGTTAAGATATTAACTTGTAACATGAAAGTGGACACAGATGATGGGGGACGCTAATAGTTCTGGTGAACTAAAATTGTTAATAAGCTAGGCGACTCTGAACAACAAGGTGAAATCTGTAATCTTTAGATTATCTATGTTTTAATGGCAAGTTCACTTTGTTACCACTAAAGTCACCAACTTGATACAAATATTACTCAGTGGTACATAATTTTAGATGTATCCTATATTTTTACGGTTCGCTGACTTTGGGACTTTGTCAGAGCTAACAGATGACAGAGATTGAAATTGGCATGCTTCATATCACATCCACATGCAATTAGGAAGAATGCATGCTTCAGAGTTTGGCTGTGACCTACATTTCACATTTGAGGGACTCATTTAGGAAGAATGGTTTAAGTCCATTTCAATTACTGACAACTATATTGGTACCACCAGAAACATATAATAAAGAAATGGAGCTGTCGTCCACGACTGCAAACCCCCTCGCCCATTAACCTAAAATTTAACCTAAGTAGTAAGTAGCTCAGCGTAAAATGTAGGTCAAGTGGACCTAATTTTGGTACCAACATTTTTTTTTTCAAAGTATAAAAACTCATAAGATTATAATTGATCAGTATCTTAACTTTTTAATGTGGATACTTGTATATAGTTTGTAGCAGTAACTTACAAAATCTCAAATCAGTGGACCTACATTTTGGTACCGATATTAGTTACTACCCAAGATGTATCCACTGACCAAATATCATCCCTCTACCACTTGTAGTTACTGGAATATGCACCTTAACCGAAACTTTAAGTCGCTCAAGCGCAAATTGTAGGTCAAGGTGATCTAATTTGGGTTTGGATGTTGGTTACTGCTCAAGATGTATCCACTGACCAAATCCCTCTACCACTTGTAGTTGCCGAGATATGCACCTTAACCGAAACTTTAACCTAAGTTGCTCAAGCATAAAATGTAAGTCAAAGTGACCTAATTTCAGTACAGATGTTGGTTACTACCCAAGATGTATCGACTGACCAAATATCATCCCTCTACCACTTGTAGTTGCCGAGATATGCACCTTAACCAAAACTTTAATCTGACTATTACTTAAGTACGCATGTACGTACTAACGAACGAACCAAACGCTATATACCCTCTCTAACTCCGTTGGGCTCGTTGATAATAACCAATACCTAAGTTTTAATGGCAAGTTCACCTTGTTACTACAAAAGTCACCAACTGATACAATTATATGTAACGACCTCCCAAAGTTTCATAAAGATTCATTAAGGCATATAAAAGTTATGGACCAGACAGGAAAACTGCACAGACGGACAGACAAAGTGATTCCTATATACCCCCCCCCCCCCCAAACGTTTTGGGTGAATTTCCAAAGTTGATTCAACAACTTATTTAAACTTTGGGGGGGAGGGGGAGATGAGCTAAAACTGTGGTGGTGTGATTTCCAGGTCCTCCTCACCAAATGATACCACATTATTGATATAGTCATTTCTCTCTATGTGTTTTATTAAGGCTTGTGCGCTAGCTAAAGGTCGAGGATTACAAGTGCACTTGGTATATCTTACAAAGTATTGGCCTAAAAACAATATTTGATTGAGTGCACACTTTTATTCTTCAACCCACATAGTTCTACAGTTTGACTCTCATACAAAATATACAGTAGTAAGAGATATTCTTCAACCCACATAGTTCTACAGTTTGACTCTCATACAAAATATACAGTAGTAAGAGATATTATTGCCAAGATACTTGCGAAACAGTAGAAACAAAGTAACTGGATATATCAAAATATAAGGACAAACAGCATTTACAAATAACATAGAATGCCAAAACATGTATTTATATGAAGTGCAATTGCAGCGTCAACAAGTTTCTGGGAAATCAATATATATGGTTACTATAGGTAGAGCATACAAAATATAGTTGAACCCACTAGACAAGGGTGAATTTCCAAATTTGAATTTGGGGTGAATTTCCAAAGTTGATTCAACAACTTATTTAAACTTGGGGGGGGGGGGGGGGGAGGTGAGCTAAAACTGTGGTGGTGTGAATTCCAGGTCCTCCTCACCAAATGATACCACATTATTGATATAGTCATTTCTCTCTATGTGTTTTATTAAGGCTTGTGCGCTAGTCAAAGGTCGATGATTACAAGAGCACTTGCACAGCACACCTGGATATTCTGTAAACATGCTTTTCAACCAGGTCCTCCAGGAACAGTCCAATAAATTTTTATTGCCAAATTTGCCGTCAGCACCTCTCCTCTGGTCCTTATTCCCTTTTGTTTTGTTCCCTTCTTCAATTTTTGCAGCAAGCAAGTCGATGTACCCGTCGAAACTCAATTTGTGGCTTTTCTGGGCTGCCTGCAAAAAAACATCTCCATTAGTCGAATGTTCAATAATCAAATATCCAAACACACTACTGATGATACACTGCGATCTGGGCCGGTAAGGCCAACAAAAATAAATGTTGGTGTTATTAAAGGTTTCATAGCAACAAACAACCAAACAAATTAGGTTGGGTTTTTACCTTTCGTTTCTTCCTGGCCGAGTCCTTGGAGGAGGAGGCTGCGGGGGATTCCTTGGAGGCTGCGGGGGATTCCTTGGAGGCTGCGGCGGCTGCCTTGGCTGCCTGCAAAAAAACACCTCCATTAGTCGAATGTTCTAACATTACAAGAATTATACATGAACATTACAAAAATTATACATGACCGAAGCTTGAAAAAATAGGACCAAGGGCCCAGCGCTTACCGGCAACCGGGCAAAGAATTTTTTTCCAAAACAGACATTTTAGACATACATTCTAAAACATTTCACCAATATATAGGTTTTGACGTACCCGAAAGGCGGTCTTCTTCCCACTTTTCCAAGACTTTGTTGCTGTACGGGGGAGTTCAGCCACAGTGCCCAGCTGGCACACTATTGTTTCTGATAGTGTCGGAAATAACCCCACCCGTACATGGCCATCAGGCATAATGGCGACGACCTGCAAATGAAATGAAAAATTTAACCAACGTACATCACCGGTGTAGATCTATTCATTTCCACATGTATCAGGGCTGTTTTACAGTATTTGCACACAAGGTGTCTCACAGAGCCTCGAAAATGAAGTTATTTTTATGTCCATTTTGCATGTTGATATCATTACATCGACTATTACGCATCACAAAATCCGTTTCAATTTGGAAAAAGCCTTCATTTACCTAAAAATGGCACCTATCAAAGCAAGTGATATTGAAAATATATATAAAATATATGTAAAAATGTCAATACCATGAAAACTCTAATAAAAGTTTAATTGTTGGTGTATAATACCACTCAACATGCTCAAATTACTATACCCACGCATATCATAGAAGAAAAAACCTAAAATTCAGCATTATATTTAAAATTATGCAATTTTTTTTTTGTCTTTATACTGACATTTTTTTTTCTGTTCAGCTGAAACTACATGTCTAAAATACCTAGCTATATAGATAAATGATCAGTTCTTTCAAGTCACAGAACCACATGTATGTCCTGTTTGCCATGCAGACTATTTTGTTCACTATTCATTCTACATAGGGGCTGTTTCAAAAAAAATGACCCCAACATTATTACCATACCCTATTACAAATCATGATGATAAATACTAAGTATTAGATAATTAAAAAATGTATCCCACCTGTGACTATAATCGTACAAATTTTCGTGATGATATCTTTGATAATAAAAAAATGCCGGCAAAAAATAGGGCCAAAAATGTCAGGAGTGTAACACTTTTAGTGTGACATTTTGAAAGAAGCAAGTGCTTCAAAGAGCTGTCTTTAAAAAAAATAATGATGTCTAATATAAAATGATGGGTTTGTTGAAAACCTGTGTATATGCACTAAATTTTCTCATATGAAGTAATACATATTTTGTAATTACAATGGTAAAATAAGGTCTGTCAAATTTCCTAATGAGGGAAAAAAATGAAAAGGAAAAAACTTAATTCTTAATTTTAAATGATGATAATTCAAAGTTCCGAAAGATTTTGGACATTTTAATATTTCTTATACTTTACCACAATATTCTAGATCAAATTAAAAGTATTTGTAGATATCTGTGACATGTTTCTGGTGCACTTGATCTCATAGAACCACACCTGCTGATGTAGGTCAGGAGTGTAACATTTAAGTTTGCAATGTCATATTTTTGAAACACTGTTAGTAATTGTCATAATTATTGTTTTAAATTGACCAGCAGGTGCAGCAGTTACTATGAGATGCAAACATGACTGCCTAAATTTGATTAGTCCTTTTTTATGGCCTTGAAATAGGTGTCAGGAGTGTAACACTAAAATTCTGTGAAATGCTAGGTTTTCCACTTTTAGTTTCTGTCAACTTACAGGATAGGATCTGATCATTAGTGTTTATTTGAGGCATTGTAACACAATTCTGATACTTTCACAACAGTTTTATATAGTGTAATTGTTTTAAATGTCCTTTTAGTATTTATCGCACTTATTTTTAATATTCAAACACTGTATCAAAAGCAAATAATATATTCCAATCTTTAAATTTGACCTTATTGAAAATTTTTGAGCAAATTAAGTGTAAAAAATCTCTTCCAGTTAAGTTTAGAATTTTTTTAAACAAAATAAAAACTTTATCATTAAAGAATGGATAAATGTTACACTCCTGACATAATTTTCATTCATTATGCCATCACATGCCATCCTCCGCGTCAAAGTCTGCTATCACTTCAGATAAGGTCAGATTAATGGTTAAAGTTATTTTCATACAGAAAATTTTTATTTTGCCAATTTATCGTAATATATAGGGGGTTCTAATCCCGTATCACGTTAAGTTCTTTTGACAATTCCCATGTTAGGTGTACCAGTTCATGATTTCCCGCTTCCCAAATTTTGGTTCATTTTCTGTACATAAAAATTGCATGAGACATGTAACAATATGCACAAAGTTGATAATCTAAAAAAATACAAGTTTTTGAGACAATAATGATTGTTACATACGAAAGCCTGCTATCAAAATTTTAAGGAAAAAAAATTTTCAATTTCTTGCTTAAGAACATTAATATTTTCCCAAATTCCCAAATCAATTTTGAGTTATTCCCAAATCCTTGTCTAATAAATTTTTGTTTTCTCGACAAACAATTAGCGACATCCCAGATAAAAAAAACCCCTTTCAATCCCATGTCCTGCTTAGATCCCATTGAGACCTACTATATATGTAATCACACCCCCCTTTTTCCCTTTTTTTTTAATAAGCAATTTACTCTGAGTGTGGTCATATTTCAATAGCTAATCCTTTATTGGATTGAAAAATAGCTGATACCAATCTTTAGTGAACCTCAAATCAATCCTTAACTCAGGTGATGAAAAGAAGTAGCTGGACATTTAAATCTAAGGGCTATCAGTTTTTTTTACCTATAGACAAATCTCAAGTAAAAAATAAAAGGCTACGCTGAGCGCAGAAGATACGACCGCAGCATGTCGACCACTGAAATTCGAACAAGTGTAATATGAAGTGAATGTGGACACAGTAAAGAGGTTGACACAATAATTAGATGGACACGATAAAGAACTTGACACAGAGGCACACAGAATCTGCTGACTCCCAACTAAAAGCTTGCATCTAGAGGAATACATAAGATGAATGTAAAGATACAAATCATGAATACTACTGAAGCGCAATTATATAAGCAACAAAATAAAAGAAACCCCATTAAAATTCAATAAAAAATAAACATTTGGCAACTATATTTGCGAAAAACACCCAAAGTGGCCCTTTTTGGTATTTTTTTCTGAAATGGGTGAGGCCATAAATTCCTTATTTCTTATACAGCTTCGTTTTATGCCATGGTACATTGTGTGAAAATTTCATGTTGATCCCTCCACTAAAACAAAAGTTATTCCACAAAAACGAATGTGCACGGACGACGACGACTGCGCCATACCATAATTTTTGCGGTCGTATAAAAATCAGTAGTCACCTGTACAGCTGGAGATTTAAATGTCCAAGTACTAATGAAGTTAGAGTTGACAACAGCTTTTATTAGGATAGATTCAGGCAACTTTTAAATTTGATAGTGGAAAAGGTTTTAAATCATAATGACCACAGTAGATCCACCTTAAGGTTCCTCCACACCCCGTGACTTTTCCAATTTCCTTTACAATTTTAACGAAAACCGGAAGTTTCGTTTTGGCTGCGAACTAAATAATATAGGGCTGAAAATATGGTACCAATTTATGCAAAATACGATTATCTATAAATGCATATCAAGGACGACCAAATAGACGTCCTAATTTTTTTGGAAAAAAAATATTTATGAAAATGAAAAATAAAGAATTATAACGATTATAAAAAAATATTTATGAAAATGAAAAATAAAGAATTATAACGATTATTCAGGGCGCCGTGGCGCCAAGAACGGCATAATTAGTTAAGGTTCTGAGACCAGTCACCCCCGGGCAGGACCCCCACCCTCAGGAATCCGGGGTCACCTAATTGTCACAAGTCCTAGTTTAGGCGCCCTGCGCCTTGTTTATGTCCCTATATAATATGATAATATAGTTATTATAACGATTATTCAGGGGGCCGTGGCGCCAAGAACGGCATAATTATTGAAGGTTCTGAGACCGGTCACCCCCGGGCAGGACCCCCACCCTCAGGAATCCGGGGTCACCTAATTGTCACAAGTCCTAGTTTAGGCGCCTTGCGCCTATTTACCGAGGGATATTTTCCCGTCGGGATCGAAAAACTAGTCGATAAGCATATTTAGAACGGAGTTAGTGCGTTGAAGTTAGTGCGTGCTAGCTTGACTTTCCCTGTGCAAGTGTCGATGGATTCGGTCAAGACTGGTTTAAATTGAATGTCGATCCCGATTAATATATTTAAAGAATTACAGTCGATATTGCTAAAAGGATTTTTACTTGTTTCTTGAGGAACTTTTTGTGTTACGTTGGAGGATTTTTTTTTTGTTGAAGAGAGGAAGGTCGAAATTACACCAGATGGTGGTCTGAACTTTACGGGAAAAAGAAGAAGGTGCTCGCACGGCAATTCAGTTTTCTCCCCGGCACAATATTGCACAGAAGTCATACTCATTACTGTATATATAATTATATCATCATTTAATTTTTGTTCACAATAATAAAGTCTTTCTACAAATGTATATAGTTAAAAAAATCAAATGATTTTGTCCGTCCCGTATTAAGCTATAAAAAGCCAACGTTCATGTAGTCCATCGAACTTACCTTTTGATTTACTGCGATTAAACCGGATGTAAACCAGTCTAGCGAAATTCTTAGGCACTTGGATGTATAAAAACACCTTTTTCTTCGACGGAACAGCAGTTGAGCTGAACGAATGTATACATATGTCGTAAGTAAAGTATACATGAACGATTTATCGCGAAATTTCGTTTGAGGAACGCCCAGACTTCGCCAAAACCGATTTCACCCCAAAAAGAGTGTCCTACCCTTACTTTTTTATACATGCACATGCAATATATTTACAATAACTTCCAGAGCCCGTGCTTTTTTGGAGGGGGGGGGGGAGCAGCCTAATCCCACCCCCCCCCCTCCGCGGAATTTCCTAACTATAGTATTTAATTTTTATTGCTAAAAAAAAGCGGGAGCGGGGGGGGGGGTTACGATACTTCGTGCCTGGTTTAGGCTCAAAAGTATACGTGTATATTTTTAAAATGATTATCAAAATATCACGCAAAAGGCGGCGGAAGCAGAAACTTGAGACGGAGTGAAACAACCTGGGTATTGTTAAAAAGCATCCTTGGAAATATTTATCTCAAATTTCAGAAATGTGTAAACTTTTTTTTTTATTTCTTTATGTTAAACTTTGATTGTATTTTAGTTATTATTTCCAGATAGAAGACAAGGAGATTTAAATCTAATTATAGCTCTACAACCAGGAAGTAAATTACACGTCAAGACTCGTTATTCTCTCACTCTGAGTTGTCATCGCTGGCCATAATGGCTGAAATAACTTAGAGGTCACTTGGATTTAGATCAAACGGTGAGTTTGTATTACCTTTGTCTGATAAAATCAAACGTTACTTCGAACGTTCAAATCTCACAGCGGTTAAGAATTCGACATATTTTCCTCACCATTATATACTGGATTTACTTCATTCACAATGTCACCTTTAATTACTGAACCGAAAGTAGTGGCAATTGTTCTGAATTACAGAGACATCGTCAAAATATCCTATTCTAGAACCATTTTAACAAGATCTTGGACTTTCAGACATACCGGTAATCGAGTGAAGTATAAATAATCTTAGCTCAAAAGCAATTTTTAAAGCATGCAGGTAAGAGAGACTGAATCATGGCTGAGAGAGACTATGCTGTTTGACACAACTACCAAAATTCCAAGCTCTTGTTACTAGTGAAAAGACAGTTTATTTGATATAAAATACAGGCACGTAGCATCGGGGGGGGGGGGGCATTTGAAATGGGCGGGGAAAAATTAAAGCGGACGTCTGAGAAAACATTGGATTGAAACTGTAGTTAGAGAAGTGTATTTTCAATCCACCTCGATCAGCGTTTCTAACTTGATTAGGTAAATGACTCAAAAGCGATCGAAAAAAAAACCCAATTAATATCAGCAAGGCGATCGATAAACATTCTATGTCATCAATAAGTATATAATACCGGTAAGCAAATATGAGAATATCGTAATTTGAGAGATATCGTACGCAAGGCAAAGAAGTTAATTAGTGTTTAGCTAGATAAACAATTAATGGATGTGCATATCTATTCGTATAGCGTAAAATATAGATTTTATCTGGATTGAATTTTAAATTATTCAATCGAAATTTGAATCGTTCTCCTCGGGGAATAAACCTTGGTTCAACAATGGCCCCACTTGATTTCATACTTGTTACATATACGACTGATTCTTTGAAGTCATCGGACAATGCTTCGCCTTTATTATATTCTTTGCTAATTATATACTTATTGATAATAAATAAAAATGTTTATCAATCGCTTTGTTGATACCAAATCATTTTTTTCAGCTGCTTTAGAAATACTGAGGTGGATTGAAAATACACTCCTGACCATATAACTACAGTTTCAATCCAATGTTTTCTCAGACGTCCGCATTAATTTTGACTGTAACAGGTGAAATTGACGTTAGCTGTATATTTCCAATCTTGCCAGTTAATGTACCGCGGTCTTAAAGCCAGCCACATGGTTGATCCATTTGCTGCAGTTCTAAGATTATATGCTATATATATATATAATACCTGCAATTGGGTTAATAATGTGTGTGTGTGTGTGGGGGGGGGGGGGGGGTGATATGAATTTTAATGCATGTAATATTTTGATAGCAAATATTGTGACAGCATCTTTAAATGTAAGTGTACTTTTCTCTTTTCAGATGGCATTTTCTGAATCCCAAATACCACCCGATGCCCAGCATTATTTGGTGTGTGGCACTGAAAACTGTGAGAGGAATTGCCAGTTTTACTGCAATGACTGTCACCAACCAATGTGTGAACAATGCAGAGATGAGCATCAGAAGAATAAGAAAACCAAGAACCATGAAGTGGTTCCTTATAAACAACGAAAACGACCGCTTCCTGTGGAGAAATGTAAAATCCATCCCACAAGAAACATAGAACTTCTCTGTGAAGAATGCCAGATTCCCATTTGTTCTAAATGCACAGCCACTAAAGAACATCGCAGCCATGCATTTACCGACCTAGAATATGTCTTTGATGAAAAGGTTTCCTTAAAATGTCATGAAGAAATTGCCAAGATTCGAAACTATTTTGATCCAATTTCTAAAGATTTGAAAAAGGAAATTGCTGGAGATGTCACAGAAATAAAGAAGATCATGGAAGATATAAGAACATCCATGAAAGCTGAAGCCGAGTCAGTCAAAAAAATAGTAGATACAATTACATCAGAGAAAATAGAACAGGTCAACAAAATAGAACAGTCATTATTAGAAACATTAAACAACCAAAACCAACAAATTGATGATTACATTAACTCTCTCAATGATTTAATCAAAACATTTTATGGTTACCTATCTCCTTCAAACATAGAGCAATTAACATTTGCTCTCAAATCAGAAAACCTAATGATACGACCCATACCAGAGACATCCAAACCAGTCCCACCCGTATTTACTGCTGGTCAATACAGCAAGGAAGATGTCGCCAAACTACTGGGGAGAATAACTGTCCCCAATGCTAAACCAGAGAATAGAAAAATAAAGCCCATGGAGACTGCCTTCACACAGTTGAAACCTACAGGGAAACAGAGGAAACAAGACAGAGAGAAATCTGATGTGAAACAAACACTGTGTCTGTCTTCCTTTGTCACCAAGGTCAGGGAGTACACAGTACCAGGTGTTGATCATGTATATCATGTATCACTGGGTAAATCAGGCAGACTCTGGGTCAGTGATGTGTATGGTAACCTTGTCCAAACAGATCTACAGGGGAATCAGCTACAGAAGATACAAACCATTGGTGGATCTAACGGCTACCACACAGTCACACAGGACGGGGATCTGATCTATACAGACAAACTAAACAAAGTCATCAATAGGATAACACCGGATAATACAATCACTGAATTCATTAAAACAGGAGACTGGATACCAATCAGTATACACTCCTCCCACATCACTGGGGACATACTGGTGGGTATGATAAAGAAAGGAGAGCCCTCTAAAGTCACCAGGTACAACAAGGCAGGGATAGAAATACAGAACATACAGAGAGACAACAAACGACAGACACTGTATGGTACACCACACTACATCACAGAAAACATCAATGGTGATGTCTGTGTATCAGACTATTACAATGCTGTAGTGGTGGTGGATAAATCAGGACAACACAGGTTCTCCTACACAGGTCAGGGGTCAAGGCTTGATCCCTTTGGAATATGTACTGATGTACTCGGTCACGTCCTGGTGTGTGATATATATAGTGAAACAGTTCATCTCCTGGATCAGGACGGTCAGTTATTGTCTTTACTACTCACAAAACAACAAGGGATATATCATCCCTGTAGTGTGTGTGTGGATGTTGAGAACAATCTCTGGGTGGGACAAAGTTTCACCAACACAGTGACAGTGTACAAGTATCTACAGTGATAATAATATATCCATACAATAATTAGGTACTGTGTGTATGTTGTGAGACAATGTAACAACAACACAGTGATAGTGTACAAGGACTAGTATACACAGTTTACATTGAAGTACATATACATCATTCATGTAACCAAATGTATGTTTATTCTTGATATTTTGATTGTTTTCATTGCTGAAGAATTGACAATAAAATATGTATACATAATTATGTATTAACAAATAAGTGTGTAATAGCTACTAGAAACTTGTTGTTTAAAACTTGAAAACATATAGTTATAAAATAACAAATAAAATTCTATACAATGCTATACCACTATGATTGAATCAATTAGTAGATTTTCCGAATATTTTAAAGAAGGGATAACAAAACAAGAGACTCAATGTCCTAAATGGTCACCTGAGTATGATGCAAGCCCAGGGGCGTAGCTAAGGCTTCCTTATTGTGGAAGCACATTAAGGCAGGGGATTTTGGGGCCGCCTTGAGCCCCCCCCCCCCCAATGGGTACAGAGCGAAGCCATGGTGGGGGCCCAGGACGCCCGGAAGATGGCGAGTTTTCGGCATTTCAAACATAGTACAAGAAAATAAAAAGTAACATATAAAGAAATCTGCGTGTAGTATTTCGCTTATTACTATATTTAGCAACTCATTACAATGCACCTGCATGATTAAAACTGAAAAAAATTCATTCGTGTTTCGTGCGCATGACGCGTCATGCAATGATACATGCATCTAATTAAATTACATTCAAGTACCTAAACTTTTGACATATTCTATTACATATATTCAGGTAACTTTAAGCATGTCGATAAAAGTCAAAAATGAGTTCATTTCTTGCGCGTTAAAAAACGTTAAATATTTTACATGTTTAGTTTAGCGATTTATATAACACAAACTCAAATCAGACATCAAAGCAAATATTATTGATAATAAAACTTACTTGATGAAAATTCACAACAAATGGCAGGGACTTTTATTACATGTAGCTAAAGATATACGCTCTGTTACAGTATCGACTCCACTTTCCAAATGCACTGATATATGTAGTACATTTGATTTTTATTTTAATAATAAAATGTTAATCAGAGTGTTAAATTTTCATTCTTAACTTCTTCGATTTAGTGCATGGAGTAACCACGGCCGCTGAGTAGGCAAACTGTATCGCCATCTTGGACATCCTTCTGGCCTTAAAACAGATATAAACAACCATTAATCATTTAATGTTTACTGACCACTAACAGCGTTGAATGTGCATGAGACAGATACTATAAATTTATTTATTTTCATGTCCAAAGATTAAACGATTGTCCGAGGCTATAACCGAAAGTCTCTAATCAAACCCGTAATGAAATTGTTGATAGGAGTGTTACATAAATGGTTCTAAATCATAGTTTTTTAAGCTTAACTACAATGTATAACAATCTAGAATGTTACAGCTAAGTTTAGAAATCTTAAAATTGATTTTTAACTTTTAATGTAAAATGATTAACTACACAAGGTTATTTATTGATGAATATATTAAATATGTCAGTGTAATAAAGTTGATTCAGTTTTGTATATACTGGTGTTTATATTTGTGTTCCTCTTTAATTTTGTTATGAATGGGTTACCGTATGTGAGTGACGAGTGTCGGGTGAGTGTGCTATTTTTAGATCGAGTATTTAAAGTGACCGGTTTGGGTGTAGTGGTCAGTAGAGGGTCCGGTAACGACATCAGCCGGGTGCCACGTTTTGCAGCTCCTGTTTCAAGATATGGTGAATATCTCAAGTTAGCTTAATACTAAGGAGAAATGGGTAGCCATTGAATTTTGGATTCTGTTAGGCGGGCACATGTTTTCCTAGCCGGTAAGGTTGTTTTGTTGTTATTTTGTACATTTCGCTGGTAATTTAGTTCTTAGTGTAATTGGTAGTATGTTTGTATGTTTATCGGGACTTTATTAGTCACAGTATGTTTTTTTCAGTGCGTAAGGGTGTTTGATACAATTACCTGAAATACAGACTGGTGTGCTAGACGGAAATTTTCCTATGGAAGGTCGTGGGGACAATTGACGAAGGTCGGGGACGCATTCTATGCCGAGTGGGGCGTGGCTTTCTATCTGGGCAGTGTCGTAGACTGGAAGCGAGAGACCTGCGAGTCCGGGGCTTTCGGTTAGGATAGCGAAAAGAGGGACAGGAAATTTGACGAGGGCAGGAGCGTCTCGAGTGCATAGTGACCTTGAGTTCATTTTCAGAGAGGTTTTAAGTGTTAAAAAGCGACTGTTATTACAGGCTTATTTTCATATACATGCTTTTGAGCTGAAATTTAAAGTAATTGTAAATTCACGGTATTTTGAATTATTGAACTTTAATATTTTTTTTGAGTAAATTTTTCAACAAGAGTTTTATTGGTTGAAATAGCTTCTAAACAACATTTTGTAGTTTACTTCCATTTTATATCTGATACAGTGTGATTTAATCTTGAATTTAGTTGATAGTATCAGATATTTGTTCATTTGTTTAATTGAATTATTATTCTTTTTTTTTGTTATGTTCGAATGAGAGTGGCAAGAAAGGGGGAGTGAGAATAATGATTTGTTTTGTTTATTAATTTTTTTTTCAAATTAAACTTGTCTATTTTCTTTACAAAATCTTATTGTTCATTCAGCTGACAAAATCCAAAAAGAACTCATTACAGTCAGGTTGTTAATTTCGAATTTTCCGGGTTGCAGTAAATGTACAATTTGATTTTCCACGGTCTAGCAAATTCCGAAATTTATTCGACATGACAAATATCTCATAAATTTATCGATTTATACATGCATACAAGTATAATATTTGTAAATCTATCTCCTCAGCCAGAGCTGTTCTAATGGTCAGCTCTTACGAAGCCCTTGTCAAAAGAGAGAACATGTAGAAATATATGAGATCATTATTGCATTTCCAAATATGCTTCCTTTATATTCCTGTGAACTTTTAACTTGCTGTTTATTTCTTGATTCAGCTTTTTAAGAGCAAAGAGACGAAATCAAGAAAATTTAAAACAACTTCATGTAGATAGATTTATCAGTACATTGTAATTTGAATGCAATTATGAAAAAGGTGTAGATGTTTTTATTACAGTTCCCCTCCCTAATGACACAGCGTGAAACCTGGACAGGACCTGCAAATCTAATGCCATTTTGGGATTTTATTTTCCTTTGAAATTAAAATTTCCTACTTTTATCTTTGAATTTCCAACTCTAAAGCTGTTGTTTATTATTAAAAATTGTTATCATTCAGAGTTGGTTATAGTAAATATATATAAAATAAATGTAATTAGGAGAATAAAGAAATTGTTAATTATTTACGAGTTTGGGTGGTTAAAAACCAAGCAAGATGTACAACCCATCGGCTCATAATTAACAGTGGAAAACAATTCAAAAAGAAACAATAAGTCTCCCTTGAATATTTTGATAGGGAAATGCCATAAGTCAATATTTATGAATAAATGCTAAAGTGTTTGTATAACTTTTGTTTTACTACAGAGTAATACGTGATTTGAAATAACTCTGGTACTTTATTTTATATATAAATTGACATGTCCACATTTTATATTTTTAGTGGCATTTTATATTTATATTGAGACTTAGTATGTGAACACTCTTAATCATTATGTAATAAGTTAAGAAAACAAACACCTGACCCATCGGGTTTGTATGCATGCCCTACAAATACAAAACATGAAAAGAGATTTTAAAAAAGAGTGCATAAAGCATGGAGAGAGAGAGAGAGAGAGAGAGAGAGAGAGAGAGAGAGAGAGAGAGAGAGAGAGAGAGATGAGAGAGAGAGAGAGAGAGAGAGAGAGAGAGAGAGATAGAGAGATATTCCTTGCACAAGACTGAATTTTATAGAATTTATTTATACATCGTAACATAAAACATTAGAAGAGATAACATATGTACAAGTACACGTAGATGAGATTTATTTATAAGTTTCCATTGCATCCATCAGGCAAACTGTGTAAATTATTGAAAATGCGCATCACTGAAATAAGATTGAAACATGTTTACTCTCCACTGTTCAAAGTATAAGTACTAGTATTTTGAAACCCTGCCATCGATAATCTCAAGATCCACATTCTCTGAACATCCGCATTTGACCGTTCTGACATCAGATTCAGTGTCATGAAAATTGTTTTTGGATGGATGATACATTTACATGCATGAAATCAAAATAAAAGGTGTGGTTTAAATCCAACCATTTTTTTTTCTCAATGCACAAAAAGTGACACGATTATTAATATTATACTAATTCTGATTAAATTTAATAAAATACATGATATTGATATCAATGAAAGCAACAGTAATTATCTCCGGACGTATCACTTATCCGGACGATTGGACGAGGAAAGGAAAGGGTCTGGATGCTGAGGCTCCACTGAATAAATCTCTAATATAAAGATTGAAACGGTAGATAACTCTGTACATGTATGACTTCTTCAGAAGATAAACAAAAATAAAGTAGTTGTCCTTCTTGGAAAACTACGGTTCTGCAACCAGTATGAAAATTGTATTTTGTCAAGATAATTATTTTGAGGTGCAAGAAAAATGTAATTAAATAATAATTCGTAGAAAAAGTACAAAAGTATCAAATATCACACCCTCATGACTTCCAACATGCAAGATGCAACTTATTTATGTCGATGAGCGACAGGATTGTATAATATGGCGACATGCGACTAATTGTGTCAACATGCTACTGAATTTTGTCGAAATGCGACTTGTCTATGTCAACATGCTACTTATTTATATGACGGCATGTAACTTATTTATGTCAACATACGACTTATTAATGATGCCATGTATCTATTTTCTGTTAAAATGCAAATTATTAATATTAATATTCAACATATTTATGTTGACATATGCGAGATAGACATGTTAATAGATAAGTTATTGATGAATTGATGTAATTGTTATATGATTATATGCACTTTATTTATTTATCTCACATGTTTACATAGATAAATTAGATTTCAACATATCTATTCCTCATGTTAACATAGATAAGTTGCATGTCGGCATGAATAAGTCGCTTGTCAACATAAATAATTTGCATGTCAACATATTTATCTTAAATGCCAACATATTTATACTGCATTTCTAAATAAATAAATTAATTGATTAGATGAACATGGCAGTGTTGAAGTCACATGTGAGCAGTTATAAAAAATTTACAACAGTTTAATAAAATAGATTTTGATCTTTTCTTTTTGCATATTATAACAATGTTTTCATGTTGACATAATTATCCTGCATACGTCGACATCATTTTACAGGCATCATGTTGACCTATACTTTGACTATTTCGTGGCTGATGCAATGAAAAATCTCCGTAGACTTTCTATTTTGGGATGTGTATGGAAACCTGAAGCGGTACAGGGGGCGTTTCGTTTTGAACACAAAGGTACTTATTATAATCGAAATATCAGGAGCAAAGTGGTTGAAGCAAAAACTCGAGACAGGGTATAACCCATTTGAGTCATTATTAAAAGTTGATTATATAAATGCATGTAATGCTCTAGATGTCTTATAATGTCTTCTTTATTTTATTATCGACGTTCATTTTCGAAATTATGCATCTTCTACTTACTGCATTTCCAGTTAAACAACATATCGTAGTAACATATATCAACAAGAATACTATATTCAATTTTGCCCAACACTCATGCTGTATGTACAATTAGTTGCGAATAGAGGACTGTATATGTTGTTTGATTTTCTGCTTACATTGTCCCTAGTGGTCATTGCAATCATACAAATTCAGAATAAATAACATATTCTTGATACATTTTTTGAAATATTGTAAAAATCATATGAAATGTATCGCTATGAATTGTTTATAACATTGATCAAGTAAGTAGCATGGGATTGAGTTTTTCGTTTTCCGTTCCGTTCTGCTTTCCGTTTCCCATTTAAACAACACCGGTGTTCCCGGAAGGGTTCTTTAGGGAATGGAGGTGTGCGAGACAGAATTTAAGCAATTGCCAGTCTTAAATGTATTGCATTTTTTAAGAACTTACATAATTTTTTTCTACTTGTTAATGATTTAAAATTGAATGCAAATATAACTATTAAAACGCACTGATACTTATGCACAATCATAAACATAATATTTTATTCTCTTTTTAAAGTCAAATATACAATAATGATGACACATTAGAGTTTAGACATTATTTCAATACAAGCTGTTTTGATAAATACACTCTTTATATTTTTTACTGGATACAGGATTGTCACTGGGGAATGAAACTTGTTATGATACATGTACATGTATAAATATATATATATATGCGATAAAATCAAAACATAGCAAAATGGTTGAAAACGAAAATGCATTAATTTTGTTTTAGAACTGACCCCTCATGAAAGAAACCCCTGATGGAAAATTTAAATAAGTTGAAATGTTTTTGGGTTTTTTTTCACAGCAAACTCAATATTTAAAAAAAAATAGGAATAGTATTAGTGGAACTAAACCACATAAAAATCAAGGTCAAAAACATTCCGATTTCGTCTGACATACAGTAACGCAGTTCAGCAGTTTGCTCCAAGGGCCTCAAAATTGTCATGTTTGTAATAAGCATTTAATTAGGCGGCACCGTTGGTGACTGTTTTGTGTTTGAGAGCCATATCCCTTTTAATTATAACAATAGAATTTAACAACCATCGATTAGATAGAATTAACTCATTTCATTAACTTCTAGTCAAGGTATGGCAACTCATGTTGAAATGTTTTAAATCCTTTATTATATACGTAAGAGTGTGTAACTTTTGAGGGAGGGGGGATGTTTGTAGGGTAATTCAGTTTAATGAACCAGCGATTGGCATAATACAGCGAAAGAGAAAAAAACCCATTTTTTATCCAAGTATACCAGTATATAGCCCTGTGTATGAACATATCTTTAAATGTTTGCAGATAGGACTTTACAGAGACAGGCATACAGTGTAATTAACTTACATTCTTTACATTTAGGCGATTAACAAACGTCTATTTCGGAGACTTGTAACAGACCTTGGCGCTTTTAAAAAGACACTTATCATGAAGTCAAATAATAGATTTAAGGTCAAAACTGTCTGAATTGTATACCGTAGTCTTTCCCAAATTATAGCTTCCGTAGTTTTTTGGCTATTTTATTGAAAATACACTTACCTGTCGATCAAGTAAAATTGAAATCAGTCAAATGGGGTAAATCCAAGATTGTTTCATTGATAAATCATCTGCTGTACCTAGAAAACTCGCAGGGACGAAAACAAACTTGTGGAGATTTTAACAGGCACGAAGCATCGTTTTTGAAAGTGGGGGGGGGGGGGGGCAGACTCATCCAAAAAATCTTGACAAGCAAAAAAAAAAAAAACAAAAAAGGAAAAAGTTATGTTTCCCAAAATCGTCAAAATCCTAATCCGGGGGGGGGGGGGGGCTTACTATATAACTTCAATTTCACTACTCATTTCCTTATTTTCATATCACCCCCCTGGCCCCCCTTATGCTACGTGCCTGTTTAATGAAAAATTTCTCCATTCGGAAATGCTAGTACTCAGGACACTCGCACAATTCATTAAGGTTATCATCCGGGTACTTTTCATTTCGTTTCAACTTTGCAATACAAAATCCCCGTGGAATGTTTTAGATATGTATTTAGAGGCAAAGGGGTTTTTCAAAACAGACAATTAGGAATTTTTGATTTCTCTAATGAATGTAATTTGCAGGAGCGTACCATCGTTTTTGATGCTTTTTTTTTTGGAGGGGGGGGCAGCCTAATCCGACAACCCCCCCCCCCTCCCTCCTCCGCGGAATTTTCTTACTATAGTATTTAATTTTTATTGCTTTAAAAAAACGGGAGTGAGGGGGAGAGGGTATACATTACTTCATGCCTGGTTTAGGCTCAAAAGTGTACGTGTATTTATGATTATTAAAATATCATGCAAAGGGCGGCGGAAGCAGAAACTTGGGACAGAGTGAAACAACCTGGGTATTGTTAAAAAGCATCCTTGAAAATATTTATCCCAAATTTCAGAAATGTGTAAACCTTTTGTGTCTATATGAGGCATCCGGCAAATGCTTCCACGTGCGCACACATTCCGCTTGTATTAAGAATTGCGATAATAGATTTAAAGTAATGTTTTGAACTGTTTTAAAGAGGTCGTTTTAATTTAATTGTGTCTGAAAAACCATCAAAGTTGGTAGATTCATCGTATAAGGAAAGAGCTCCAAAAAGTTGTTATAGCAAATCATCCTTTTAATTTTTCTGTACAAGTATTTAAAGTTTAGTGAGACATTTCTAGTGATAAATCAAAATTTCAGCGTCAATCGTAGAATTATAAGCATGATATAGAACTTAGAAGTTAATTACATTCAACTTGAGACTTTTAAACTTGGTATTTCCTATTCAGAATGAACAAAAGTATGGCCTCAGTTCTGTGAGCAAAGCTCTGTATCTTGCTTATAATTCGAAACTTGACACAACTGAAAATGATTTAGACTGAAAATGCAGAGCATCTTAACAAAACACGTTGCATTATAATCAACCATAACGTAGAGATCATACCGAATTACCAATAAAATGTATAGTATTTATAATATAATATGTTGTTAGTGCATCAGATTATGCTAATTTTGCACAGGTAAAATATTAACTGTCTGATTTACCGAAGTCTATATTTGATTCGATACGTAAAAATTCCAAAATACAGGCAATATTTCTTCTCAAGTTAAAAAGCATAAACCAAATTCAAAACAACGTAAAACCACAGTCATGAGTGAAAAGGTCAACGCATCACTTCAAGGAAATTGGCACAAATTTATTTAGCATGTTTCAAGTATCCCTTCGCATGTAAACTGTTGCACAACAAGTAAAATCATCTTTGTCAGTTTGACCCGTTTGCCATGCGTCAACATTCAAACTTGGCTGCCTTTGATAGAACACAGACCACAATTATTTTCCCCTCTTATTCCTTTATACAAAAATAAATCATATAAAAAATTCCACCGGCTCAAATGAGTTCAAATACAGCATACCTATAGAATGACACTAGTCCAACAACATATCCAAACTACAGGAAAATCAATTGAGAGAGGATAAAAATAGTGGTATGTGACCTAATTATTACACAATTCTTCTTTGATTTTGATTAAACCTGGTAGGTTGACACTTATACATACAATACAACTCCCTCTGAAATTTGGCAGGAATTGTGTATTCTGCATCAGAGTTATAGGCCTTTGAAATCTGGTCCAGGAAGGCTGAAAATACATGCAAAATCTAGCACGTTACACACAATATTCAAATTTCAAGAGCTACATTTAATATTAATTACTTGTCAAAAGTTTCATTAATCTATTACATTCATTAACCTTACATGTCTACATGATGATGCTAATTATGATTTAATTCTTTTACACCTGGAACTATTTTTTGGAAATTTTTGAAAGAAATACCCTAAATATGGCTAAATTTTTCAGAAAATGCCAAAAATGAAACATTTAATCACATGCTATGAGCTTGAAAAAATATTTTAAAAATTCTGCATTAAGTTTGCTATAGAAATCAGGTATTTTGTATAATATACAGTGGCTAATCCGTTTACAATAAGCTGATAATCACATAGAACCATTTCACACATTTCCAGGAAATGGCACTTGCTGACCAAAGTAGATTAATTCAGGGTACACAGGGCTGATATGGATAGGCATCAAATGCCTTTTGAAAAAAAAAAACCTAACAATTTAGAAGAATTTAGAATTAATTCTATTTGTCTATTCATTACATATACACTAAATAAATTACTTAAATGTACCCTTAATCATAAGGAGCCTTGGTTCATGAAAACTGTACTCTTAAAACAAAGGGAGATAACTCTACACATTAAAATCCAAAGGAGGGAGTTTTTACAAACGTTAACGAGAAACTATTTTAGAAATTACAAGTCCATCACCTTCTTCCAGCATTATCTGGTGTGATTAATTTTGAGATCATACCTTTTGTAACGAGGGTTCACCATTCAAAGTCATGGGTTTCTACATACATTGTGCATTTAGAGGTGAAAATGTCTGGTATGTTACCATGAACAATGATGACCAAGACTCAAATTAATGATGAGAGTGCCAAAAAGATATTACTACAGTATTACAAATAGTAAAGCTTCTAGCAGACCTCATATATCTTGGGCAATCACTGTTCAATGCCAGCAACCAAACTCATACACATGCTACATTTGTTAGAAGTTACATTTCTAGGCCACAAAAGAGGGGGGAAAACTGACATAATAAGACTTTAAAGCAGTAATTTAAATAAAATTTTGCAAGGCATTGATAATTTAGATGCTAAAATAACTATTTCTAACCAGTAAAATGTATATGTCTCATATTAAATATCTATACATGAAGGTTAACATATTCTAAAGTACTGAGGAAAATATTGTGATGCCTACTCACGAATAAATGAATAAAATCAACTTACCATTTGTTTTTTTCTTCATTATTTCTCTGTCAAAATGGTGTTAACTGGAAGGTGGGGGGGGGGCAACAGGTGACCCTTTACCAGCTTGTATGTCCTGTCATGCAATCTGCTAGGAAGTGAAATATGTCATCATTCATAGGAATCATAAAGTAACATAAGCCCTACTTTCCTCTTTATAATTTTAATCAAAATAATATTAAAGGAAATACATATATATTTTTTTTAACATGTAATATGATTAATAGGAGAGAGAGAGAGAGAGAGAGAGAGAGAGAGAGAGAGAGAGAGAGAGAGAGAGAGAGAGAGAGAGAGAGAGACTTTAAGACTAAAGTAGCAAGGGACAGTTTCGAATAAAGTACCCGTCAATATTTTTGTAAAATTGAGTTCTAGTTGCTGTACTTGAAGGCTTATGAGTGTTGCTAAAATTCATGAAATGATTTTTAATGATTATCATTAGTTAGAGGGGTGTCTGTTGTTGAAATTGATATGCAATATGTAGGCCCCTTATGTTAGGTACATGAGAATCAGAAGTAAAATGCGAAACCTGCGGCTGTGACAGCTGTTGTGCTGACTTTACACAGTGAAATTGCAAATTACAGACGGGAGGTAAAATAACACGAAAAGTAGGTGGATGGGACATTGTAAACTATACACCAGTAAGTTTCTGACATGTGATAGTGCAACATGCACGCGGTACGGAAGGTCAACCCTCTGCAGGGAATTAGCTGGGGGAGGTCTAAAAAGCTGAAAAATTAGCAAAATATGAAAGGGTAAAAAACTCATAAAAACCAGTATGTAGAGAATTTTACAGGTTTTGACTAAAAATTTTCTTCAGAAATTGGTGATTGGCCTTATAGAGAGTGAATTAAAGGTATCTGTGCTGAATGGGAACTGAGGAAATTCTAGTTACAGAGTTTTAAAGACATGCATCCCTTGGCTACAATGAATTGTATAAAAAAAAACTGTCCCCTGCCACCTAAATAACTTAATGACAAATCGACCAATTCTTTTATGATTTGGGTGATAAGTAAAGTTAACATTAGAAATTGTTTTTAGACATTTTGCAAGTACTTACGTCCCCTGTTTGACTCATTGAAGACACCATGCTGTTCACACCACGTTGAAATCCATTTCACACAGTTTTACCGTTATTTTTTCATATTATCAGCCAAAATTGAAAAAAAAACGACAAAATGTCATTATTCATCCTAATTGTTTGAAAAATAACGAAAAATTAGACTTAAGTTGATAAACGTGGATTTTGACCTTTGACCTGATAGGGCACAGACCACAATTATTTTCCCCTCATTCCTTTATACAAAAATAAATCATATAAAAAATTCCACTGGCTCAAATGAGTTCAAATACAGCGTACCTATAGAATGACACTAGTCCAACAACATATCCAAACTACAGGATAATCAATTGAGAGGGGGACTGAGATATGGCCTCTAAAATAACCCCTACCATGCAAAATTCACTTTCACTTTGGAATTTGTGTAAACATTGGCCTCTTTACACCCTTTCTATTGCGCCTGTAAAGATAATTTTTAATTTTTTTCCTGCCTGTATTTTTTTCAAACCTTCTTCTTTCCATCCATGCCATTAAAGGAACTACATTCGACCATTTATTACCGCTAGGAATTTTTGAAATAATACATACATTTTTGAATGGAACTACTTGCGTGGTCAATGAGCAGAGGGTAAAAATAGTGGTATGTGAACTACACAATGAACTTTTGTTTTCGATATGGAATACCGAACCGGAATTTATAAACTAATTGACAGCGATTATCTCTTTGTTTTTATTTTCATTAATTACTCAAAATTGAAACAGAGTTCGCCAATAACTTTTGCAATTTATATTTTCCTTTCCATAAGGATTATTCATGCAAAATTACGTTGAATTTGACTCAATAGTTCTTGAGAAGAAGATTTTTTAAAATGCAACCCCCCCTTTTTCTACAGTTTCGAGGTTTTCTCCGTTTTAAATTAAGATCGGTCTTTCATTTCTGCAATTTATAATCATCTTTCTATAGGGATGCTTTGTGCCAAATTTGGTTGAAATTGGCAAAGTGGGTTTAGAGAAGAAGTTTAAAATGTGAAAAGTTTACAGACGGACGGACAGACAGATGGACGACGGACAAAAGGTGATCAAAAAACCTCACTTGAGCTTTCAGCTCAGGTGAGCTAATAATATTTAGTACAATTATTTAAGAAAAGCAATTGCATCGCTGAATACCATTATTATACAATTTTCCCACTTCTTTACACAAATCCGCTCTAAAAATAACTCTCGAGTTAATTTTTTGAAGAATCTAAAAATACGTACATTAAAAATTTCTGATTTGCCAACTTTTTCTAATGAAGTTTAATTCAACAAGCAAGCTTCCACTGCAGACACTAATATCGTGTAACTTCTTTTCTTGTACACACAAGATAATTTGTTGATTAAATATGAATTTGGTAAACAGCTAGTCTCTAAAACTATGCAAATAATGCCCCCCCCCCCCACTTCTACAGACAAGATTTTAAATCGTAAATAAGAAAGTTTACCATATGGAACAAACAGCTCTCAACGATTTTGAGCTAATTTTCCTTCTAAAATTCTAAAAATAAAAACAAATCTGGAAAAATCCAGTTATGACGAACACAGTTTGTTGCAATTTTGCCTTTAGGCACCAAAATAATGATTTGTACACGTCAATATTTTACTGAGTAAAAAAAGGAGAAACGAAACAAACCACATACACGGAAATACCACCTTTAAGTATCAGGCGTCCTTTTTCCACGACACGATTAATGTGAACAATGAGGATTTTTGCATCATCACACAAGATTTATTTTATCTTTTCATTCATAATGTCATCTTGTCACATCTTCCCTTTATCGTAAATAACTGATCATGTCAAAACACTCCAATAAAATGTCATAATCTGATTTTACTTTCTACCTGCCTGAATTATTAAAAGAGGTAGTAAACATTCTTTTTTCTAGATCTGGCTATAAAAATGCCGACCACTTTAATTCATATGTCTTTCATTAATTTTAGGAATAAAATCTTGCATATATAACATTATAATGATAATACGATATTGAGTACCATGAATAGAAAAATATATACTGATACTTGTATGTTTACCTATTTCTAAAAAACTTATATTGCAGGAACTCTTAGCTTTTTCTTTAGTGAAATCTATCCACTACATTTTCATCCACATTATATGCAGTGATATTCGTTGCATGGCTCAGGGTTGTCTCTAAGACAGGGGGGGGGGGAATTCCCCTTCCTATAATGCCTTAATTTAAACCGGACTGCTATTGCATTTCAAACACAATCTAGGTATAAGCTAGACCCCCTGATTCCTTTCAACTTGTTTATTTCTTGATTACTTCAATTTTTAAAGACAACCCCGATTGTTATATATATCCATAAGGCACACAGTGGGGTTTTTTTTCAACAATTTGGGACTGGGCCCTTTCAATTAGGAAAAATAGCAACAAAACTGGAAAATTGGGAAAATGGTTTTTATTTGTTATGATGAAATTTTATGATTTCTATCATTTATTCAAATACTAATTAAAGCACAAATGACAATGCTTCTTTTCTAGAGTTTTTCAAATTATTTACAATTCTATTCAGTCTTTCTTGAAAATTTTGACAATTTGTGCAAAGTGGGTTTTTAAATAAAATTGGGAATTTTCTGTCAATATTATTAACAGAATTATAGTCAATCTTGCTAAAAGGATTTTAACTTGTTTCTTGAGGGAAGGCAGGCACATAGCATCGTTTTTGAAAGTGGGGGGGGGGGGCAGACTCATCCAAAAAATCTTGAAATTGGGAAAATATTAGGAAATTTTGGCCCCAAATCAGGTCAAAAAAAAAAACAACAACACTGGCTTATCAACTTGAATCAATCAAATTCCGAGCCTCGTAGCTTGACTTACACTGCATGTGCATCAGAAGATTGTGGACTGTTTGCAAAAACATGAAACATTATCGTTTTTTTAACACGTAACATTGAGGATGGGGCACTTATAGACATTGCTAACTTTGATTAAGTTTCCTATAAATTCAATACTGTGTAAGATTGAAGGAAAAAGTATGTGGCTACACTGAACGTTTCCAATCAATGAATTAAAAAAACAACTGTATTCACAGAGTATGATCAATGTGACCTTGATCTTAATCAACGACCTTGAACTTTCACAATTCAGTTACCTTTAAGTACTGGTCATCATGTTTAAAGAGGTTTTTTTTAAAATATCAAAGATTTTAAATTCTTGACAGCTTCCAGACCAAACTTATACCAGTATTTAATAAAAAATTGTAGAAAATATTAAATGCATTATGCACTGCAGCTAAGTCAAAGCTGCTATGCATATTGCAGATTAATTATTCCAATTTGTCATTACTTATTGATTCAAACATCATGCTAGAATTTATTAATGTTAATATAGACTATAGAAATCCATAAGAAATTCAAACATTGTATCATATACTACGAATAAAACAACGTCTATGATTTACATGTAGTTAAACACAATGTAATATTACACACATATGAGGCATTATAATTATGCCATGTGGAACTCTCCTCTACAAAGTATTCCTACATGAATTGAACAGTAACAGCATAAGTTTAGAAAATTGATTGTGCAAGCTAGCATGCAGCCTGATGCAATATTATCAAAACAATCAAAGTTTACCAGGCCTTTTAGCTATGTAATTTAACAAAAACTGCTGTTCTCAAGACAAAGGAATCAAAAAAAAAAAAAAATCTTAAGTGATTTCTCTCTCAGGTCCAGTGGGTTCAAACTGAATGCAAGTGAGTCTTTTACATTTGAATTTCAGTCAATTAGTATTACAACATACCAATATGGGCTTAAAGTGGATTTTTGAATTAATTCTATTTTTAAATAAACGTTTTTTTTTTAATTCATGTTTCTCATGAGAAATGCATGAAATTATGCACAATTTTATTTTAAGCGAGTGTAAACTTTAAGGTTAAACCTATTTACCAATCCAGTTATGCTGCCTTGTTTTTGTGACCTCAAATTCAGAACAAAATGCCTATATACCATGTATACTGCTAAGATTTCTGAAGGGGTTGCATTGTTCTATACATCTGTATCAGATTTGACATTAATCAGAATACACTGAAATAACTTGATGTGTTATACATGTAATATGAAGTTCCCTGATTTCAGAAGCTAGGGGTTCAACATTTATCTAGTATCCAATACCATGAAGTAAACCTTTGTAAATCTGCTTCATTGGTTTTTAAAATGATGTAAAAAAAAAAATTTTAATTAACATGCACTGATAGACAGCTAGTTTCCATGACATTGAATAAGAAAAAATGTTGAACTCAAATTGCGCAATTTATAAATTTCAAGTTCCACTCATGCATGCATACAAAGATAAACAACATCTACGACGATGTCAGAGGAACATGATTCAACGTGAACAGTATACAAAACAGGAAGTACATGTAATAATGACAGTGATTCAGCTGGGATCTTCAATACTGACTTAACAAGAAGTTGCATCAACAATACTGAATGCTGGTTTTTTTTTTAATTTTTAACACTGACGACCATTGTTTTGCCATATATAATGGCTTATGTATTTCATCTTAGAAGTAGCATGAATGTTAAATGTAAACTCAGCTAATCAGATGAGTTTTCCTAAAAATGAATTCTCAGTGGAAGCTTTGCAAAAGAAAATGGTACAGTTGAAGCAATATTTATCAATGCATTACCTTCAAAATATTAGTTATCAACACAAAAAATTCCCTATACAACTTCTTGTTGATCCATTTGTTTGGTTATCTTGCTATACATTAAAGTATTTTGTAATTCAATTCACCTGTGTAAAACTCAGGTTGAAAAACTAGAATGTTTACATAATATACAAACATGCAGTGGTGAATATTTCGAAATACTTCTGAATTAAAGACCTCAATTTAATACAGTACATTGATAGGTTACAAAATTGTTTTAAATGTCTTTTTTCTTCTAAATCTTGCATTACATTAATGTAAACTGCTAATCAGATGAGTTTTCGTAAAACTGAATTTTCAGTGGAAGCTTTGAAAAAAAAAAATGGTACAGATGATTGAGATTAAGCAATATTTATCAATGTATTACCTTCAAAATATTAGTTATCAACACAAAAAATTCCCTATACAACTTCTTGTTGATCCATTTGTTTGGTTATCTTGCTATACATTAAAGTATTTTGTAATTCAAATCACCTGTGTAAAACTCAGGTTGAAAAACTAGGATGTTTACATAATATACAAACATGCAGTGGTGAATGTTTCAAAATACTTCTGAATTAAAGACCTCAATTTAATACAGTACATTGATAGGTTACAAAATTGTTTTAAATGTCTTTTTTCTTCTAAATCTTGCATGACAAATGGGATGCACTAATGCATGTACATGTATAACAGCAATTTATATTATAAATGGTACATGTATTAGTACCCTGTAAATTATTTAATGATATATTAAGCATGAGGGTATTTAGATAAATTAGAACATTTCCCAACAACCATCTTATAAAACAATGAAATCCAAAATACATCAACTATAAAATAAACAGTCCACAACTACTTATGGGATATATTGATTATACTGTTACATCATCAGCTAATCTTGCTTTTTTTTTACTCGAGTGACAATCACAACAATCAAAATCTTACATATCATATTGTGAACATGCAGTTTGTACAAGCATAAAACATTTGGGCATGTAAACAGGTCACAATCAATAAGAAATGTCCAACAATACTGATCTCTCAACTGATAGTCAAAGATTAGAAT
Source organism: Magallana hongkongensis (assembly GCA_015776775.1). Taxonomy (NCBI): domain Eukaryota; kingdom Metazoa; phylum Mollusca; class Bivalvia; order Ostreida; family Ostreidae; genus Magallana; species Magallana hongkongensis. Next base: position 4,061,322 of record CM027470.1, read on the forward strand.
TCAAGTTTACAATAAGATAAGGCAGAGAGATAGGAAGATAACCATGTATACATTGTTATTGTGAATACTTGTCACATTCACAATTTTTTTTAATATAAAGAGGTGTTAAGATTTTTTCTTTCAGAAATCTACAGAAAATTTGAGAAAATTCTAACGTTACGCAAGTCACCGAGTGCGATTTTGTTTACATAAACATCTACACCGTATGGTCCGTAGTTCATTCATATCCATGATAGGTAAAAGCCTTAAAGGGATTATCCCTAATAATAAAGTCTACATAACTTCAAAATCCAACAGCTATAAATACCTGTTTTTTGAAACAAAACTTCTTTGCGATAGTAGTGTACTGTTTATATTTTCGTCTGACTTCCCTGTACAAGTCAGTCAAGTGTCGGTGGATTCGGTCAAGACTGGTTTAAATTGAATGTCGATCCCGATCAATATATCAACAGAATTACAGTCGATCTTTCTAAAAGGATTTAACTTGTTTCTTGAGGAACTTTTTGTGTTACGTTGGAGGATATTTTTTTGTTGGAGAGAGGAAGGTGCTTGCACGGCATTTCAATTTTCTCCCACAATATTGCACAAAAGTCATACTGTATATATAATATATCATCATTTAATTTTTTTTCACAATAATAAAATCTTTCTACAAATGTATAATTATGTAGTTTTAAAAAAATCAAATGATTTTGTCCGTCCCGTATTTAGCTATAAAAAGTCAAAGTTCATGTTTTCAGTCTGCTACTTGAACTGTTGAATGAACCAGGGACGTCTTGGCAGGATTCATCTGAAAAGGAAAAAAATATCAAAGGAGAGGTAGAAAACAAACAAACGTTTTTTATCAGTATATATGCCGGTATATGAACATAGATAGGTCTTTACAGACACATACTTAAATTCTTTACATTTACGCGATTTAACAAAAGTCTACTTCAGAGACTTGTAATAGACCTTGCATGGCGCTTGTAAAGGTCAAGATCTTATGAATTATACACCAGTAGTCTGTCCCAAATTATTGCTTCCATATTTTTTTTTTGCGATTTTAATGAAAATACACTTACCTGTCCATCAAATAAAGTTGAAATCAGTAAAACGGGGGTAAATCCAAGATTTCTTCATTCATAAATCATCTGCTGTACCTAGAAAACCCACAGGAACGAAAACAAAATTCTTGTGGAGATTTATAATGGTAAATTTTTCCATTCGATATCATAAATACTAAAGATACCTCGCACAATTCATAAAAGGTTACCATCCGGATACTTTTCATTTCGTTTCAACTTTGCAATGCAAAATCCCCGTGGATTTTTTATATATGTATTAAGAGGCCTATTGGGGGGGGGGGGGGTCAAAACAGACAATCAGTATCATTTGGTTTCATTAAATAATGAATGTAATTTGCAGACACGTACCATCGTTTTTGATGCTTTTTGGGGGGAACTAATACGACAATCCCCCTCCGCAGAAAATCCAGATATATAATCTGGATGAGGGAATATTTCAGTATTCCTATAACTATAGTATTCAATGTGTATTGCTGAACCAGAAAAAAAAACGGGAGTGGGGGGAGCCCGAGGGGTGGTAGGATACTTCGTGCCTGGTTTAGGCTCAAAAGAAAATATCATGCACATGCGCGGATCCAGAAAATTTTTCCAGGGGGGGGGGTCCGAAGGATAATTGTGTTTGCCAGGGGGGGGGGGGGGGGGTCCGCGATAATTTTACTATGTAAATTTAATAAATTTTCATTTTCCAGGGGGGGGGGGTCGGGACCCCCCCGACCCCCCCTCTAGATCCGCACATGATGCAAAAGGCGGCGGAAGCAGAAACTTGGGACAGAGTGAAACAACCTGGGTATTGTTAAAAAGCATCCTTGAAAATATATATCTCGAATTTCAGAAATGTGTAAACTTTTTTTTTTATTTCTTGATATTAAACTTTGATTGTTTTAGTTATTAATTCAGGGTAGAAGACAAGGTGGATTTAAATCTAATTATAGCTCTACAACCAGGAAGTAAATTACACAAGTCTCGTATTCTCTCACTCTGATCTCAGGGGTGTCCTCGCAGGCCATAATGGCTGAAATACATTAAAGGTCACCTGGATTTAGATCAAACGGTGAGTTGGTATTACCTGTGTCTGATAAAATAAAACGTTACTTAGAACGTTCAAATCTCACAGCGGTTAAGAATTCGACAGATTCTCCTCACCATTATATATATATACTGGATTTACTTCAATCATAATGTCAATTATGCATGAACGTATTTATACGTATATCTTTAAACCGAAAGTAGTGGCAATTGTTCTGAATTACAGAGATATCGTCAAAATATCCTATTCTAGAACCATTTTAACAAGATCTTGGACTTTCAGACATAATTGAGTGAAGTATGCATAATCTAAGCTCAAAAGCATGCAGGTAAATCTTGTCGATTTCAAAGAGAAATTGAATCATGGCTGAGAGAGACTATGCTGTTTGACACAACTACCAAAAGTCCAAGCTCTTGTTACTAGTGAAAATGTTAACATTAAAAGTTTAAAATTTATCAATTTAAACTAAAACTGTTATAGTTAAGTTTAAATTGATAAATTTTAAACTTTTAATGTAACAAAAAGACAGTTTATTTGATATGAAATAAAGGAACGTAGCATCGGGGGGAGGGAGGGAGAGCGGACCCACCCTCCCCCCACTTTTTCTCGCAACAACAAATTTTCTTATATAAAAAAAGTGAATTATCATGGAGTTGCCCCCCCCCCCCCCCACTTTTTTGGAGTATGGGAAAAATTGGAATGGAAATAAGGAAATAAATAGTGAAATTGAAGTTATGTAGATGTACTTTAAAGCCAGCCACATGGTTGTTCCATTTGCTGTTCTAAGATTACCGTTATATGCTACATGTATAATACCTGCAATCGGGTTAATAATGTTTGTGTGTGTGGGGGGGGGGGGGGGGTGGCGATATGAATTTTAATGCATGTAATATTTTGATAGCAAATATTGTGACAGCATCTTTAAATGTAAGTGTACTTTTCTCTTTTCAGATGGCATTATCTGAATCCCAAATACCACCTGACGCCCAGCATTATTTAGTGTGTGGCACTGAAGACTGTGAGAAGAACTGCCAGTTTTACTGCAATGACTGTCACCAACCATTGTGTGAACAATGCAAAGATGAACATCAGAAGAATAAGAAAACCAATAACCATGAAGTGGTTCCTTATAAACAACGAAAACGACCGCTTCCTGTGGAGAAATGCAAAATCCATCCCACAAGAAACATAGAACTTCTCTGTGAAGAATGCCAGATTCCCCTTTGTTCTAAATGCACAGCCACAAAAGAACATCGCGGCCATGCATTTACCGACCTAGAATATGTCTTTGATGAAAAGGTTTCCTTAAAATGTCATGAAGAAATTGCCAAGATTCGAAACTATTTTGATCCAATTTCTCAAGATTTGAAAAAGGAAATTGCTGGAGATGTCACAGAAATAAAGAAGATCATGGAAGATATAAGAACATCAATAAAAGCTGAAGCCGAGTCAGTCAAAAAAATAGTAGATACAATTACATCAGAGAAAATAGAACAGGTCAACAAAATAGAACAGTCATTATTGCAAACATTAAACAACCAAAACCAACAAATTGATGATTACATCAACTCTCTCAATCATTTAAACAAAAGATTTTATGGTTACCTATCTCCTTCAAACATAGAACAATTAACATTTGCCCTTAAATCAGAAAACTTGATCATTGGACCCATACCAGAGACATCCAAACCAGTCCCACCCGTATTTACTGCTGGTCAATACAGCAAGGAAGATGTTGCCAAACTACTGGGTAAAATAACTGTTCCTAACACTAAACCAGAGAACAGAAAAATAAAGCCCATGGAGACTGCCTCTACACAGTTGAAACCTACAGGGAAACAGAGGAAACAAGACAGAGAGAAATCTGACGTGAAACAAACACTGTCTCTGTCTTCCTCTGTCACCAAGGTCAGGGAGTACACAGTACCAGGTGTTGATGATGTATTTCATATATCACTGGGTAAATCAGACAGACTCTGGGTCAGTGATTATGATGGTAACCTTGTCCAAACAGATCTACAAGGGAATCAGCTACAGAAGATACAAACCAGTGGTAGAGATGAAGGCTACCACACAGTCACACAGGGCGGGGATCTGATCTATACAGATAAACGCAACAAAGTCATCAATAGGATAACACCGGATAATACAATCACTGAATTCATTAAAACAGGAGACTGGATACCATTCAGTATACACTCCTCCCACATCAACGGGGACATACTGGTGGGGATGTGGAAGGACAGAGGACTGGTGGGGATGTGGAAGGATAAAGAGGCTAAAGTAACCAGGTACAACAAGACAGGGACAGAGATACAGAACATACAGAGAGACAACAAAGGACAGCCACTGTACAAGTATCCACACTACATCACAGAAAACATCAATGGTGATGTCTGTGTATCAGACATTGACAAACATGCTGTAGTGGTGGTGGATAAATCAGGACAACACAGGTTCTCCTACACAGGTCAGGGGTCAGGGTTTGATCCCTATGGAATATGTACTGATGTACTCGGTCACATCCTGGTGTGTGATGATTACAGTAAAACTGTTCATCTTCTTGATCAGGACGGTCAGTTCTTGTCTCTACTACTCACACCACAACAAGGGGTAGATAATCCCTGTAGTGTGTGTGTGGATGATGAGAACAATCTCTGGGTGGGACAAATCACCACCAACACAGTGAAAGTGTACAAGTATCTACAGTGATAATAATATATCCATACAATAATTATGTACTGTGTGTATGTTGTGGGACAATGTAACAACAACACTGTGATAGTGTACAAGGACTTGTATACACAGTTAGTGTACATTGAAGAACATATATTTACCTCATTTATGTAACTGTGTGCATGTTTATTCTTAATATTGATTAATTGAATTTTTTCATTGCTGAAGAATTGACAATTAAATATGTATACATAATTATGTATTAACAAATTAGTTTTTGAATAGCTACTAGAAACTTGTTGATTGAATCTTGACAGCATATACATGTACATTGTAGCTATAAAATAATAAATAAAATTCTATACAATGTTTTCCAACTATAATTGAATCAATGAGTCGATTTTCCGAATATTTTAAAGAAGGGATAACAAAACAAGAGACTCAATATCCTGAATGGTCACCTGAGTATGACGCAAGCCTGTTTATTATCTACAGAATGGCATCGGATTAATATACAGAGGAATGACGTTGGGGGAATGATGTAATAAAACAATTTTTAAATTATAACATTAAATCGAATTTTCTTCAATGTAAAGTACAAAGTTATTTTTATTTATTCGCTCTATGTAAGTAAGCAAATAAGTCAATTATTATATATATCGACCTGTGTATCTGTTACAATATATATGTAACTTTACAAAACTTTACAAAAAATTAATCGAACACCCGGCCCATTGGACTTATAAGTCACTGTTAACTTACTGGAACTTTTAATGCATGTGCGATAATTTACTTTGTCGAGAGTTGAAATAAATTAATTTTAATTGAATCATCATGAGTTAAATAAGAAGTATTTGGTAACCTTAAACTTTAATAAAGTTCACATCTGAGATTGTTATACATGTAGTATATAATCATTTTAGAAGAGAATAGAATTCATGCTCAATTTCGTCTCCAAGTTACAGCAGCTTGCAGGTACGCTCAGTTACAGGTTTACACCGCAATCGTCCGGTCTCTATCCTCAACGGTAGTACATGTAACTAACACCAAAAACTGTGCCATTGTTGATCTAATATGTTTAATTAGGAATGTTATCGAGATGTATAAAACTGTTTAACCCCCCACTCCCCCATCCCCAAACACCTTGACCACTGAATGAACGTTCGTGAATTTACAATTATAGTATTCAAATTCAGTAGCGGTCCATTTACCTATCCTATTGATGCACTCATTTTGCCCGCTAGATGCCGTCATAAAAAGACACAGAGACAGATATACGTCCCAAATGATCTGTAAACAGTTACGTCCGATATCGTACAATATTTCTTGACAAAGGACTCTCTATTCATCACTAAATCATCTGTTATATATACATGTTATGGTGAGATCAGCTTACTGCATAAAACCAGAATGTTTGGGTGTGTGAAAGTTAATGTGTATCCTGTATTCATTAATATACATGTATTTTTATAAAGAAATAAACCCATGGTCAAAACGAATATTTTATTTTGATGAAAAAAATGAATATGATAATTGTGACACACTTTCCTTTTACATTTAAATACAAGTAAATACATGTACATGTAAAACACGAATTGTCATTTTAAATTGTGTGTAAACTCGTACTGGAAATATTTAGATTTAAAGAAAAGATAAAACATTTACTAATTTAATATAAAATAATTTCAAAGAAGTAGAAAAACTGAACTTTATAAGAAATATAAGTTATGGAAAACATTTTTTGTAAGGGATAGAGGTTAAATAAATTGTTAAAGGTAAATTGAGTTATGTCCCTTACCGTAGTCAACCCAAAAATTCTAAAGCATAAAATTTCCCTCAAAATGAAAAGAGCAACATGATTTAGTATTATGGCACGGTTTTTTTTTTCAATCCCTTCATCTCACGTGTATTAGAAACTATGAATAGCACGTGTAATCATATAGTACTTTATCAATGCTCACAATAAAACATAAGATGTAAAATAACGTTTTTTATTCGAAAAATTTCAAGAAGTTTAATTTCTCCTCCTGTAGTACCCAAAACAGCAAGCTAAAAGTCGCCCGAAGATGATTGCCTGAAACGGAAAAGAGAAACATAATGGAAAAAGCCATTACATGACGTGCGGCTATTTAGAATTAACCCTAATGAAAGCAGAGTACAAGAAAATAAAAAGTAACATGTAAAAAATTATGCGTGTAATATCGCTTATTATAATATTTGGCAACTCATTCCAATACCCGTGCATGATTAAAACTGAAAGCGATTCTTTCGTGTTTCTTGCACATGACGTGTCATGCAATGATACGTGCATCTATTTAAGATACATTCAAGTACCTAAACTTTTGACATTTTCTATTACATATATCTATGTAACTTTAAGCATGTCGATAAAAGTCAACAAACGTGTTCATTTCATGCGCGTTAAAAAACGTCAAATATTTTACATGTTTAGTTTAGCTATTTGTATAACACAAACTCAAATCAGACATCAAAGCAAATATTACTGATAATAAAACTTACTTAATAAAAATTCACAACAAATGGCAGGGGCTCTTAATATTACATGTAGCTAAAGATGTACGCTCTGTTACAGTATCGACTCCACCTTCCATGTGCACTGCTACATGTAGTACATTTGATTATATCTAAAAATTAAAATATTACTTTGTGTGTTTAACTTTCATTCTCAACCTGTTCGATTTAGTGCATTGAGTAAGAAAATTCAAATTTTACAACATGACAAAGCCGCTGAGTAGGCAGACTGTATCGCCATCTTGGACATTCTTCTGGTATGACCGGTAGAAATACACAAGTCGGTATGTCGAATAACAATTTATTAACGATCCAAACTTGTTGTTTCTGCACGATCTATGCAGTCGGCATGGACAATACAAGGTTCAGTCTCCAACTGACGATCATTGTGGATAACGACTAATTTATAGGTAAAACATACATACAGGTGTAAATAAATAGAGTTACTCTTGACACATACAATAATTAATTTAAAGGATTACTCAAGATATATAATTAGTTCAATAACAGGTGACATCTTAATGTCCGGTGGTGAAGGTCTAATAAGAACTAATTAGCACTAAATTAAAAACAATATGTCACTCTAAATAAGTGTTTCTCACACGGTGACACTGGCCTTAAAACAGATATAAACAACCATTCATCATTTAACGTTTACTGACCACTTACAGCGTTGAATATGCATGAGGTAGATACTATAAATTAATTTACTTTCATGTCCAAAGATTAAACGATTGTCCAAGCCTATGGCCGAAAGTCTCTTGTGAAACCGTAATGAAATGGTTCATAGGAGTGTTACATAAATGGTTCTAAATCATAGTTTTCTTAGCTTGACTACAATGCATAACAATCTACAGTGTTATAGTTAAATTTAGAAATTTAAGATAATTTTTAATGTAAAATGATGAACTACTAGTACACAAGGTTATTTATTGATTAATATATTAAATATGTCAGGTTTTTAATTTCGAATTTTCTGGGTTGCAGTAAATTCACAATTTGATTTTCCACGTTCTAGCAAATTCCGATTTTTTTTCGTCATGACAAATATCTCAGAAATTTATCGATTTATACATGCATACAAGTATAATATATGTTGATTTTTCCGCTCCTCAGCCAGAACTGTTCCACGGTCAGCTCTGACAAAGACCGTGTCAAAAGAGAGAATATGTAGAAATATATGAGATAACTATTACCATATTTCAAAAAACGTTTCCTTCATATTCCTGTGAACTTTTTAAATTGCTGTTTATTTCTTGATTCATCTTTTTACCATCAAAGCGACAAAATCAAGAACATTTAAAACAGCTACATGTAGATACATTTATCTGTAATTTGAATACAGTTATAAAAAAGGTGTAGAAGTTTTTAATGCAGTTCACCTCCCTATAGACACAGCGTGAAGCCTGGACAGGACCTGTAAATCTAGTGCCATTTTGGGATTTTTTTCTTTGAAAATGGATTTTCCCTACTTTAATCTTTGAATTTCCAACTCTAAAGCTGCTGTTTATTATTCAAAATTGTTTATCATTCAGAGTTGTTTATAGTTGTAAATATATATATAATAAATGTTATTAAGAAAATAAAGAAATTGTTAATTATCTAAGAGTTTGTGTGGTTAAAAACCAAGCAAGATGTACAACCCATCGGCTCATAATTAACAGTGGAAATCAATTCAAAAAGAAACAATGAGTCTCTCTTGAACATTTTGATAGGAAAATGCCAAAAGTCAATATTCATGAATAAATGCTAAAGTGTTTGTATAACTTTTGTTTTACTACAGAGTAATACGGGGTTTGAAATTACTCGAGCGCTTTATTTTATATATAAATTGACATGTCCACATTTTATTTTCTTAGTGACATTTTATATTCATATTGATATATGTGAACACTCTTTACCATTACGTAGTAAGTTCAGAAAACATCATGAAAAGAGATAAAAAGAAAGAAAGAGTGCATATAGCACAGAGAGAGAGAGAGATTCCTTGATTAAGACTGTATTTCATGGAATTTATTTATACATCGATCGTAACATAAAACATTAGAAGAGATAATATATGTATAAGTACATATACATTAGTTTATATATGTTTCCATCGCATCCATCAAGCAAACTGTATAAATTATTGAAAATGCGCATCATTGAAATAAGAATGAAACATATTAACTCTCCACTGTTTAGAATGTAAGTATTTTGAAACCCTGCCATGTTCCGATAATCTCAAGATCTACATTCACAGAACATTTGCATTTGACCGTTCTGACATCAGATTCAGCGTCATAGTAAATTGTTTTTGGACGGATGATACATTTACATGTATGAAATCAAAATAAAAGATGTGGTTTAAAACTAACCATATTTTTTTCTATGTACAAAAAGTGACGCCAGTATTAAGGCAAGGGACATATGTTGATATTAATGTGGATTAAAGTACGTTATAATTCAAATACTTTCACCAGTTTAGTATTTTCAAATTTTGCAATATTTAACCAAAAAAAAAGAAGCTTTTAAAACATTTTTGGAGGGGTAAAGATTGTAAAAACCCGGCCGAGCGGGATTCGAACTCATGACTTACAGATTCATAGCATAGGCGTCGGAACCGGGGGGGCTAGGGGGGGCTTAGCCCCCCCCCCCCACTTTTTTTTGCAAAGTTATACCTAACCATTAGAAACATAGCATGATAGAGGGTTCAGCCCCCCCCCCCCCACTTTTTCGCGGAAGAAAGATTATTGTTCCTAAATTTACCTTGAAAGATTGAGAAGTTAGTTTCAGAAGCATACTAGCCCCCCCCCCCCCCCCCCCCCCCCCCGGATTAGGAATTTCATGATTTTGGAAAAAAGAAAACTTGGGTAAGTAATTTTTTTTTGGATGTATAGGTATACTTACTATGGAAGTGTCCCATACTACCTTAATATCACTACTGATTCTTATTAAATTTAATAAAATGCATGATATTGATATCTATGAAAGCAACAGTAATTATCTCCGGACGATTTACTTATCTGGACGATTGGACGAGGGAAGGAAAGCGTCTGGATGCTGAGGCTCCACTGATTAAGATTGAAACGGTAGATAACTCTGTACATGTATGTCTTCTTCAGAAGATAAAACAAAAATAAAGGAGTTGTCCTTCTTGGAAAACTACGGTTCAGCAACCAGTTTGAAAGCATGCAAGATAATTATGTTGAGGTTCAAGAAAAATGTAATTAGATAATAATTCGCAGGAAAAGTACAAAAGTATCAAATGCCCCACCCTCATGACTTCCAGCATGCAAGATGCATCTTATTTATGTCGACGATCGAGGGACATGATTGTATAATTGGTGACATCATGCAGCTAATTGTGTCAACATGCTACTCATTTTTGTTGACATGTATCTTTTTTCTGTTAACATGGAATTTAGTAATTTTAGCATGCAACAAATTTATGTTGGCATGTGAGATAGACAATGTAACATAGATAAGCCAGTTGTATATGTCGGCATAAACAAGTCGCGTGTCAACATAAAGAAGTTGCATGTCGAGATAAGGAAGTTGTATGTCGACATAAAGAAGTTGCATGTCGACATACAGAAGTCGCATTTCGACATACATAAATAGGTCGCATGTCAAAATAAATAAGACGCAAGTCGACATAAATAAGTTGCATGTCGACATAAGAAGTTGCATGTCACCATAGAGAAGTCGCATGTCACCATAAAGAAGTTGCAATGTCAACATATTTATCTTGCATTTCGAAATAGATAAATTATTGCATGTCATTGACATATAACTGAGTTGAATCTGGCATTTTTAATTGATGTCACATGTGGGCAGTTATTGAAACTTTCTGGCATTTTAAAAAAAATAATTTTATTACATTTTTCTTGATTATTATAATAATGTTGCATGTTGACTTAATTATCCTGCATGTCGTCATCATTTTGAAAGTGGCGAATAATTATTTCCCACGACTGTACTTTACAGAAAAATAACTTACCTGTATACAAGGGGCAAACGAGGGTCGAGCAATTTAACCGTTAAACGCAAGAAAATGAACACCACTTTTCTTGAATAGTGAAATATATAATTTGTTCTGCATATTTTTTTTTTGGGGGGGGGGGATGGAAATATACCGCCACACATGCGTGGATCCAGATTTTTTCCCCCAACCCCCTTTAGATTCGCGAATGGCATTTGAATAATCATGTGGGCGATAATTGATAATATTTGAAAAATATTTTACAATGTCTAAACGGATTATTCTTTTTTAGCATGTCAGCGTATGGTTCATGTGGCTGCATTATGCGTTTTATGCCATTCTTACCCTGTAAATCATTTTGCATACTGACAAAATTAATACAATTAAAAATACCTTCCATTTACATGAGTACTAATATGCCACCTACATATATAAAGTTGATTCGCAAGCCATGGTATCTATGTTGTGCATTAGCATAGTTGTATCTAGTACATTTTATACAAGTTTTGTTGTTGTTTTTTTTTTAAAGATACAGACAAACAGGTGTACATGTCGGCAATGGTGTTAGCTATAGGACATATCCTTTATGTGTCTGTTATAAATAATAATAGGAAACAAAAAAGAAAGAAAATTAAAAAAAATCTAATAAATACACAAATCAAGATTCAGGATGTTGTGTTTTCAACAACATGTATGTATATGGCACGCCAAATACACAAAAATGACCTAGTCATAGTTTCACAGTCGATAAACTAGGTTTAACGGTTGTAAACTATAGTTTACGGACAGAAACATGTTAACGACAAAAATCTGTACTTCACATGACACTGAAAACAGCCATTTGCGATTGCAAAACATGATTTATCTGATAAATATAGTTTCACGATTGTGAAACTATAATTAACAACTCTAACGCCAAATTAACATATATTCAAATATTTGTACCTATCTTCAAATAATTGTACCTATCTTCAATTCAATTGTACCTATCTTCAATTCAATTGTACGTATCTTCAAATTGAATTAGAGATAGGTACAATTCAATTATACCTATCTTTAATTCATTTGAAGATAGGTACAATTGAATTGAAGATAGGTACAAATGCAATGAATTGAAGATAGGTACAATTGAATTAAAGATAGGTACAATTGAATTGAACCTATCTTCAATTACTAAAATATTGGCAATAATGAATACTCCCTGTATAGTACGTCATTTCCGTTACGTCACACTGAGCTTATACTGGTTTTTCAATGCTGAAACCCTAGTGTAAAAGGGATATCCTAAAGATCTATAAAAGAAAAATCAGAGGTGACATTACTGCTTAACACCTTTATATAGTTATAAGTAATAAAAATAAAAAAAAGATTGAAGAAAGGTGACTTAGAAATAAAATCGGGATCGGGATGATAAAATAGGCAATATGATTTTGTAAACTTTTCGAAAGATTGAGCCTTAAAACAAAAAAAAACCTCATAATAATTGTTACCGCTTTAATAAAAAGAGTGATTATCACATATTTCTTCTTTCATCTTCGTTGTTGGTGCTTCCCTCGTTTCCCTACATGTTGAAATGTCTTCAAGGGAGCGTTCATTATTTTCAACAATACACAAAACGAATTGAACCTAGGTATAATTGAATTGTACCTATCTTCAAATCCTTTGTAGATATGTCTGAATTTAACCTATCTTCAAATCAATTGTACCTATCTTTAAATGAATTTTACCTATCTTCAAATGAATTAGAGATAGGTATAATTCAATTGAACCTATCTTTAATTGAATTGAAGATAGGTATAATTCATTTGTACCTAGGTAATATGTTTTACGGTGCTACCGTTCTGGCGAGCGCAGCAAGAATTACACATACATGTACCTTGCATCATTGTCAACTTATAGTTTTATTTCGGTATCAACGAACGTCAAAGAACTTTTGCTCTACAATAAGTATGCCAAAGGTACTAATTTTAATGGTTATGATACATACAGCGCAACCCCCTACCCAGAGAGAGAGAGAGAGGGGGGGGAGAGAGAGAGAGCCCGGTACCTGTTTGTAGGTGTGTAATTTCCCACTTTTAAATTCAATGGTCTGACTATATGCAATATCTACATAATTTTTTACCTGTTTTTTTTTCATTTTATTCCTTTTTATTTAGTTCAAAATGTCCTATTGTTTATTTCCTCCCTACTCCTACTGTACATGCATGCACAATTAGCTTAAAATGGATCGATATAACAGTAAAGTATGGCTCTTGCTAGTATATATATATAAAATCTCTATATCAAAAAAAGATTAAAAACAGATCATAAATTATGTCAATGAGGCAGGTATCGCAGTCTATACTGAAATAGCCAGTACATTCATTACAGATGTTTGATCCACCTCTAAATTTTTCGCGGGAAATATAGCGCGAGTGCACTGTGACGTCATCCATGACTTTGTTCGTCTTTGTTTACGTTTCTCGACTCAATACGAAGGTATGGAAGCATGCAACAAATCTTTTGAGTCTCGCTAAAGCATATGCGGTACTCAAAACGTGTCTTCAAACTTGAAGTCACCGTAAATTACGAGTTAAAAGTCGGCCATTTTTGGCATAGCACCACGGGTGAAAACATTAGAGAGCATTATGGGACGTAGACAAAAAATTTTGTTTGATGAACTGTAGGTTTAGCTCGTTCTTTTTCCCGCGCACACTGGTTCTTAGAGCTCGCTTCGCTCGCAGGCGCTGCGCGCTGGCGAGCTGCGCTCGCTATAATTCATTTGTACCTAGGTATAATTATTTAGAGATAGGTATAATTATTTCTAACTATCTTCAATTCAATTGTACCTATCTTCAAATAATTGTACCTATCTTTAGTTCAATTGTACCTATCTTCAAATGATTTGAAGATAGGTACAATTATATAATTGAAGATATGTACAATTATTTGAAGATAGGTACAAATATTTGAATATATGTTAATTTGGCGTTCCATATAGTCAACGAATGTAAATTATAGTTTACATATGCGAATCTCTATTAACAGCAAAATACATGTATTTTCACTGACGGATAAACTAAGATAGTTAACCATAGTTTACAATCGTTAAATATAGTTTCAGAGATGAAAACTTTAGTTAACGAATCGTTAACTATATAGTTTGCGGTTCGTAAACTATAGTTACCAGTCAGTAAACCTAATTTATCAAATGTGAAACTATATATCGAATTGCAAACAATTCAGTTGATTTTTTTGTGAATTTGGCGTGCCATATAGGCCTACATGTATGTATGTGTAAAATTCTACTACGATATTCTTTCAATGAGATGACACAAAAACGTCTATATACGTGTGTATGTACAGTCTCGGGCGAAATGCCCCAATAATATGTGTACATGTAGTTTAACGTTAGTGAGACTGATATATTATAAATTTAGCAAAGAAACAAAAATTAATAAACTAGCCTATTCATTAAAAATACATATAGATTTTTTTATTTCAGTGTGCGTCTGGTGCAAGCCATGGGTTTTGAGATTTGAAACAAAACCCGTTGCCTGTACCGATGCGAGCTATTTTCCGCGGTAGACCCTGTACTGTAACGTTATGGTACGCTCCCAATATTTATTGATCCGCCATTAATAAACTATTTCGGTTATTACTCTCATACATTCAACAATCCACTCAAAAATGTTTACACGGATCTCTGAAATATTTCTCTCGTGACATATTTCACGATTTCAAATACCTCTATCGTACGCCACAAGTTCAACCATTGTCGTAAAAAGTAATCGTCTGATAACCCGCTGTCGCTTTCCGGCAGAATGTGAGATTAGTGGTGAAGTTGGGGAAACTCGATACTATTTATACCATGGTGTTACAGAGCAGCTGAATCGGTAAGTAAGATTGAAGTTTTTTCAGTGTTTTCTCACATCAGTCTCGATATTTAAAAGAAAGGATTCCGTGGAACTAGGTCACTTAAAAAAATCAAGGTCAAAAACATTCCGAGTTCGTCTGACATACAGTGACACAGTTTGCTCAAATGGCCTCAAAACTGTCATGTTTTTAATGAGCGTTTAATTAGGCGGCACTGTGGGTGAATGTTTCTTGTCCGAGAGCTGTGTTCCCTCTAATTAACAATAGAATTTAATTATCATCGATTACATAGAAGTCATTTCATTAACTTCTTTTCTTTCAAAGCAGTCAAGGTATGCAACCCATGTTGCAAGTGTTTTTTAATCCTTCATTAGAATGTGTAAAATTGTGTGATTTTTTAAATTGACTTGCAGTTTCTGTTTCCTAGATTAAAGCTCGTAATAATTTTGAGCATAGAGAAGGTGAATAAGTTGATTTTATTTGTGTGTTTTTTTTCTTTATGTAGGCTTGTCCGCCTTACAACACCAAGACGAAAAGGAGCACAAAGTTTTGCCATCACAGGATTCTTATAGAACTGTGCTGTGTTCCTATGGACAAGCCGTTTCTGCTGAATTATCTGATCCACAAACTTCTTCTCTGTGTGCACTGATATATTTCAAGGTTTATTTATGGAGATATTAACAGCTGGATTCTACTAGAATTTTGTTTATTAATTTTTGGAGAGAAAGAAAGAAAAATGGATTCAAGTTTATTCTACAAACTCATCGTAGTTATTTTTATGATTAGAGGTAAGTCTTAAAGCAGTGGCATTTCTGAATTTCTGAAAACAATTTTATAGAGTATCATTATAGCTTGTGTGTGCATGTTTTTCTGCTAGCTTTATAGAAACTTGTTTATCACCGGAACTATTTCTAGGGCTCCCAAAAGAATTTTTCCAAAAAAATTGCAGAAACACGTGTGTAATGGCACAAATTTTAGTAGCTTCCCTCAGTCAATGGTTGAGTTGGAAATGTGCCTAGACTGAATTGAACCTTGATAAGAGGGGGATAGCTGTGAGAGAGAGAGCAACCTCTCTTGCTGTTTGAAGCACTGTCAGCATGCTAATCTACTTCAGTATTTACTTATTCAGCAGGTCTTTGCTGCCAGGAATATGTCTGCTTGGCTCAACAACTTACTTGAATGAATTTGTGGGACCACTAGAAAAAAAATTATCTGAATAGATTGAAACAAAACTCTTTGGTTTCTGAATTACCGGTATTCCACCTTGTTTTTATAACTTGCAGAGCGTTGGTAAAAAAAGTGTATAAATTCTCTTTGGTCTCAAATGCATTGGTAATATTTCACAGTTTATCTTTAGAACTGGGTTATTCTGTAATTAATGGTTTTTCTTTACTCTTTACGCATTGTCTTTTTACATGTATATTTGGAAGTTTCCAGTACGTAACATCACAAAGATTTTTTAACTACATAGATCTATAAAGATATTTCTATGTGTACAGATATATCTATAAGAAAAAGCAGATTTGTGATGCTCTAGTAAGGATTATGAGTCACAGAGACTGGGCTTTGCTTTGGTAGCTAGGAAGTTCTCTGGGATTAGTATCTTAGATCCACAGGGAATTGTTGGAGAGTTTTTAATGGCTTTCAGACAAGCACTCATTATATTCCTCAGCTACCTACCAATAGGATTTTGCTTATCTTATCAGCTATCAGAGCTGGGGAGATTGGATGGTGAGGTTTTGCTGCCTGACCTAGATTAAGATTTCTAATCTTCATTCATCCTTCTTCACACATCTTACATGTATACATCCACATTACAGAACAACATGAACAAAGCACTTTCTGGTGGTAGAGGGGCTGGGGGGGGGGGTCTCTTGGCCATGACTTAATACATACATTTGTATACACGAAGATTTGAGATAAAAGAATGTACAGTATTATGCAAAAGATGTGACTCTCTATGAATGACATTCTGGAGTTCTTTAAAAAGCTGCATGTGCAGGATCTCGCTTCTGTAAGCAATCCTTATGTATGCATGTAATTGATATGAAATAGCTGTATGATGGACTTGTAGGAGAAAAAAAAGAAAGAAACCTTGATAACAAGTTATGAATGGAATGTAAAGACGTAGTTATGAAGTGAACTGATATAAGTCATATAAAAAAGATATTTACGGTTATGAATTATGATAAATTCATGTTTTTTGTACAATTGATTTAAACAAACAAAAACTTTCGGTTGAATTACTCAGCATTTATTGATCAATTGTTATATATGTTACACATAATTTTGTCAGAAGATAGTCAATTTTTCAAAAGTATGTGCACTTTTTTTGGAAATGTTTCATTATTTAAGTATATCAAAAAAAGATTTAATCAAACCCAAATTGTGACAAACACCTGAATATGTATTTAATTAAACCTGTTTGTAGGAATTTCTAGTTTGTAGGCCTTTATTTATTAGTGCACCTGTGAATGCCCAATTTTTGAATTATTTCACACAAACACCCGATTTTTTTGCACCTGTATGTGCTAGTTTTATCGAACTATCTTTTAATGTATGAAACAGTCTTTTTGATAAATGTTTTTTTTTCCTTCATTAGCACAATATGTTTCATGTCTGAGAATATTAAGTTTACACTAAGTGTGCAACACAATATAGGTTTACCTGTGTTGACTTGATCAAGTTGACACATTCTTCAAAGGATTTCTCGGACTCTTGTTACCCTTTTTTTAATGTGATTAATACCATGTAAACAAAGTCAAGCGAAAGTTTAATCAAATTCTAGCTGGCAATATAACTTGCTAAGAAAATAAGAAATCTTATGAATCACAGTGCGGGGTTAATTGACCAACAGAGATTTTTTTCTCCCCTTTTCCTTCTGGTGCATTTAACATTGCGGTTTTGAATGTTAAAATTGAATTTTCACTGTCAATTGCTTTGATAATATACAAAGGGATAATTAAAGTCGCAAAATCAATAGCAATTTTCTCAGCAAGGAATTCAAAAGTGTTCATTCTTGCTTTAGGTCACATAATTTTAAATGGTCTTTGTACAGGTTTTTTATTAATAGAAATCAATTTTAGGGCAACATAATAGGGTAGATTGTATGAAATATTTTTCGAGATTTTTTTTTACGTGAAAAGACACATTGTTTGATTTATAATGCCCCTAGTAACAAAAGATGAGAAAACGGAAAGAGAAAATTAAAGAGAGAAGTCGAGGTGTATGCCCTGTTTGATTCACGAAGAATTACATATTTTTATATACCGTATACCTATTTGTGTTGCATTCTTTTCTTAATTTCAAATATTCTTCAATTTCCTCACATCTATTATTCGTTATGTTTTTTGTTCTTATATAATTAGATATAAATATCTATACCTCCCACTCTAATGTTTAAAACACATCATTGTTACTTTACTGTGGCATTAAGATTAAATTCTCATTCTCTCTCTCTCTCTCTCTCTCTTTCTCTCTCTCTCTCTCTCTCTCTCTGAATCTTTCTCACATATTTGAAGCTTTTAACACTGTGTACATTTGTTCCTCTGCTGTGGGAACATCAGACTCAGTAGCTGAATGTGTCAGATTGTTGTTATCCTAGTTGGATAATGTCACCATTATGTGGATTACTGTCACGTCCAATTCCATCAATTTAATGCAAACAGTAAATAGTGCTCTGGACCTGAGAGAGCTTCAAGCCGCAATATGTCTGACTACTGAGTGAGGGGTAAAATGCTGAATCTAAGTATTTTATTTAGTTACATTCCGATTTTATTCAGTGAAGTGATTAAATTAAGTCAGACGTTCCAAAAACACATTAAGACAAAAAGAGTGTTTATTCATATACATAAAATATGCATTGCCATTCATTGATTTTCTCAAATGCACATAAACATGTACTAGACTAAGTACAATGTCCCCTTTTGTTCTAATGCTTCACCACCTCATAATGGTGTATTTCTTGTAAAGTAGAAGAAAATAATATTCAGTCGAAAAGCATGCCAAATATTTATCAAAGTCATAAAGCCATTTATAACAATGTTAAAACCATTGAGGAGCCCGAACTTAAAGGCCTTCTTGTTTTCCTCTTGAACAGAGTGGAGAAAGCTCTAAGTTCAGGAGTGGAAACAATAGGAGCACTGATTGTCATCTAGCTGCCTTCAATGGCAGAAAGTCTGATAAAAGAGTTGTAAAAGAGTTAGAGAAGGAATACATGTATTATAGAATTGAACTGTTCATGCCTTGCATGCACATTGATCATGTGTATTGGATTCCAATCTTGAGGCAAACATTTTATAGTTTGTGGTAATTTTAGAATGGAATTTGTCAAAATAAATAATTCTGAATTGTTATGAATGAAATACTGTAATATTTGACTCAAATTGTCAAGTGCTTTGTCAATTTTTTAAGTACAAGTACTTGGGCAAGTATTTGATTGAAGTACTCAACTTGACTTCTCTCAATCCAGCATTATCAAATGGACTGAGATCATGACTGCAGTACTTTAGCAGTTCTTGTGTCTGTACAACTGGAGCACATCAGTTCATCAGACAATATCGCAAATACAAGCTCTGGCAGTGCTGAGAATTTCATATTATATTAACAATGAATTTAAAACTAGAAATTTGAGGCATTTTTAAACTAAATGGTGCGCTGTTTCTTGTTACATTTCGAGAGAGCTTGAATTTCATTTACGAAGGGATAATTTAAAATGTCTGTACAGTAATCTAAACACTTAATCAATTCATGCAAATTAGAACTGGTTATACTAGTGCAAACAACACAACATTTCATGTAATGATAATGGAAAAACATGTGGCTTTTTATTTGTGGTTTAGAAGTCAAAACCACAAAAGTGGATGATCACCAATTCACTCAATGCACATGTTTTTCAGACAGAATTGAAGAAAGAACCAACAAAAAACCCCACTGCACGTGCATTATGTATATATTCAATGGCTATAAACAGTTATTTAAAAGTGAAATCTGTTAAAGAAATAGAAATTGCGTTTTTGACAATAAGGTGTTGTATGGCCAATGATACGGGAATAATCAGTGTATTGAAGGTGGTCGGTAATGGGAGTTGTAGATTTCTCCCACTTGATAAGTATGTCAGTCAGTTAAGGTATTCCCTGCCACATGGCCGCCTGTCAAATTACAATCTGTGTAATTCTATAGCACTTGATTACTGTCGAGAATTGCTGACCTGAATTTAGGTGAGAGTTTCACTTTCAATTCAGGAAAGTGAAAGAAAAAAATGTGTTTTTCTAAAAAATGGTAGCACCGAGAAACATGTATATATAGAGAATACAGCTGCATGTAATATGTTCCCAATACAGCGTAACTCTTCTCCTCTTTCAAGTAAATTAGTAAACAAAGCACTTTATCTTGTGAATGTTGCGGAATAACCTCTGAGGTCATTTAGCGTTGTTTTGAAATGGAAAAGTCAAGGCAAAGACTAAGTTTACCAAACCTGTGTCAACCTTTCTGGTGATTTTGTGAAAATATTTTTAATGAAATTATTTGTGTCAAATTAACTGTTATGAGCCTTAACTTATGTCTACAATCCTCAAATTTTACATCCACTCAAACAACCCCCTCCCCCCAATATGGCATTAAGCACATGTTTGACAAATACAGTTGTTTCTTGTTTTTTTTTACTGTTCATCTACCGTATAGAGTGAGTCTAGAATGTTTACATTTATAATCGTTGTGTGTTTGTGTTTGACGAGTCTATATCTTTTCTTATTGTTCTGCAATATTAAAAGTAAATCTAGGTTTTTTACATGAGTATTCATTATACATGTGTTTGTTTGTAGGGTCTTTCTCCCAGAGGCAGCCGAGATGCGAGCAGGGCAGCTGTTACCCCGCGACCGGAGATCTTCTGATCGGGAGGGAGAATAACCTGACCGCCTCCTCCACCTGTGGCCTGACCCGGCCCGAGAACTACTGCATCGTCAGTCACTTGGAGGAGGACACCAAGTGTTTCACCTGCGACTCGCGGCAGCCCTGGTCTGAATACCAGCGCAACAGTCACCGCGTGAACAACATCGTGTCCTCGTTCCGCGAGAGGAAGCTGCGGTGGTGGCAGGCCGAAAATGGCAAGCAGTTTGTGTCCATCCAGCTAGATCTGGAGGCGGAGTTTCATTTCACTCACTTGATCATGAGGTTCAGGACCTTCCGACCAAAGGCCCTCTTGATCGAGCGGTCCTATGATTTTGGAAAAACGTGGAAAGTTTATCGATATTTTGCCCAGCGCTGTGAGGACTCGTGGCCCGGGGTCAAGAGATGGCCCCCCAGGGATCTGAAGGAGGTGATCTGTGATGACCGGTACTCAGATGAGGTCCCCTCCACAGAGGGAGAGGTAGGTGTCAGTGGAGATGTTAGTATACTTGTATATATAAATATATGTATTCAAATTTATTTCTATGTATCTCTTACTGCACACAAGGTCTGTAATATGTACAGGGTAGTTGCAATGAGGACGTAAACATGAACACTGTAAATTGATCACAAATGTGGTACATGTTTTAATAGTAATAAAAACATGTACTTCGACTTGGGTCCAGTAATTGTAAATTAGTTCCTATCATCTGAGTTGACTGGAAGCATGTTATTTATTTCATACCTGTAACTTGGACACAAATACAATTGACTTAGGCATCATAATGATGAATAGCAGTTTTTTGAGCCCTTTTTAATAAGTTCATCTAACTTCAGTTGATGGTAGAAATCAGAGAGATGTTTGTAGATACAGGAAGTACCATGATCATTCTTGGTATACAATGTATTATGAACACCTGTATAATGCTATTCATATGCAAAGCTTCAGGATATGTATAATTTAATTCCATTAACTTGGGCAGTCCTTATGTACCTATAAAATGCAGTAGAATCATCAATGGCTGTGTGGGTAACTCTTGACCACAAATTTACATCCCCACAAACCTATACACCATATCATTTATTTAATATTTATCAAAGTTATCCTGATTGCACGTCCAACCAAATTACGTCCCCACGAAACAGGAAAAGTTTGGCTACCCACAAACATTGACCTCCCACGAATAAAAATGATTCCATAATTAAAAACTGTAGATCCTTGTTATATGTGTAAAAAAAAAGTACAGGAATCAATGTCCTATTCACCTGGATCAGACTGATGTAAAATATCTTGCACTTTTCTACAAGACTGCATACCTTTCTGCCATGTCAAGATTAATTAGGTCAGACTACAGAGCTGTTACAGAATGCATTGCCAAGGCCTTTAGTATTTTTAGACAAGTTTTCTAGACAAAAAAATGCATTCTGAACAGAAGAGATTGTCTGACATTTGAAAAACTGAGCTGAGGTAGTAACATTTATATGTAGTCCTGACTAAGTTGTGATTTTGGGGGACCTATAAATTTTGATTGAAAATTAAATGGATTATTTAGGTACTAGACTAATGATGGATTTTTGAATACCGGTAGATATATTGATTTTTTTTTTAATTTGAGCATATTTTATAATGTATATATTTTACAAAAGTGAATTGGGCAGAAGACATTTTGCCTATACATGTACATTGAATTAGAATTGAATGAACATTCTG
Organism: Magallana hongkongensis; assembly: GCA_015776775.1. NCBI lineage: Eukaryota > Metazoa > Mollusca > Bivalvia > Ostreida > Ostreidae > Magallana > Magallana hongkongensis. The sequence continues at coordinate 4,084,040 of CM027470.1, forward strand.
TACCTGGCCACAAAACGCTATGTACCGGTAATGGTATATTATGTTCTGCACGAAGTACATGCATTCATATACATGAACATGGTGTGCATAATGTATTTTACATTTATACATTTTTATACTACTTTGAATTTTAAATCTTTTACACAAAAATACACCAAAGATTATCTGCTTTAGCAGACAGCACAAAATATTTCACCTTTTTCCTGAAATGTTTTCATAATGACTTCTTTCACCAGTGTATCTATAACCTTTGCAAAATCTTTTGAAAATGTAAATTTAACCTTGGGGAACAACTATTCTTTAAACATAGCCAACGCAATAGAGACGGTCACCAGCCGAACCTGAAACCATGCATTGGGGAAACCATTTTTGGAATGTCTTAAATAAGTTAGTAAGCATATATATATGTACAAAAAAGGAGAGTGCTCTAATATGTGCAAGAGAGAGAGAGAGAGAGAGAGAGAGAGAGAGAGAGAGAGAGAGAGAGGAGAGAGAGAGAGAGAGAGAGAGAGAGAGAGAGAGAGAGAGAGAGAGATCTCAGGCTAAAATAGCATGTAGACATAATCTGGCCAACTGTTTACTTTTCAATGGCTTCAGAACAAACTAGATAGTAAAAACAAGGTAATCAAAGAGTGCCTGGACGTCCAAAGTCAACACAGAATTAGGATGACTGACAAGTGGTCCCTGCAGTGACTTGGCAGGGTGACCAGCAGACAACTGGAGATTAGATAGGACACTGGGGGTCATGGCTTAAGGGTGGGGGTGGTTTAAGGTCATGAAGCCCAAATAATATGAAAGGTTTGTGGAGGGGGAGAGGCAGTGAGGGGTTTAGATGGGCACTTTTAACATTATTAATTAAAGGAACAGAGAAATTTATTAGATAGGTTCAATGCACACAGCAAATTTATACATGTGTTTGGGCTAAGAAATGAATGGGTTTGTTAACTAAATTATAGGAGAGTAAGAATTGAAATGAAATTATAGTAGTGATTTGGACTGATGTAAGTAGAAGTATATCTAGAGGAGTGTTGTTCAGAGATAGTTTGAGCCAATTTCTCACAGACAAGTAGGTCAATTCAAGTATTCCATTCACATGTAGTATAATGCACATTGGATGACTAAGATCATGCAATTATATGTACAAGGATTGTATGCCTCTATGAATTTAAAAATCTGGAATTTAGGAGAAATGTGAAATTTAAAAGAGTCATATATATATATATATAGATATGAGGAACTGACCGATTTTTAAAGAGATCTCTGTATGATTTATCAATTCATGCTAAGAATTTCAATATAAAAGTGTTTATCAAGAGGGGCCTGATTTAACTGTTTGTCTGGTACACACAGACTATACGCCACAAGTCAACCTCTGCCTGCTGGAAATTATATCCTGAAGGACTTAAAATATTTGAAAAGATTTGGGGCGGGGATTATGGTAAACCATTATTTATTTTAATCATTCTCGGACATTCAAGTGACCGTTTAAGAATTTTCAGAAACCAATGATCGGGACGAAAGAACAACACTTGATACTACTATAGGTAAAACACACCTTGACCTAGTGTTACCTGGCAGGTAAAACAGCTCAGTGTCAGGTGTATGTAGACCACCTGGTGACAGGGAACCCCAGAGGTCGACCTGCCATAAAAAAATAGAAATCTGTTGGGGACCACGGTGAGTGGTCTGGGATAAAAAGCCATAATGGAATGACAAGAGCTCCTCTGATTGGAGCACAGTGTGTGCTATCTGTATGAGGAGTGTGCACACAGCATGTATGCACTATTCTGCACAGCAGGCATACTGAGCTGCTGTTTTAAATATTAAAACTATATTATGCTGGGGCTACCCGTACATGGCCAATATTTTTCTCTAATGGAAAACTAATTTTTATAAATTTCACTAAACTCTTAGATATAGATCAAATAAATCTGACTCAATCTGGAATAAGTCAGTGACAATTTAAGGGCTTCATTAATAGTAGAAATCATTATTTTACAGTTTATTGCATAATTACCAGTTACAATATTACATCTTACAAATACTTATCAATATTAAGAGTTTTATAAGGTTTTGCAATATATATTATGACACAACAATTATATGAATTTAATGTTCATTGTATTGATCGAGTTTACAGTTACCAATTACATTTGGATGGAAAAGTGTCAATTTTCTTGTGGGTGTTGAAGAATCATATTCTTTCATTACTTGGCTTGAAGTTCCCCAAGGCAGTTGTCTGAAAATCAAATGGACAAAATTTGACATAAGTTGAGAATTCCATCCATTAATTTCAGTTGGCATTTACATTGTTCATATATCTGATGTATCGGGTATAGATCCTTGGACATTCAACACACTCAAGGCATTTCCCAATATTTCATTTTTATCAAGGGGTATTAAATTCTTTATGGGTCAGGTCTAATCTATTCTCCTGTATTAGATGCTAGAAGTGTGAACCTGAAAAAAGCTTGATACAGTGTTACACTTACACAGGAATTTACACTGTCGATACACCCCCTCCCATTAAATGCTCTCAACTCTCGTTATACAATGGCAGATAGCTTATCTTCTCATCAGAAAGGTGTCCAATTATTCATTACTTAGATGTTTTCATACATTCATTCATGTATTATAATGTTTAATGTTGTACAAATTCCCTAGATTTCAGTCTTGTTCAAGAAATAACTCTCTCTCTCTCTCTCTCTCTCTCTCTCTCTCTCTCTCTCTCTCTCTCTCTTCTGGTCTTTAAAAGTGCATGCACATTGTCCATCTAGTACATCTACATATAGTTGATTTCACTTTAACCTTCCATTCTATGAAAACTTTAAATGTCCATGCCAATTACTACCCCAGAAATACATGTACCGGTATGTATGTGTGTAAGGATCTTGAGCTGATAAGGTTCCTGTTTGTCTTGGAAGCAAAAGTGCCTCCACTAACATGTGTGTAGTGAGTGGGGCCCCACCCAGTGTAATAATAACTGCAGTGTTGTTGGAGCCACACAGAAGCAGGCGGGTTTTATCAGTAGCAGCAGCTGCCGACCTCATCACCAAATCAGAGAGAGGCTTAGAACAGTGCATTCAAGCCTAGATCCCCTGTTGTTGGGTATAAACTCTGAAAGTGTAGGAGGAATGTCCAAAGTTAAAGAGATTCAGGTTGCAGTAGTTATGAGGATAACATCAAAAACTCAAGTACTCCTATTATATGCAGTGACATGCAGAAGTCAAGAATCGATCTGTATAAAATTTACATGTTTGAGTTTTTTTTTTTTACCCCTCCCCCCCACCTCGTTTTCCTTCATCCAACCACAGTGAATGTCCATTTTATGCCAATTTCATAATCATATACAAGTTTTTCCAATTTTAATCAAAATTTAATACCCACCTCCACTGCCTCTTTTTGTGTGTCTTTCTTAATAGGAAAAAATTAAATAGCATATTTTTGCTTTGTTTTTTAAAGCACAGGTGCAGACAGTTTTATGATCAGATTTACATAATCTAGCAGATAGGATTATATAACAGACATGGTTCTCATCATCAGGCAATATGATAACAACAGCAAGCATTGCATGCCGACCTTGAAACCGCAGAACTGTTTGGCAATGTAAAACTGCAACAGGAGCCAGTTCTAGCTATTATTATGTCATTGATAATCCATGTAGGGGGGACTGTTGTGTATTTTTGGCCAGTTTCGAAAATAATTTCAATGCCAATGTTTTGGGTTCAGACTGGTTTTTGAATGCCAATCTGGGCTTTTGGCAATGTAGACCTATATCAACAGGTCAAAATTTGACATTACATTGAGAAAGATGAATATTTAGGTTTGGTATTTTCTTGTCAAACACAAGATGTTTATTTTGCCTGGTGTATAATGGGCTTTGTCTGACATTTAAACAGGTTACTCATTGAATTATGAAATTATACCTACATAAAATGTACATCAACATTGATACTGTTTATTTTTTAAACTTTGTGTTCCTATAATCCATGGTGTATATTGAGGTACGTACAGGGGAAAGCTACATGACTCGATCCATGTGTCAGTGTAGACTGAGGGACCCCAGTTGTTGATCTGTCTGCATTGACCTGTTTTGACTTTTAACATGTAATTCAGCTTGTTCAATGCATGCGTGGAAACATTCTGTCTAGCTGCCATCCAACCAGTGCAAAAATACGGAAATGGCTGGTAATCATTTTAATTGGACATCAACAAGGTACATGACACACAAACCCCCTCCCCACACACAGGTTTATTGCAACCATGTCCTTTGAATATGGGGAAAAACTTGAAACAAAGATAGCAACAATTAACCAATGCATTATAAGTTATGATACGGTAATGAAAGTATATCATATATATATAAGAATGTAAAATATGTATGTGTGCGTTTAATAAATTTCCTCATGCTCTTTCTTCATCTTCTTGCATTGTTTGTATCTATAAAGGTCTACCAAGATTTATTCAAAGCGAATGAATAGAGATTGTGTACTGTTGGTATTTATTTTGTAGGTGATTTTCCGAGTGCTGCCTCCAGTTTATCAGAATCGAGAATCCGTACAATGAGGAAGTCCAGGACCTTCTGAAGCTGACCAACCTGAGGGTCAACTTCACGGAACTCCACGGGCTAGGTAGGTGTGATACAGGTATCTCGGATGAAGTCTCAGGTGTACGGTAAATGAATGTACATACATGACCAGGTACCTTTATATATAGAAACAGAAATATGTGAAATCACATCTATTCTGATTTAATATTTAGAGATAAATTTCCTCTTAATATTGTACATGCACAGCACATGTACAGTGTATATATTGTTAAATTATTTGTGAAGTCCTTTGAATACATTCCAGGTATCTGATTCATAAATGACCAGTACCGAGGAAATGCAGTGCAATACATATATCTTAACAATTTAGTCATAATTTAAAAAAAAACAGCAAGCAGGAATAGTCTATGAGAAATGTATAATGCTTCATCTTTAAATAAATTTTTTTAGTCCAAAAAAAAAAGAGCAGGGGAATAAATGGAACAGTACTGTTCTAAAAGAGGACATAGACAATATTTGAAAAGGGGAGGGGGGTTCCAACCTGACCATTTTACGATTATTATGGTCACAGAGGTGTTTGCTCTCTGAGGAATGGTACACTGTTTATTGATAAGGGTTTTTTTTGGGACCCATACAAAATCTGGGAGTGTGTTATTGCATTTTTGTATGGAGATTTTACCTTGTGGCTGGCTAAACCATGAAATTGGCCCATGATATTATTTCATGGGGCTGTTGACATTAAGGGATCACAAACATGTATTATTGAATTTTTATTAATTCAATTGATTATCGAAATGAAATTTTCTCTATGAGAGGAAGTTTCCAGGTATTTATATAACTCTGCTTTCAACTGTGAAATATAATTAATATTAGCTAGTTTTCTTTTGATGTGCTTTCAAAGTACATATGTATTAAGATCATAAGAATAAATTCACTATCTGTAATAAAGCACTTTATTTACTCAGACAACAGTTTTTGCTTGAGTTATCAGAAGATACCCGCCCTTGCTCGGTATGTGCCTGTTCAGTTGACACAACACTGTAAAAATTGTCTAGGTCTTGTGCGTAGGTTTTACAACCATGAGCTCTAATTATAAGGGGTCCTTTAACCTGACATACCGGATTTCGGTCGGTCGGTGAAATGTTGATGTATTGCACCTGATTGGTCGAGAGATCAAAAGTTTGATACACCTGTATTTTCAACGAAAATGCATGTCATTGACTCGATCACTGAACAAGGATAGGTAAATAGCTGTCTGGGTCATCAGAGCATGAAGAATTAAGTCTGCGGTTTTTTTAACATTCATTTTGTTTTTTCAATGATTGTTTCAAAATAAGAGAGAGAGCTTATTTGAATGTGTCCATTTTTGATGCTAAACCAACTTTCTGAAAATTAATTTTCTTTAGAAGGATTAATATCATTACTTAAATGTGTACTTAAGGCTCTATTTTTTGGAAGGTCTTAAATGAAAAGAAATCTAAAAGTGTGGAAAGGAGGGGGAAGGGGGGGGGGGGTAGAGGTTGTTGAGGTTATTCCAGATTCAGATTGTGGGAAGGAGGGGATGGAGGGGGTGAGGTTGTTGAAATATCACCAGTACATGTATATACATCTATCATGGGAAAGGGGGTTTATAAACCATCTATCTTGTATGCCAAGGCCATGATTTTGATTTAACATCTATTATGATATGCCATATTCAGATTTCTAAATGAGAAGTGTCATGCAGACAGGGAAATGTTACATAAAAATGTTGCACCATTTATTCCCAAATAGAATTGATACCTATAAAAGGACCTTAAGGGTTGAATATTGGTTACCGTAACTTTGTTGGAATTTTAAAGAAATTTTTACAAAAACTGATATTTCATATTCCATTTTAAAAGGGAGAAGGGTATTGGTACCCATTTAACCTCAATAAACATATCAAACTACAACCAAGGCATTGTATTGCTCAGCAAATTATGTTATAGTTTGTGAAGAGTTTTTATGATATTAAAGACTTACAACAATTGTGATGAATGTTTAAAAAATTTTATATCAAAGTTCAAGAATAAAACCTTATTACCATGTCGGCATCACATTAATTAATTGGTCATAAGTTGATCAAACTTAAAACATTTTCATGACAAAATTTTTTTGGAGCAATGAAGATACAGCGTTCAGATTTCTGCCATGTTTTGCTGGTTCTTTACCAACTTGAATTTCCTCTGCAGGGGACACACTGCTGGACAACCGTCAGGAGATCAAGGACAAATACTACTACGCAATGTACGACATGACGGTGCGCGGGAGCTGTAGCTGTTACGGACACGCCTCCCGGTGCGAGCCAGTGGACGGCTACAACTACAGACCTGACATGGTAAGTATATAAGTAACTCAACGGGACAAGAACTCGATGGTTAACCTCTGCTGGTAAAACAAAGAAAATTTAATAACAATGCAAGAAAAAGCTTTATTGCTAAAAACATGACAAACTGGATAAAGAAGATTGTAAGAAATTTTTCTCAAAACAAATTGAAAATGATAATTTGGTTGTTTTATACATGTATATCACTGCATGAAAAGGAATCTTGTATGAATCTTTTATACTTGACAGTGCATTGTTTACATATCTATATGGAGCAAGTTTTAGTTTAATTTTTTATTGTAAAGCTTGTATTCCGGTAGTTTATATGATATTTTTTTTCTTATTTAAGGTTCATGGTCAGTGTGTTTGTACACACAATACCAAGGGACGTAACTGTGAGCAGTGCCAAGACTTCTACAATGATCTCCCTTGGCGACCAGCAAGGCAGAATGCCTCTAATGCTTGTAAAAGTAGGTATAAAAAACCCCATGAAAAATAAATCCTAATTTTTTCAGGCTCATATATTCTACTTGACTGTTTTTTCTTTTTTATTGCAAGAATTGTGAAGGGGAATATTGGTAAAATTTTAACTTTATTAGAAAAGTTTAAAACTTGGGTCATATACCCCCTTTTCAATATGGGAATAAAATGAATCCATGCAGCAGCATTTGACCTGATGCATGGGTGCCTGAGAAACAAGGCATTAATTGTTGTTGCCCTAATAGAAAAAGTATTATATGTACAGGTTAGACACCACTTATTATTCTCAGATTCACCGTATACATGTATGATTCTATTAAGAACCACACGTAAAAAATTAATTTAGGAATATCAAGATGTCCAAACTAATTGGTAAATGAAAGATTTCAGATACAGTGTTTTTCTTAAATGTGACAATATGCCTTACAAGCTGTACTGTATTGTATGAATGACAATTCTTCCCAGAGTGCAACTGCAACGGTCACTCTGACAGGTGTAAGTTTGACCCGGCTGTGTACGAGGCGAATGGAGGAATCAGTGGAGGGGTGTGTCTGGACTGTCAGCACAACACGATGGGGCGCAACTGTCAGCAGTGTACCGACATGTTCTACCAAGACCCGTACCAGGACATCCGCAGCTCAACCATCTGTAAACGTGAGTCTTAGAATAGCTGATTAATCTGTAACAGAGCTTATACAATAGAATGAAAATGTGAGGGATAGTGAAATGATTAAGCTGAAATAAACCTTCATATTAAAGTAACTAACTTAAGAAAAAATTTCAAGACTTAACCATTCGGTAAATATAATTTGCAATTCCCATCTTTGAAAATCACACAATAGTACACTTAACGGGTACTCTATTATTACTGTAATTTTATATCACTCCCACTAACCAGTGGTGTCCAACTATTTGTAGCTTGTGACTGTGACCCGTCGGGTTCCCTTTTGGGTGGGCGCTGTGATGATCACTCGGACGAGAGAAACGGACTGGTTGCAGGGAGATGCCACTGTAAGGACCATGTTGAGGGCAAGCGCTGTGACACGTGTAAAGATGGCTTCTACAATTTGGATGAGTCTAATCAGCAGGGGTGTGAAGGTATTAAATTAGGTTGATTCTGCTGTTGTAGGATTAAGTGTGATCATTCTCCATTAAATCCATTCATTACTTTCCAAATGAAAGCTGAATACTATGATGCTAGTATATAACAACACATTTTGTGGAATTAGCAACGACACGCTGCAGCTATTTAATATTTGGCATGTTAAATGTACACATAATTATGGCATAAAGTTGGATCACAGTTAAAACAATTCTGAAAATTTAAACTTTCCGCTGTACGTGTCGTACGTCCTAAATTGGTATTTAACACCTGAGCAATTCTTTATATAGCCTTGCTAATAAACCGGTTCTTAAGATCCAGGTGACACAAACAGGTATTCGAATGAAAACCTTATATTTCGGGATAATTAATTCATTATTTTACCAAGTAGAAATTGATTTCTGTCTAATTTGTCCCTGAAACGAAAGAAATCATATTTCTTTTGTGTATATTTTATAAAATTTTCCCTTGAGAAGTTATTGTGTTATCTTTCCCATGTGAGTGTTGGCTAGGGAATCAGTGGAAAACTCGAGTTGGATGAAAAACATGTATCCTCATAAATAAGAAATTTATCAAACAGGAGGATTATGATAAACAGCTGATGAATATTGATGTATGTCATTTCACAATGAGTTTATCATTTTTAGGTTTTGGTCAATGGTATTAATTTGATTGGCGAGCTGTTTGTTACATGAGATTACTGACCGCTTATGTTTGCTGTAGCCTACGTTTGATTTTCTCTTGACCTGTATTACAGCCTGTGACTGCAGTATGATTGGGACGGTCACTAATTCCTCCTGTGACAAGGACTCGGGAATGTGTCTGTGTAAACGATACGTCACTGGAGAGAGATGTGACACCTGTTACGTAAGTGGATCTTCTAAAAAGCTGATTGAAAAAATATGTATTAACTCCCGCACTCCAAACTAAAAATATATACATATCTTTTATTTATGTAAATCTGTTGAACTGATGATATGCATATGATGCTACAGTTTTGGAAGAGCAACCCTCAGGAAATACTGGACCCATTATTTTGTGTACATATACCGGTACTGTAAACCAACTTTTATTCGCGGCGACTTTATTTCGCGATTAACTTCCAATAACTGGTTCGCGATGGCTAATGTTCGCGACGTAGCCTTATCATGACCCATGTTGTTCTAACAACCATAGGTTAAGGACTGGTTAGCGGCGAGAAATATTCGCGACTACGAGGCTCTCACCAACCTCGCGGAAATTTCTCGCACGAGAATAAAAGTTGGTTTACAGTATTCACTGACAATTGTTTGAATTTACCGCAGAGTTCCTTTTAAAGCTTGCCTGTATCTTGTTAATATAGTCTGGAATAGTTATCACATTGATACTCAGCTGAAAATATGAAATAGTTAAGGTGTGTGTGAATTTGGTCTTTCAGCATGGATTTTATGGACTGAGTGACATTGACACTGGTTGTACACCATGTGACTGTGATGTGGGTGGGTCAATCAGTGAGGCTTGTGACCAGACAACGGGGGCGTGTACTTGTAAACCCAACATCATTGGTAAGCAGTGTAACGAGCCCCGCCCAGGATATTACTACGCCATGCTGGATTATCTCCTTTATGAAGCTGAACTTGCCAAAGGATTTGGGGTAAGTTTGAGAACAAACCTTGTAATTTGTAATAAGTAATATAAAAAATAAATAAATTGTTAGATTAAAAAAATGTGGATTTTAGAAATAATGGCAATAACTTTAAAAAGCAACCAACTTATTATTAAAAATGATTTTATTACATGCATTCCCATTCAGTAAAATGACACACTTGTGTGAATTTTAAAAAAGATTATCTATCAGGCTGAAGAACAGCAAAACATGTACATGTATATTATATATACACCTTAAAGTGATACACGTGCAGGAATAGAACAGATTTGTATCATTCATACATTTATATCTAATTTGATCTCATTACTGAATAGATAATCATCAAAAAGCAATGAGTGGAAAAAAATCTAAAATATGACTTGAAGTACTATTTTATTGGTTTAATTTTTTCCCAGCAAGCTCGTCAGTACATCCAGGAGCCCTACGCCGACTGGCTACCAGCCCTGGACGGGACCAGGGTACATGCTGGTTAGGGAGGGGGACAGCCTGGAGTTCAGTATCGACAACATCGAGTTCCCCACCAACTATGACATAGTTATCAGATATGATCTAAGGGTAGGTAACTCTCATTTGACAAAATTTTAAATAGGGGAAAAAGAAATTATATAGTCAAATGTGCTTCATAGATGAAAAATGAATCCTGTTGTGACAACTAATAGCAATATTTTGTGTTTTAATTTGCATTCAGAAGTTTTGGTAAGTACTGGGGGTTATTTTAATATAAAAGGGAAACACAGAATGTTATCGTAAGAGACTTAAGAGCATGCACAGGTGCTAATAGCATGCAATGTATGTTGAGGCTTTACAGAAGGTCTTGACAATACATTGGGGAATGGTCTTGAAAGGTACAATTAGTTTGATAATGTACTACATATGCTACATGTACATTTCTTTGATAAACAGATGCCAGAAGTGTGGGAGGATGTCAAAGTTACAATTCGGCGGGACAAAATCCCAGATGAAAACGGTCCATGTGCCAACCATTTGCCACGAGATGATGATAAAAGCACCACCCTTAACCAAGGTTTGTTACTTGCAGAAAATTAGAACAGGAATCAATATGTTTAAAAAAGTTTCATACTGTTCGGGAAATATGAATTATTCAATACAAGTATATACTATAAATCTTTATGGAATTTCTGATTTTTCAATATATTTTAAAAATATGATTTAGGATCGCGATATGTGGAAGTTACACCATCAGCCTGTCTCGAACCCAACACTAACTACACCATTCGTCTGGACTTCCTTCGCTACAAGTCAGGGTTATCTACCCCTGATGCCACGGCCTTGATTGACTCGGTAGGCTTCTTTTCCTTTTGATAGAGTGACTGTTTAAAATATTTTTGCACAATTACTTATCGTTGGTGAAAGATTTCTCGAGATTGTTGAGACACCTAATATTAAAGGTTTCCATATGTGTGTGAAACAGCTTAATGGTTTGCTGTACCTCTACTACATGTGCTAAGGTTTGATGAGTAATATATTAAAACAAATCATTTATCAGAGACATATTTGAGAAAAAAATAAATGCTCTATGTAGAGTGTTATTCGAAGCAACTGTTATTATATTCCTGGTAAATTTTGACTTTGTCCTTGAATTTACAAGCATTTAACAGGTCGAGACCACTATATTTTGTGACGTCGGCATAAATTTGCATACTAAATTAGGCATCTGTTTACTTTTATCGACAAACCAATCAGGTGAATGAGTTGCAAGGCATTGTGGGCTACTACAAGTTTCAGTGTATACAAAGCGTATTGAAAATATATACCATTTTGAATTGTCCTTTGGAAACTCATTTTAAATGATTTTTCAGAATTTATGAAAGTAATATGGACAATTATGTCTGAACTTCAATTTCTATGCTCACATTTAAAAAATATTGCATATGAGGACTTATATCAACCTATTTAAATACCCCATTGTCAATGTTCAAAAGAGAGGTACGTCCTATTGAATTAAAATCAATGAGTACTGGTTTTTTTCACGTGATACCCCATATTTGGGACAACATTAGTAGAACGCGCTGTTGATATTTTCTTCAGGGACATTCATCAGAATGCTTAACGGACAAACTACTTTATGCTGCATATAGCTTGTGCTTCTGCGTTTGTATATTTGTGCATTTCTACTACCGTGGCTACTAGTATTCACGTATGTTAAAAAATGTACAGTTACCTGTATTTATTTCTAGTGCACAATGATAAAGTCACCAATACACAAATGTGATGTTTTTTTTCTTATCAAAATATGTTTGTACTTGTATGCGTATGTTTGTCAGTCGTTTGATACTGATCATTTTTGAAGCAACAATTAATCAACTAAAACAACAGTATTTTTTAATGTGAGCATGGAACAAAGTTAATGGTACGTAATGTTTCCTTTTTTACCTTCTAAAGTAAAAATCAAGATGTACAAACATTCCGGCAAGCAATGAAATATTGTGTATAAAACAGACAAATACCACAGTGCGTTTGTTGAATCGTGAACACGTTATAGACCGTCATGCATTGCAACTCATTCACTGGATTGGAGAATCTGTTTGCCGAAAATACTGTCACGTGTTAAATAATGCTATCCATATAAGGTAGTGTACCCGACCTGTTTAAGGCACTTAAATATTGTAAAATTTTTACATGTAACATATGAATCAGTTTGTCTCTTCCTCTTTGTAGATTGTCCTTGTGCCAGCCACAGACTAGTATTCCAATCTTCCAAGTTTTTGGTTACTTGAACTTCATGAAGAATGAATTTCTTCGCTACAGATGTCGTGAGAAACAACTGACCCCGTACCGACCCAATTACCCAGAATTCTGCAAGAAACTCACCTTTAGCATCTCAACCAGCATGCTTCACCGCGCCCTGCGTAAGTCCCTATGCTTGATCTAGATTCAAATGTCCCAAAATTTAAAAGAAGAATTTATTTGCCATTTTTGGCAACTTTATAAACAATCTTAAAAGTAATGGATGGATTATAATCTTCAGATAATTCTCTTCCAATGATACATGTTACCCTTTGTAAATTTCATGAAAATAATTGATTTGCCACTGTGTTGACTTTGTAATAACATTTTACCTGGGATTTGTATGAAATTTTTCTCCCCTTACAGCCTGTGAATGTGACCCCACCGGGTCATTGAACTCAGAGTGTGAGCCTGCTGGGGGACAGTGTCTGTGTAAACCCAACGTGGTGGGCAGAAAGTGTGACCGCTGTGCCCCAGGGACCTACAACTTTGGGCCCGCTGGGTGTTCTGGTAAGTAGATGATAAACATAAATGGTAAATGTTGGTGATATGAATTAGGCATAATGTGTTTGCTAACATTTCCTATTTGCAGATTCCATTCTAAAACACTAAGAGAGCTTAATTGACAGAGACAGTGAATTCTGGTCCAACATAAATATAGAAAAGCTATTTTTGATGGTTGAAGTGACAGATACAGAAATTGAATATAAACAAACTATCTTGAATGTAGTTTTACATTAGGTGAAGGATTAATCTTGCATGTTTTTAATGCTGTAACACATAATGAACTTTAATTTGTTTATGTTGACAGCTTGTAACTGCCATGAGTACGGATCTCGAGACAACCTTTGTGATGCCCAGACTGGTCAGTGTCTGTGTATCTACAATGTGGGATCTCGTGACTGTAGTCAGTGTGAGGCCGGATACTGGGGATTCCCCCAGTGTCGGGCATGCGACTGTAACGGAAATGCAGAAACCTGTGATGACCTGACTGGGAGGTGTATTGCATGCCTTAATAACACTGCAGGAGACCACTGTGAGAGGTTAGAGGAAAATATTTTGAACCTTTCTTCTGTAGAGCAAGTTATTTGAAAATTAAAACATTTTCCCAAGTTTTAATATTCTAGGTTTTGTTCTGTTATGTTATTTCCTGAATGTTTTCTCTGCACAGTTGTGATGCTGGTTATTATGGTGACCCAAGGAGTTATGTCAGGAAGCCCTGTCGCCCCTGTATGTGCCCCGGGGGTCCCACCAGTCTGACCCAGCATGCTGACTCCTGTTCAGAGGACCCTAGACAGGAGGTCATTATCTGCAACTGTCTGCCAGGATATCAAGGTACAGATAAGTACCTCTTAATAACACATGTGCAAAATAAGACAATGCTATTGATATACATTTGACCGGCATTATCATGAATTTTTACAATGTAGATACAGTACTTTAGAATTGTTTACCATAAAAGTGAAGGTCAGAGATAAATGGCCAATAAAGGTCAAGGTCATTTGTTAAGTTAACAAAAAAGCCCTATTGAAACACTGAAATTTAGATCTTAATCCGTAATTATTAAGTCAGTAGAAGTAAGTAATGTATATTTGAATGACATAAACTATCATTACAAACCATTTATGTGGTGTGTGCTTGCTTTATTGTAGGACCTAACTGTGACACATGTGCAGAAAACTACTTTGGGAATCCCTTGGTAGCCAACAGTACATGTGAACCCTGCCTTTGTAACAATAACATTGACCCCAATGTGGATGGTAGCTGTGACACATCCTCTGGGGAGTGCCTCAAGTGTCTGTTTAACACTGAAGGGTTCAGCTGTGAGAAGTGTAAGCCTGGATACTATGGGGACGCAACCACCCAGAGCTGTGTCGGTAAGGGAATTTGGGGGTTAATGGCCATAATTATGGGGTTTTTCATGTTTAAACTGAAAGAATAGAAAAAATGTTTTTTCTCAGGTTGAAAGTCACTCAGTTTTAAGAGTTTTGCGAATGAAAAAATTTAGGTTTCTTATCATTCAGACAATTACATTTGTACATGTATTAAATATTATATAGATAAGTTTATTTTGAATTCTGGTTAAATTGGTTGAAGATCTGGTTAAATTGAAGACTTTATTAATTTTTTCAGTGTAAAGAAGGACATTTCAAAAACAGATTTTGATCCATTATTTTTTTGAGCAGAGTGTGTATGTGACCCCTATGGTACGGACAGGTCAGCTGGGTCATGTGATAGAGAGACAGGGCAGTGCCCATGTCTCCCGAATGTGACCGGACTAAGGTGTGATGCCTGTCTTGCCGGCTACTGGAACATCACCAGTGGGGAGGGCTGCTCCGCCTGCGGGTGTGACCCTGAGGGGTCTCTTGGAATTACCTGTAATCAAGTAAGAATTGATTTTCTCCCAAACCCTCTATCAAAAAATAAGAAATTAAGACCCAATATCTACTGTAGATTCCTTATTTTACACAAATACTTCATCTCGCAATAAGGCTGTTTTCTATCAAATCGTTAGAATCGAGAACGTAGAACTTTTCTCCTCATTTCTTATGGTTCTCAACTTTAAAATAATGGTGCGATATAAGAACCTGTGAAGAGTGTTTCTCAAGATTTTTAAACTGAAATTACTTCTTGTGTATATTAGGAATCTACAGTATGTAAAAGTGCTAAAAGCAGCCAAAAAAATAGATTTTATGATTTGTATTTGAGTAAATTTTGAGACACTATATGCCATAAACCGCTTGGATTTCAGTTTGATGGCCAGTGTGACTGTCAGCAGGAGAGGGGTGGCAGGGACTGCAGTCAGTGTGAGGACCTGTACTGGGGCAACCCCAAAGTCCAGTGTACAGGTGAGAATGAAAATAAGTTATCAAAGGGGAATACCTTGATTTGATGTTTTTTTTTTTTTTATCTTAGTGGCTATTGGTAGAATGTCTCTATTTTTTAAGGTTATCCCTGGAGTACTTGAAAAATCTAGCTGTATTTCTGTTTTCAATACTGTTCTTGGATTACGTTAAACAATTAGAATTTGTGTATTTAAGTGTTATTCTGAGCCAATGTAAATCGTTCATGTTTTGCATTAATTGTTTTTTTTTATCTGTATCCTCTGTTTCCTCTTCCTTCAGCCTGTGACTGTAATGGCCAGGGGTCAGCTGACATGCAGTGTGACCGCAACACTGGACAGTGTGTGTGTCTGACTGGAATCAGTGGTTACAAGTGTGACCGCTGTGACAGAGGCACCACCGGAGAACTACCCAACTGTAAACCCTGTGGGGAGTGCTTTGATAACTGGGACAGAGTTATTAGGGATCTCAGAGGTATAGTCCCACCCCAAATCTTAAACATTCAATTCATCCTTTATATGATATCAATTTATAAATTGATGAAAGACTGATCGTTTGAAAAAAGGTCGGCTAATTTCTGTTTTACAAAATTTTAAAATGTCATGTCTTTTTCCAAACAAAGATCAAACCCAGTATTTGGTCAATGAGGCTCTGAAGATCAAGGCTACAGGAGTAGAGAAGGCATTTGAGAAGGAGTTTGCTGAAATGGAGAACAACATCCAGGAAATCCGAGACATCATTCGCAATGCAAATGTGTCCTCTAATGACATCAGAGACATTGAGATGAATCTCAAACAACTCAGGTCAGTATTACTCACTGGTAATACATAAAGCATAAAAATCTAAATTATATGTGTACTGTTAGTGTTTGTCATAGGTATTTACAACAGGATTTTTGAAATTGATTCAGATCTTCAGATGTAAGATGTTTGATTTTTTATTTGGTTGACAGGGAATCTCTGAATATCAGCTACACAGATTTAGAGAGGACGAAGGAGGAAATAGATGTAAGATCCAATAGTATCAGACAGGGCAACAATGACATCAGAGCCCTACAGATGGGTGTTGACAAACTCAAACAGAAAATAGAGAACCTGAAGAGAAATGCCACCAATGTCCAGGCTCAGGATGTGGAGGGTAAGGTCTTGACCAGGGGAGAGGAGGGGTAGATTTACCTACTTTTTAAATCTTTAGTTGAATAAAATCTTTACTGAATTTGCAACTGTAATGAAAAGTTGAATTAAACATCTCCCCTTTTCATTGAGAGATACTATTATGGCTATTATACATAATTACATGTCTTCTCGGTCGACATACCAGAATATTTGCCCCGAGGTGACAGGAAAGCCCTGGAGTGTTATGTCGCCTGATGCCGAAGGCAGAGGGCAACATAACACTCCAGGGCTTTCCTGTCACCGAGGGACAAATATTCTGGTATTGTCGCCCGAGAAGACATGTAATATATGTTATATAACATTTTTGAAAATATATATCTGTTTAAGAATATATTTACCTCATTAACATGTGTATTTTTAAGTATTAATGCATCTTCATATGTTACAAATCAATTTTCTTGTAAAATGTCGATCGATGCTTTCAAACAGAACATAACTATTCAAATTAAACAATTAAAGTAAGTTTCTCTGAATAGGAGACACTGTCATGACATTTTTATTTTTGAGGAACTGTTAACGTTTGCTTAGCTAAATTTCGAACCCGACGGAATTAATATGCAGAATGATTGCATGCGAGGATGATATAACAGTTTCGGGAGGGCAATATAACCATTTCCTGTGAAATATAACTTTTTATGGGAGTGCAATATAACTATTTCCGGTGTTATTCAGCAATTTTCAGGGCATAGTTATAAAATTATCTCATTTGTGACATAACGAAAAAACTTATTCAAAAATGTTATGTTATAAATTATTATACCTCTGTGAATATTTTCTGTGTAAAATTACTACGATTAAACATGCTAACCATGAAAAAGTAAATACATGTAGGTATATACTATCTGTTCAAATTTTTGGCCTATTTTTTAAAGAAAAATGTCTCAATCATTTATTATTATTCTGTTGTTTACATCGAATTCATTGTCATGGTCTTTATTGAGTGATAAAGATAAACCTGATAAAAAATTATAATTGTGTTTTCCAGGTGCATTCAACTTGACAAAGAAGGCCCAGGAAGTATCAATGGCAGCTCAGAGAAAAGTGGATGCAACTGACATAATTTTAGAGCAGTCAGAGACAACGAGAAAAGAAGTGAATGCAATGGTGGAAAGTCAGCACCAGGAGTTTGATAGAAAAGTAGCTGAGAACAGTAAAAATCTGAAGGAAGTCACGGATCAGATTAATGGCCTCGGAGACAAAATAACAGACATCAATGAAATGGTAAGATCCTTTTTGACAAAACAATTGCATATGAGTGAAGTCAATTGGGCAATTCAAAATGTTATCAGAATACAGAAACTGTCCTGAAAATATGTCAAGACCCTTACTTAAGGTCATATTGACAACTTCAAGGTCAGGAAAAATGAAGAATTTAAAAAAAAAAAAAGAAGTCGGGTTGTAGGGGAAGCAGGTTGGTTGTATCATTTATGAGCTCCCTCTCAGTACCTGTACATATAAAGATAAATTGAAAACTGCAGACCTTGAAGTTTAAATAAATTTGCTATGCAGTGACTAATGACTACCTATTTCTTTTAATGTACTGGACATCAAGCTTAGCTAAAGTCTTACTTTGATACAGGTGTGTGACAAACGTGGAGAGCCCTGCCACTCTGTGTGTGGAGGAGGTGGATGTGGAGTGTGTGGTGGAGAACAGAGCTGTGGAGACGGAGCGGTAAAAAAAGCAGAGAACGCCCTGGACCTGGCCCGCCAGGCAGAGGAACTGCTGAAAATCAAGGAGAGGAATGCAACAGAACTCTTACAGAAGGTTAGTAAGACAGAAAAAGAGAGAAATGGCGTTACACATGGAGAAAAGAGAGAGATGGTCTTATACATGCAGAAAAAGAGAAAATATCAGTTTAAGAATTGTTTTGTTTGTAAATAAATGATTTTCTGTATGATACACACTGTTTATTTTATTTTGGTTGTATGTCATTAAACAGCTACAGAACTCTCAGAGAGGGGCAGAGATGGGCAAGGATGAGGCTCAGATGGCTTACAATGAGGCACTCAAAGCTAAGAACCAGACCGAGTACGCTCGCACAGCCCTCCAGGATCTGTTTGTCAGGATCTCGGGATTCCTGTCAGCAGATGGTGCCACCCCTAACGATATCAAATCTGTGAGTCAACATTGACAACATCTGTTGTTTTCAGCAAGATTTTGTTTTTTATGGTTTTTAAAATTATATATATATATATATATATATTGATGTTTTTGAAAAAATTTATATAAGTTGTTAAAGAATTTAAAGGAATTAAGATTCTATCTTTATTATTATGTGTACTGTATGTGTTTCCATTGCTTGAAAAATAACAAGTGTCTGTTATTTCACTGATTTCATCAAGTGTGTCTTTCCATGTTTACCTGAGTTAAGCTTGATATATATGAACCCCACAAATTAGCTCTTTCTTTCTTAACCAAAAATTAAAATAGTCTACAACACACAAAAGGAGTAATTATATGAAAAAAATAATTTTGATAATTTCCTGCTACAGATTGCAGAGGAAGTGCTGGCTATGAGCATATCGCTGACCCCCGATCAGATTCTAGATCTTGCCCAGAAGATAAACATCACCATACAGGGCCTTCAGAACATTGATGACATTCTGGCTGAGACAAGCAGTGATCTCGCTCGAGCCAAAGGACTCAAAGACCGAGCAGAAACAGCCGAGTGAGTTCTCTATTTTGAACAGCTTGTGATATTCTTATATAATTGGTCTATATAATCTGTTAAAAGAAGAGGCTGTTGGAAATGGAATGTTATGTGTATGAACTAGCTTATGATTAATGGGAAGAAATCAAATTTTCTAGTACTATAATTTCTATACCTACAATGTATACCTATTTTGATCACTTTGTAAGGGCGGATGCCAAGTCCATTCTAGAGAAGGCAGAGGATGTACAGGCCAACCTGAAAGGGGCTACTGACGCCCAACAAGCTGCCCAAGTGGCCATTGCACAGGCCGATAAAGACATCGGAGACGCAGAACAGGATCTCACTCAGGTAATCCCTATGGGTTATTTACTCATTTTACATTCATCTTTTTCGTTTCTTTAACATTGTTTTCTTAATACTGACATTTTGTACATTTATAATTTCTCCTTTAACATGATTTATGTAGTATCCAAGACTGAAAAAAGAATGTTTTCATCTAGAGAAAAATTACCTGAGAGGAGCTTGAAGATGCTTTTTAAAAAGATAGAATAGGAATGTAAATATAAGCAAACATGTATTGGTGTTTCAGATTGAGTCGGAGACAGCTGCAGCCACTGACAAATCCAACCAGTCCCTGACATCACTGGGGTACCTGAGGGCCAGGCTACAGGAGCTTAAGGAGAAATACATTGAGAACGAACAGAGAGTGGACAATGCTGAGATGGCGGCCCAGGAGGCCAACAAACTGGCCCTGAGGGCAGAAGAGGTCAGTACATGTATTGAATTAGGAACTACCCTCTTGATGCAGACATTTTTTGTAATTTAAAATGTAAATAGTTTAGAAACACACCATTTTTCTTCTTTTTTTTTAAGGCGGCAAACCAACTTCAAAATAAATATACCACCACAGCTCAGGATCTCAATTCGAGATACAATCTCACAACTCAGGCTCAATCTCGTGCTGAGACTCTCAAGAGGAGAGCCGATAAATTGGCAACCGATACCACAGCTAAGCTGAAAAAGTTGAAAGGTAAACGTATTGTAGTCACAATTAAGCAAATAGTTCCATTAATGATCACTGAATATAAGGATGATTTTTCGCAATTTACCTTTGCATTGAGAGGACAAATTTTAAATTAAAAAAAACTTGTGTATACTTATGAAATTTATTTTATTGTGTTACAGATATGCAGGAAAACTTCAATGCAAATGAGAAGAGACTGAATAAGCTTTCCACTGACATTGATGAACTCAATCGACGAATGGCAGAGTATTTACAAGCCATCAACGACAAAGCTACAAATTATTACAACTGTAAAACATAAGAACAAAATCCTGTTACTCAGTGATTTGATGACTTAGCATGGAGTGTATAAGGACAGCTAGCATTGTATGGGACCACTCGGTGTGCCAGTAGTTAGACAGTGGTCAGACAATTCACATGGTATTTCAAGGTGATTTCTACTGGAGAAAGTATTATACATGTGTGGTCAGCATTATCTGTTGTAGTCGTAGCCTGTGATACCATCTATGTATTCTATTGTATGCTCCAAATGATCTTGGAGAGAAACTATGGTAGGAATTGAAGGAATTACTATGTACAGTAGTTTACATTGTTCATTGTTTATGATGGACATCTTCTCTCCTTTTCCTCTCAATATCATGTGTAAATGTACATTTATTATACATTATGTATTGGCCCTTTTCATACAGCTGATGTTGTCAAGTATATGACAATGGCTACTTTCACTTTGATGACCTTTGCCCTCTATTAGGTTCAAATTGATCACATGACCAAAACCAGGCATGAATGATGATGAACCTGTGAATATGATTGTGCAAGATTTTTTATTTGTTAACTGTATATTATTAGCTTTATATACGTGTATTTTACAGTTCTTTATGAAAGTTTGATCCACTTTTTTATGAATGTACTTTTTAATAGCAGGTGATTGGGCTGTAGTTTTTCACCTTGCAGCCAGAGCCCCTTTCTAATGTTATATGCATGCGTGTGTTCCTTTTGTAAAATAATCATTGTACATGAAGTCATACACATTATTTTTTGGTGACACTCAGTGTGTTTCTGCCATGTTGTGTAATAAGTCTCTTGTTTCCTCACATATAATGCTCATTTATAATAACCTCTGTGATGTTGCACTGCTGAAGATCAAATTTGTCAAATTATACATTGGAGTCAAGTTGTGTGGTCTTTTCTATTTCATTTTCAACATCTTTAACAAAATCGAATGTCGCGAATTATCGGAACAAAATTTCTATTTTAGTGTAATTTAATCTCTGTTCTAAATCCACCCCACCCCCCCCCCCTACCCCCCTTTGAAAAAAAAATCTGGATATTAAAACTAAAGGGTGGTCTGGGAGCTATAAGATATTTACCTCCACCCCTTTTTCTGAAACATGGGCAGACTTTATGCAAAAACCAAGAAAATTGGATTTTTTAATCTTTTACTGGTGATAAGATATGGTTTGATAAAGGAGTGAGTGGCAAGTAAATATAGGGCATAATATATTAAGGTTTGGTTTCCATGGATACATTGACCAGGGTCAATTGATCTGATATACCTATATATTGCATCGTAATACTGTATAATGATTTCTATTGATTCACATCCTTTGCTTTATTTTATTAACCATCAACCAAAATGAATTGGATATAAATCATTTCTTTTCACACTGTAGCATATACAATTTTTTTAAATATTGCCTGTCACAATATTAGCTTTTATATGGTTACTTATATATGTTTCCAATGTATACAAAGAGGATATTAGAAGTTGTAGATGTTCATGTATGTTTCATATGGTGCTATAATTGTAGAAAATACAAAACTTGCAAATCCTGATATTTCTTTCTACCAAGCAACCATGTATATAGAAAAGCATTTACTGAGCCCAATGTACAAGGTTGTCAAAAACGTTACTCGAGAGGTTGAATGCAAATTATTTTTGATTTTTATACTATTGGGGTAATAATCGGTACAGTTATAGGTAATATATCATTTCTCTTTGACTTCACAAACGTCTGAGATTTCATATAAGTATTAGTGCACCAGCAATTAGAATTCTGATGGAAAACTCCTTCCGCCACCAACTCCACCTAGTGGTTTTATCAATCCATCAATTTTTCTATTTCATAAACGAATGATAGTACAATTTTGTTCTGCAAACGATGATGTCCATCTTGTATACTACTGAAGCTTAATTGAAATCAACAGACATGGTAATTTTACCCCACAGTAGGAAAACCCCGGTACTTACAGAATTTGTGTAAACACCCTCCCCTCCTCCCTTTTCTATAGTAATATGATACAATGTCATGTATTTAGTTTACTTATCTCATCGTTTAAAGACAGATTTGTTCAAATGAGAATTTTACCTCAAAATAAATTCACATTTTTCTACAAGTGTTTTTTTTTATTTTCATCTCATGTTGCGTGCATTGGTTAATAGTGGAATAAGTTTAAAACAATTATTAGCTTTTGTTAAGATTGAATAAAGCGGTTTCTAAATGCTAAAAATAAATATTCTTTAAACATATATCAGTTTATATATTTATTCATCAATTCTCGAACAATAAACACTAATCCATGAATCGATATTAGAGAATAACAAACAGGGCTATACATGAGTTATTGTATGTAATATAATAAGTACTGTACATGTAAATATCAGTTATTGTACATGAACATGATGTTATAGTAACATAAACACACAATACTTAAAAGATATATGGATATATAATGATCACTGTAGATACTTGTACACTTTCAATTTGTTGGTGAAACGTTGTCCCATCCAGAGATTGTTCTCATCATCCACACACACACCACGGGGACGATCTTCCCCTTGTTGTGGTGTGAGTAGTAGAGACAAGAACCGACCGTCCTGATCCAGAAGATAAACTGTGTTACTGATACCATCACACACCAGGATGTGACCGAGTACATCAGTACATATTCCATAGGGAAAAAACAGTGACCCCTGACCTGTGTAGGAGAACCTGTGTTGTCCTGATTTATCCACCACCACTACAGCATGTTTGCTAAAGTCTGATACACAGACATCACCATTGATGTTTTCTGTGATGTAGTGTGGGTCACTATACAGTCTCTGTCCTTTGTTGTCTCTCTGTATGTTCTGTATTTCTGTCCCTGTCTTGTTGTACCTGGTGACTTTACCCTCTTCATCTGTCTTCATCCCCACCAGTAGGTCCCCGTTGATGTGGGAGGAGTGTATACTGAGTGGTTCCCAGTCTTCTGTGTTAATGAATTCAGTGATTGTAGTATCTGGTGTTATCCTATTGATAACTTTGTTGTCTTTGTCTGTATAGATCAGATCCCCGTCCTGTGTGACTGTGTGGTAGCCTTCTATTCCACCATTGGTTTGTATCTTCTGTAGCTGATTCCCCTGTAGATCTGTTTGGACAAGGTCACCAACATCATCACTGACCCAGAGTCTGCCTGATTTACCCAGAGATATATGATGTACATCATCAACACCTGGTACTGTGTACTCCCTGACCTTGGTGACAGAGGAAGACAGAGACAGTGTTTGTTTCACGTCAGATTTCTCTCTGCCTTGTTTCCTCTGTTTCCCTGTAGGTTTCAACTGTGTAGAGGCAGTCGCCATAGGCTTTATTTTTCTATTCTCTGGTTTAGTGTTAGGAACAGTTATTTTACCCAGTAGTTTGGCGACATCTTCCTTGCTGTATTGACCAGCAGTAAATACGGGTGGAACTGGTTTGGATGTCTCTGGTATGGGTCGAATGACCAAGTTTTCTGATTTGAGGGCAAATGTTAATTGTTCTATGTTTGAGGGAGATAGATAACCATAATATGTTTTGACTAAATCATTGAGAGAATTGATGTAGTCATCTATTTGTTGGTTTTGGCCGTTTAATGTTTGCAATAATGACTGTTCTATTTTGTTTACTTGTTCTATTTTATCTGATGTAATTGTGTCCACCAGCTTTGTCACAGACTCAGCTTCAGCTTTCATGGATGTTCTTATACCCTCCATGATCTTCTTTATTTCTGTGACATCTCCTGCAATTTCCTTTTCCAGATCGTGAGAAGTAGGCTCAAAATAGCTTCGAATGTTGGCAATTTCTTTGTTATAAATCGAAACCTTTTCGGCAAAGACTATTTCTAGGTTGGTAAACCAATGGCCGCGGTGTTCTGTTGTGCCTGTGCATTTAGAACAAACGGGAATCTGGCATTCCCCACAGAGAAGATCTATTTCTTTTGTGGGGTGGATCTTGCATTTCACTACAGGAAGTTGACGTTTGCGTAACTTATAAGGGACAACTTCATGATTCTGGGTTTTCTTATACTTCTGATGTCCATCTCTGCATTGTTCACACATTGGTTGGTGACACTCATTGCAGTAAAACTGACAGTTCCTCTCACAGTCTTCAGTGCCACACACTAAATAATGCTGGGCGTCGGGTGGTATTTGGGACTCAGATAATGCCATCTGAAATGAGAAAAGTATTAGTTGAAGGAAAAGGTGGCATTTGATTTTGCTATCAAAATTAAAAATTATGAAGAAGTCATTAATTTACCCCCCCCCCCCCCAATATTTATATATACACACAAAACACTATATACAAACATAAGTGCAGTCATATAGCATAGGCATTTTCAATCTAATTTGATTGAGGAATTTTTACATTTAACTATATAGGTCACAATTTGATGTATTTAAAGGATTTGATTTATCCATTTCTTATCATTCCACAATCTTCAAACTATTCATCTCTAGTGTTTAACAAAAATTAAATGAACTAAATTTAGCAATGTACATATAATCATGCGCAGATCCAGCCATTTTTGGAGGGTCAGAGAGATAATTGTTTGTTTGGTGATGGGGAAGTATTTAAAATAAATTTAATATTTTCAAAGGGGGGGGGGATTCCGATCCCAAACTGCCCCCTCCCACACTAACGTGTACATCTGTGCATGGTAGCCTCCCTTTACAAATCAAATATGGACTATAATATACACATATAAATAAAAAAGATAAATCATTTCTTTTTTTATATAGATCTAAAAGAAATTTGAATTACCGGTAAACAAAATTTATTGGTAAGTTTAAAGGAAAATTAAAGACCCTCCCTTTTCCGTGGCAACTTACTACTGCTCCGCGTTTGGAACTCCGAAGTGTCCTCTGCGGAGGGAAAAACCGGATGATGGGGGTGTATACTACATGTATGTAAACAAATAGCCACAACTTTCGGTTTATGTAATGATAACTTGCATATAAAATCGTCCATTGTTGACCGACTTAATAATCGGGTAATCTTGAAGAAAATCACTATCTCACTATTATGTTAGGGAATATGTCACCAATTTGCCATCATTAGATATAGGTACAATTATTCTTACTCACCATCAATGTGACCTTAAAATTAGCTCAGCCATTATCGCTTGGATGACACCTGAGAGAATACGAGACTTGTGTAATTTACTTCCTGGTTGTAGATATAGGTAGAGATCTGAGACGTGTTCAGCAGACCGAGTCCTCACGATCGATTGCCAAAACTTTGGGTAATTTTGGCGAGCGGTTGCGAGCACCTGCTTTATTGAACACGTCTAAAGTTAAACAGAGTTTATTTGCATCAGGCACGAAGGATCGGGCTGGGGGCGGGGGGGGGGGGGCTACCCAATCTACCTTTTTCCCATGAAACATTATTCAAATATAGAAAACTTAGTTTTAAAGGACCACCCCCTCCCCTCACACTTTTTTAGATGAAGAAAATTTGTCAGATATGAACAACTTGTACATATTACGTTGTTTCTGTCCAGTTAACGTTTATATCCTATCTCAATAATCAACGTGATCTGATATTTTCCGTTCTGCATTACGTTCTGCGTT
This sequence comes from Magallana hongkongensis, assembly GCA_015776775.1. Classification (NCBI taxonomy): domain Eukaryota; kingdom Metazoa; phylum Mollusca; class Bivalvia; order Ostreida; family Ostreidae; genus Magallana; species Magallana hongkongensis. The sequence goes on from CM027470.1 coordinate 4,110,479, forward strand.
TTAGCAATATATTATATCAATATGAGTATCAGAAATCTGTATAAATACTATATAAAGCAAAGTTGATATTTGTAGACCAAGTATAAATATTATGCAAGTTTAAACAATCTAAATCAACATATACACTGCTTTATATAGAATGAATCAAAGTGTGCATGTCCTGCATGCACAAATTCAACAAAAATGTTCGGGCGGGTTGGGGAGGGGGGGGGGGGGGGTGGGGTGGGTGTGGAATGTCCGATGTCTTTGTCTGCTATTATAGGTGTGTAGATATGGAGTAACCATAACTCAATAATTCTTTATCATAATTGACACGTTTTTGACAAAATATATATAGACACCTCAATTAATTACTCGGCCATTTGCAACTTTTATTGAATTAGCTGTAGTTCTGTTTATCCTAGACAAACCTGGAATTCATGAATCAATTAAAGAATTCATACTCCACAAACTGTTCATAGCAAAAACATGTTAATTATGAGAGAGAGAGAGAGAGAGAGAGAGAGAAATCTTATCGAAGTTTATATATTTATTCGTCAATTCTCTAGCAATGAACAATAATCCACGAATCGATACATGAGTCATTGTATAAATTATAATAAGTATTGTACATGTAAATATCATTTATTGTGCACTAACATGATGTTATAGTAACATAAACACAGTACCTAAAAGAGGTATTGATATATAATGTTCACTGTAGATACTTATACACTGTCACCGTGTTGGTGTCCCATTCTCCCACCCAGAGATTGTTCTCATCATCCACACACACACTATATGGACACTCTACCCCTTGTTGTGGTGTAAGTAGTAGAGACAAGAACTGACCGTCCCGATTCAGGAGATGAGCTTTTTCACTGATTTCATCACACACCAGGATGTGACCGAGTACATCAGTACATATTCCAAAGGGATCAAGCCTTGACCTCTGACCTGTGTAGGAGAACCTGTGTTGTCCTGATTTATCCACCACCACTACAGCATGTTTGTCAATGTCTGATACACAGACATCACCATTGATGTTTTCTGTGATGTAGTGTGGATACTTGTACAGTAGCTGTCCTTTGTTGTCTCTCTGTATGTTCTGTATTTCTGTCCCTGTCTTGTTGTACCTGGTGACTTTACCCTCTTCATCTGTCTTCATTCCCACCAGTATGTCCCCGTTGATTTGGGAGGAGTGTATACTGAGTGGTCTCCAGTCTCCTGTTTTTATGAATTCAGTGATTGTATTATCCGGTGTTATCCTATTGATGACTTTGTTTTCTCTGTCTGTATAGATCAGATCCCCATCCTGTGTGACTGTGTGGTAGCCGTCAGATCCACCATTGGTTTGTATCTTCTGTAGCCGATTCCCCTGTAGATCTGTTTGGACAAGGTTACCATACACATCACTGCACCAGAGTCTGTCTGATTTACCCAGTGATATATGAAATACACCGTCAACACCTGGTACTGTGTACTCCCTGACCTTGGTGACAGAGGAAGACAGAGACAGTGTTTGTTTCACGTCAGATTTCTCTCTGTCTTGTTTCCTCTGTTTCCCTGTAGGTTTCAACTGTGTAGAGGCAGTCTCCATGGGTTTTATTTTTCTGTTCTCTGGTTTAGTGTTAGGAACAGTTATTCTACCCAGCAGTTTGGCGACATCTTCCTTGCTGTATTGACCAACAGTAAATATGGGTGGGACTGGTTTGGATGTCTCTGGTATGGGTCTAATGACCAAGTTTTCTGATTTGAGGGCAAATGTTAATTGTTCTATGTTTGAGGGAGATAGGTAACCATAAAACGTTTTGACTAAATCATTGAGAGAATTGATGTAGTCATCTATTTGTTGGTTTTGGCCGTTTAATGTTTGCAATAATGACTGTTCTAATTTGTGGACTTGTTCTATATTATCTGATGTTAGTGTGTCTACCAGCTTTTTCACAGACTCAGCTTCAGCTTTCATGGATGTTCTTATACCCTCCATAATCTTCTTTATTTCTGTGACATCTCCTGCAATTTCCTTTTTCAGATCTTGAGAAGTAGGCTCAAAATAGCTTCGAATGTTGGCAATTTCTTTGTTATAAATCGAAACCTTTTCGGCAAAGACCATTTCTAGGTTGGTAAACCAATGGCCGCGGTGTTCTTTGGTGCCTGTGCATTTAGAACAAATGGGAATTTGGCATTCCCCACAGAGAAGATCTATTTCTTTTGTGGGGTGGATCTTGCATTTTTCTACAGGAAGTTGACGTTTGCGTAACTTATAAGGGACAACTTCATGATTCTGGGTTTTCTTATACTTCTGATGTTCATCTCTGCATTGTTCACACATTGGTTGGTGACAGTCATTGCAGTAAAACTGACAGTTCTTCTTACAGTCTTCAGTGGCACACACCAAATAATGCTGGGCCTCGGGTGGTATTTGGGACTCAGATAATGCCATCTGAAATGAGAAAAGTATTAGTTGAAGGAAAAGGTGGCATTTGATTTTGCTAATTTTTTTCAAAACTAAAAATAATGAAGTCAATTATTATTATTATTTTTTTTTTTTCAGAAAGATTTATTTGACAAAGACAAAGACAGCAGAAAAAGATACAAAGGATACAAGTACACATATCTCACAATGTAATAGCTTGTCTCTTAAAGAGAAAGAACATAATGTAGGTCTATATATTGTGCATATAACTCTTTACAAATGTACCTGTATACTACTTGAAAAAGGAAGTTAGTGAGAATAAGATGAAAGAAAAGTGTTTGTGTGCGAGGTGGGGTAGTACATTATATTACCTATTGAATCTGATAAATATAGCTAGTATATCATAATAATAAGTCACATATTTTTTGCCAGTGCCTTTCAAACTCTGAGAATCTACAATTTTTAAGCAAAATATATTTCTCCACGGATATTCTGTTTTTCATTATATTTTCGAGTGCACCAAAATTCAGCTTTGGAACTTCTTTATATCTACTTGCAAATATGTATTAATTGTTTTATTATTAGAATTAAAAGATAATGTGCTTTATACAAATTTCTCTCTATATATTTTCCAAATAAAATTGAGTTGTCAAATGTTACTTGCATTTCCAATTTCCTTAACAACCACTCCTCACATAGTTCCTAAAGTTCTTTTACACAATAGCAATCTACAAATAAGTGTTCAATAGTCTCATTAACTCTTTTACAAAAGGAGCAAACTGGGGATTCTTTAACCTTAATCTTGTGAAGATAATCATTTGTTGGTATTATTCTGTGTAAAATTTGAAATTGTAGCCATTGTAGTTTTGACTCTTTAGTAGTTTTAAACGGAAGTTCAAATATTTTGTTCCAGTCTTTGTTGTTAAAATTAAAGCCCCTTTCTAGCCATTTATTTACAGATGTAATTGGATCTCTTTTCTCCTAAATAAGTTTGTTATACATGTCTTTGCAACCTTTTTTTATTGGTGAAGAAGATATTTATGTGACTGGGTATACTTGGGCCAGACTTGTATTTGATTTCATTGATATTGTCTTTATCTAATCTTTCAAATATTGCTCTCTTTAGGCTTGCATATTCAGAAAATTTTATTCCTAATAAATCAAAGGTTGAGTTATTCAAATTTTATAGTTTCCATCTTGTATGGTGAAATACATCTCTTGAAAATTTCTTACTCCCAATCCAAACCATTTTAGTTTTTGTGTAATTAATTTTTAGTCCTGAAAGATCTGCAAAATAATCTTAAACTCTTAAAATACCATCCATAGACTGAGGCGAACCATCAAAAATAAGAGAGGTGTCATCAGCATATTGAGAAAGCTTATATTCTATTCCATCTATAACAATTCCTCTAATATCCCTATTATTTCTAATTAAAATCCCTAAGATCTCCGCGCATAATAAAAAAAGATATGGAGAAATGGGGTCACCTTGTCTACAGCCCCTTTGAAGATAAATATAGTCAGAAGTGAATCCATTTTGCAAAACACATGATTTGGTGCCATTGTAAAAGGTTTTTTTCCATTTTTTTTATAGATGGTCCAAATTAAAAAAAATCCAGTGTTTCAAAAATAAATTTCCAAGATAGAGTATCAAAATTTAATGCTTTTTCGAAGTCAATAAGCATTAATAAACCTGGTAGTATAATTCATTAAATCATATATGTCTTATATTTTCTCCAATAAACCTTCCTTTGATAAAACCAGTTTGGTCTTTATTTATTAATGTGTCTAATAGTGACTTAATCCTATTAGCAATGCATCCTGATGCTATTTTATAAACAAGATTTACAAGACTTATTGGGTGCCAATTTTTTAGGAACTGTTTTTGTTTTCCAGCTTTCGGCAAGCAAGTTATGATTCCTAACTTATTTGGTTCTGTAAAATGCAGTAATTCGTTTGAGTTATTAATTGCTCTCGTAATAAAAGATCCAATATTATTCCAAAAAAGTTTGAAAAATTCACTAAAGTATCCGTCAGGTCCTGGAATTTATCATTTTTCATGTTTTTTTTTAAAAATTGAAAACTTCTGTGTTTGTAATAGGACCTTCGATATTTTCTGATTCCTCTTGATTTAGTTTAGGTATACATGTATATTAAAGTCTTTCAGTTTTTCATGTATATTTTGTGTTTCTATTATGTCCTTTCTTGTATAAAGGTTCACATAGAATGTCTTTGTTTCACTTAGAATTTCTTGTTGATTTCTTATTATTGATCCATCGTCCTTCTCAACTACCAATATTTGTTTATTAATATAGTTTCTTGATTCTAAATTAGCAAAATATTTTGTTGGTTTTTCTCCCTGGTCTATCCAATTTGCTTTTGATCGTATACATTGACCTTTTAATCTAATATTTCTAATTTCTTCCAATTCATTGTGTTTTTCCTCAAGTTGTTGACTAGAATCCTGAGTCAAATTCTGTTCTAGATTTAAAATTTCCTTTTTAAGCATATCTTCTCTTTCAAGAGTTTTTTTTTTTAATATAAGTTGAATACGGGATAGTTTTTCCTCTTATTTCCATGAGCAGGGTATCTAAAAACAATTGGTCGCTTATAGTGAACTGTATATTATCATCCGGTACAGAACCTCAGGATATATTGTCTTTATTGTACACAAAACGGGAGTATTGTTATTTAATATCTATAACTATTTGTTTTACTATTTTGATATATTCTTTATCAGTTAATAGGGAGTTATTAAATTTCCATATTCCTTTACCTTTTAAGAATTCAGTCTTTTTTATACATAAAACAACTGGGGAATGGTCTGACCTATAGCTATTTTCTATTTTAATCATTGGAGACATATTTTGTAATGTATCTGAAATTAGGAAAAAATCCAGCCTGGCTTGTTTTACTGGGGTTTTCCTTCTCCAGGTATACTTTTTCAGATTTGGATTGTTCTCACGGAAAAAGTCTTTAAGGTTTAAAATTTCAATTAGTCTTAGTAATTCAAGTCTTGATTTGGGATTATTCAAGCTTTTGTAATTCATTGAATGTAACTCTTTTATCAAAAATTAAATTAAAGTCACCACCAAGAACAATATGTTGGTTCGTAAAAAGATTCTCAATATGCTGTAATAAGTTTGTATAAAATGTAGGTGTATGTAGATTTGGGCCATATACGTTTACCAATAGAACATGTAAATCATCAACAGAAACATCAAGAATAAGAAAGTTGCCATTGTCATCTTTAAATGTTTTGTGAACATCTAATTCCAATTGTTGTTAACAAGAATAGCTACACCCCTGGAGTTTGACTTAAAAGAACTAAAAAAAGCTTTATAACCCCATTGTGATTTAATCATATTTTCTTCTTTTTCTGTAAAATGGGTATCCTGTAAAAATACTATATATGATAATTTTTGTTTCTAAGGGTTTGAAAAACGTCTTTCCTCTTGTTTCCATCACCAAGGCCCTCACAGTTTACTGTTAAAATTTTAAGGAGGTTTTCTTGGTGTTTGTTTATTTGTTCTACCATGATATAAAAAAGTGGAAAAGAATGCACCCCCACATTGTGTTGATAGAGAAAGAAGAGTAAACAAATAAGTCGTGAATCCAGGATGCACATACGAGTGAACCAAAATACATGATTTAGATATCAACCTTGCACAGAGAAGATTTACCAAAAATCAGTATGGATCTAATATTTAAGATAATAGTGTGTATGTAATAGCGAGCGCAGCTCGCCGGCGCGAAGCGAGCTCTACCGGCAAGGCGTGTGTGAATGGAAAATTCGGACTATTTGCACATTCATTAAACGGATTTTTTGGCGTCAGTAAATCGGACCAGTAATGCCTTGTTTTAATCGTCCCAGTAGTTCCCTGTAATTATGGTTTCACATTTCACACTCTCACGAGAACAAGATAAAAGACTATGTACATGCATTGTAAATAACACAACGCCAATTTCCATTACTTTTAAGACTAACGGAGTTATCGTCCTTTCGAGTGACGTCACAATGGATTTCTTGCACATTGATCCGACAGAATTTTTCGGAGTCAGTAAATTTCGACCCACAATGCAATTCCTCAATGTCGGCCGATCTCACTAGACTGGATACCATCTCGCGAGAATCAAAGTAAAACTTTTGAGAAACAGATAAATTGTGTAATTTCCAGAACATCATGCTTTTTAAGTAAACAATCAATATTTTTCGCGTAGTTTTTTTCTAGTGTGTTTTCAAAGAGACAGACTACACTTGACCGACGTGAACTTTGACGTCACAATAAGGGGAAACAACTCTAAGTAGTTATTGTAAATCTGCTGAAATATAAATACCAAAATCTTCTCAAAATCTTGCAGAGCTAACGAATCGAGACATTTCTTCAGAGATAAGAAACAGCTGTAACTTGCTCTCATTTGGATGAATGCTCACATTTATTTTATTCACTGTATTTACGGTAATTTCCAGGAACGTTTTTTTTAAATGGGGCGTGGCAACATCATTCAAAAAATCTTCACAAGCAAAAAGAAAAATAAAATTCTCAAAATCAGGAAAATTCTAATCGGGGTGAGGAATGGGGAGTGCGTGGTATGCCTTTAGCTCTTTAGCTGCTCAAAAGTGTCTTTATTTTTACTACTATTTACGGTATTACATGCTACCGGGGGATCCATTTTCCTTATGTGATCAACAATTTTTTTTATACGTAAATAAAATTAATTTGATTTCTTTTTAAACGGGGGAGGGGGGATTCTGTGATAAGTCAATTTTTATTTGTTTAAGAAAAATGTCTGCTGCAAGAAAAGAGGAAATATTATGTTAAAACATTATGTTAAAATCTTTATTATTCAACAACATTTTATCTGAGATAAATTCTATACTGGCATGCGACCAGTATATCAGAATTTCGGAGCGTTATTAAGATCTAATTTTAATCAGATTGGTATATAAATAAATAAAAAATCTTATGAATTATGAATAATAAAAATTTACTGGAAAATTGGTATATTTATTTTATTTTGCATTCTTCATTTACGTGTACTTTACGTCACTGCTTTTATTTTTATTGATTTATCATAATTCATTTTTGATCACCTGCTGCGCTCGCCCCAACGGTCGCACCGTAAAACATATTAAAAATATTAATAACAATCGGCGTGAAGGAAAACATTAAATGTAGAGTAACTCTTCGTAAAAGAAAATAAATATAGTAATACGAGAAGGTTGTGATTTGGTTAGGTAGCATCAATAAATATATACAAGTCGTCACTGTTAACGTCTCAGGAGAAAAAACAACCTTAACATTTCCACTCTACATTAATGTTCCATCAACGTGGTGTAAATTGTGGATGACAAAAAGAAAAAAAGGAACAAAACTAAATGCAGGAAAAACTTACAATCAATGAATCATGTGTACATCGAGAATGTGTCCCGTTAGCACCTCAAATAGGAAATAATAAAGTAGTAACTAACACCGGAGTCAAGACGGTTGGAACACATTATTTCCGGTGTAATGAAGAATAATGACCCCCGTAGAAAAATGACCGGGGGTCATTTTTCTACGTAAAATAATGACCCCCGGTCATTTTTCTTCGTAGAATAATGACCCCCCGGTCATTACTCTACGTAGAAAAATGACCCCTTTGCCTGAAGAATAAGTGTCATTTCATAAAAATGAGCACACTCTACCTGAAGTAAAGTGACCCCTGTTAAGAATAATGACCCCCTTATAAATTTAAGTTTTCCTGTATCATCGTTTCTTGTTATGTGTGAAATAGTCTCAACAATGTATTATTATTTTTTCTTTTGCTGTAACTGAAAGTGACCCGAGATTTGAATTCATATTCAAATAAATTAAGTGTATGATGGAGTATATTTTAGAGATTAAAATCCTTCGTTATAACAAGATACTGACATACTGTACCGAGGTATATTTCTCATCACAACGGGTTACACGCGTCTCATTATTACAAATAAAACATATTAAAATTACTTCATTATAAAATTAAATTCTGTTTATTGGCGATGAAAGAGTATATTATATATTTGTCATATATTACACTTTATAAATTTCTCTTACTACTTAACTACTGTTTGGGATTATCACTCGAATGATCTATCCATCTATACTAGTATCTATCTATCTATCTATCTATCTATCTATCTATCTATCTATCTATCTATCTATCTATCTATCTATCTATCTATCTATCTATCTATCTATTACTGTATAGGTATATTTTGACATATTTATTTACACAATAAAATGCTGTCTAGTGATTTGTGCGGAATATAGATGTAGCGATAGTGCAAAAAGTACATTTCATACGTAATCCGTTAACGCGGGTTATATAACAAATTTTCTGCAATGTATTGTTTATATATGTCTTTTAAAAATTAAATTAATTAATAGTAAAGAGTATGTAATATGGGAAGTTGAGTATAACATCATCATAATTGTTTCGTGCAGGTTTTTTTTCTTAAATTTTTCTTAAGTCGTTAAAGGTTTCAACAGTTCTTAAACAGGTTAGAAGTAAATCGTGTAGATTTTTGTCTTGCCAGTATGTGCTTAAGTTGTAAATCACGATCAATTTTTACAAAAATGGAAGGAATCATACGGATTGAATAGAAATATAAAACAATATCTGCGATCTAAATGAAGAACTAAACCTTCTCTCCATCTCTATTTCTTTTAGAAAACCGATTTTGATTCATAGCTTTGTAGAAACTGACAGGTATTATTTAAGACGGTTTAATGAAAAAAAAAGATGTAAAATACAAAAAGTACCACCAGTATTGTAATTTTTAATGGTTTTCTAAATGAGTAAATAGTAAAACCAGGCAAAATTTGTGAGATGTCCCTTCCCTACAAATATATTTCGAAGTCGCTCCAATCACATAGAAGATTGAAGATATTTGGGTCCACGTTGAATCTGCAGGGTGTACAGTACCTATCCGTGAATTTTTTTGTGTACACATGTGGAGGGTTAATCGGTGGTCAGTAAAAAATCCAGTGCTTTATATAATTTTGACACATCTATGTAGTTCTTTTGATCCCACATAAATAGTAAAAAACATATTTGTTTTCTATATAAAAAATATGAACGAGAAAAAAAAACAAAAAAGAAAAAAAACAACAGTGGTGCTTCATATCAACTAAGGGCTGAAACGAAAGGGGGGGGGGGCGGTTGATCTAGAATTAGGAATTACAAAAAAAAAAAAGATAAACAGTGCAGAGAAACCTAATGATTAATAACTTTTCAAACATTCAGCCCTTCCGTTAATACATTTTAACATATAATATTCATTAATACATTTATAATAATACACTTTTTTGCGTTTCATATATATATAATAGAATTATAAACTCACTAGTAGAATTATAAACTCACTAGTAGCACATGATGAATACTTGCAAATGTATGGATTGAGTAATTTACGAGGCCAGTATTTTACACAGACACGGGTAGTTTCCTTGCGGCACTGAGACCGGTCTCGTTGATATGCGCGAAACGCCGTGGTCCAATCTTGCTCCCATACCATCGCGACACTACCACGAGCGCGTTTTTCACTTCAAGTCTTAATTTTTAATGAAAATTTCAGACAATGAAACAAATTTAACAATTTCTGTAATATTCATTAATTACAGATAATTATTTTTAGAGATGCAAAAAATTGTAGAACAGTAAATAATGTAATGTTACATACACTGAAGCTCCTAACAGGTGTAATTAAACATCTGATCAGTGTATGCAAGGAACGTAACCAATCTAATTAGCTTGTCAATGGATTATTCAATTAACAATGAGGCTTACATGTTAATACACTGATATAACTGGTGTTTGTCCTCCAATCCAGTTATTTAACTAACTCAAAACAAGCTTACCTGTTTACTTTATGAGCAAAGAGGGGTAACTCTATTACAAGAACGATACTTAGTATTAAAATTATAACATTGTAACAGTAGATATGTTATTAAGGAATGAATTCAATATTTATTAGTGTTATACGATATAAAATGGTTTGGGGCAGTTTACGCTTTATAAACCGCGAAGCGGTTTATAAAAAAGCGTAAACTGTTTCAAACCATTTTATATCGTATAAAACTAATAAATATTGAATTCATTCCTTATAATTTAATTTTTTTGCTATCAATTGTTGATAAAAACAGTCATTTGATTTATAATATGACATCAAATTGTACAAATTTCAAACGTAACGTCAGGCGGATTGATACGTTTTTGACGTTAGTCTTACTATGACGTAGGCAACATTCTTTATACGACATAAAATTTTTCAACCAATCAGAAAGCGTGTTACAACCAAAATTAAATTATTGCATGATGAAATATTCTTAAACACTTAGAGTGCTTATTGACAGAGACAGTGAATTCTGGTTCAACATAAATATACCGGTAGAAAAGCAATTTTTGATGCTTAAAGTTACATAGACAAATATAGAATATAAACAAATTTTCTGGTTGTCTCTAAGACACGGGAGGCAGGAAATTCTCCCACCTAAAATGAATAATTACCCAGCTATTTTTGCATTTCAAATTAGCCATAAGCTAAACCTCCAGACCCCCTTCTACTTTTTTATTTCTTCCTTCTACTTCAATTTTTAGAGACAACCCTGATGTAGTTTTACTTGAAGGTGAATGATTAATCTGTTTTTAATGCTATAACACATAATGAACTTTAATTTGTTTATGTTGACAGCTTGTAACTGCCATGAGTACGGATCTCGGGACAACCTTTGTAATGCTCAGACTGGTCAGTGTCTGTGGATCTCGTGACTGTAGTCAGTGTGAGGCCGGATACTGGGGATTCCCCCAGTGTCGGGCATGCGACTGTAACGGAAATGCAGAACCTGTGATGACTGACCGGGAGGTGTATTGCATGCCGTAATAACACTACCGGAAACCACTGTGAGAGGTTAGAGGAAAATATTTTGAACCTTTCTTCTATATTGAGTAAGTAGCAAAAATATCTTATTTTTTTAATTTATTTTTTTTATCTGAAATATAAAATTCAACGGTGTGTGTTTTTATTTTATCCGCTTCCTGTTCATCTTCTTCATCAACATGGATGCTTTTGTGGCTAAATACTCTAAGAAATTACTTTAAAAAAAGCTATGTAGCTGCCAATCTCCAGTCTAGACTGTGGCATAATGGTCAGAGGTCAAAGTCATATGGTCAGATAAAAGTTAAACTCCCTAACCTGGAATGACATAGTTATTCCCCCGCTAAATTGTCTTTAATTATGAAGCTCAGATTTATTTCCCCTCCATCTCTTGATTGTTCTCATTTATGCCACAACCGGTTACCGGTATGTATAAACCCATATCATCTCTCACTTGAACCACATGGAATTAATATGCAGCGTGTCAACTGTATGTCTGAAGGTGTGTGCAGACAGCATGTGAATTATCCCCCTTGTCTTATAAATCTCCATTTAAATGAGGAATGGTATGTATTTTATAGATTTAATTCACTTTAAATTTATGTATTGTGTAATTTTATAAAGATATAAAAAAAAAATATGCAGAGAACTGGAGGCCCATCTCCAACCCCTCCCCCCAGTAGTCTACAATTTTTTTCTTCTTTACAAATTTTATGTTTAAAAATATTGCACATAATTTTTATTGCATACTCATTGTATATCAGTTTGTATTTTTTAAACATACATTTGAAGAACACAAGAGTTTAAAAGTTGATATCAATTCATTTTTCACCAATGACTGCAACCAGGTTGATCGGGATCGGGATTCTCTAAATTCTCACACCTTTGTTTAGACAGACCGGAGAGTGACGTTTCTAGCTGATTTTTTCGGTAATCAGTCTTTACAGGCCAATTTAGTTTTTGTTTGACATACTGTATTGCATTTCTACATCGAGCCCATGCTCGCTTCTTTTTCTGATTCAGCGATTTTGCATGCTTTATGCTATACTCTGACATTTGTTTTATTCTATGCAGAGCTTTCAGTGACTGAGATTGGGCACCAAGAGGAGCACCTAGGGAAGCAAGGGTTTTACACACCGCCATGTCTACCCCATTGTTAGCTTGTAACAGACCTGAGAGAGCACGGGATTTTGCATTTCTACTGTAAGTTTTGTTTTTGGGAAGACTGACAGATATGGTTCGATTGACTGACTCGCACTTGTTTGTAGTTGTGTTCAGTTTCATTTCATTCAAGGCAGAGATCGAGAGAACCATTCCAAGTAATGATTTAAGAATAACCTTGTATTTTTTTATTTAACTTTAGGTCACCTAGTTCTAGATTATGTGCCCGTAGACCAACAGATTTGTGCCACCAGCTAGTTTTCTTACCAGCCTTACAGAGAGTTACACTCCATCTGCAATCTTCACCGCAACCCCCACTGTAGCACTTGATGACCCTGTCTATGATTCTAGGTAGGAATTTTAAAATTTTGTTCAAGTCACCGTATGTTTTTTAAACAATGGCTGAAAAATGCCGTGGCATTGTTCTTTGATGTCATTGGCAAACATTTTCTGCAAATCAAACTTTTGAATTTTAGTGTGTGCAGGAAACATTTCTGGACTGAATTTGGCTTTAACACCTTGACGAAACAGACTTTGCCCCCTATGAATCCTATCGGCTAGTTGGCTAGTTTTCCCCCTGGGGGACAGAGTGTTTTGAAGGGCGGTTTCTAACCCGCACAACTGGTGGCATCACCATCAGTGGTCACATATTTAACCAGTAGATCATGTTTAGCCAGTTTTTCCTCAATTTTGTATCCCGTCTCCCTCTCGGACAATGGTTCGGCAGGATTTTTATTTGCTGTACAACCGACATGCCCTTTTGGGCAGCTAACATCATATCCCTCTCCTCGGAGCCATGCTCCAACCCAGCAAAGCTTATTGACTATATGATAGCTTATCACATTATGTTGGTCTGTCTCATCCTCACAGGCCACACCAATTACTTGTGAAGCTCCCTGGCCCATTTTATGCCTGCTAGTGATACCCCTTGATTGATAAGAGGCGTCCATTTGAATATTGATTGAATGTGAGGATGGAAGACCTAACATTTCATTCTTTTTCTAAAGTTGTTTCAATTTTTCATTCATATCCTGTTCTGCAATTTCAACAATTTTCTCACCCACTTTATTACCTGATTTATACATTGCAGACCTTGCTGGGGGTGGAATGCTGGTACATGCCAGAATAAATCTGGCCTGGTCATTACCTAATGGGGTGTGGTAGAGACCCGTTTGTATACCTAGATTCATTTCTGCAGCTTTCCTGCCACAGTGCTCAGATGGAACCTCATGATACAATTTATATGGCTTCGAAATAAAATTGCACCTCTTGCACCCGAATGTCCATGATCAGCCGAGCCCCCACTTAGTTTCGGATATTATCTCAAAGTCAGCAAGTTGGCATTTACACCTGGCATGTGATACATACAGGTCGTTTATCATGTCAAGGGTCAGACCCTTGTCTACAACCCTCATTTCCCGGCAGTCGGGTCTGGTGACTCTTGAGTAAGGGTTGGGATCACTTGGGCGGGGGCGAAAAACCTTAACATTACTAAGACTTTTTTCAGCTCCTGACAAAGTGTACAACTTACCGTCAGGTGATACTTTAGTAATCAAGTTAAATTGATTAGCTGTTAACCGTGGTAACCAAACTGATTAAAATACCTCATGTTTAGAGTGGCCGTGACCCACTCTCCCTTTTCTAATATTGCTTCCACAGACAAACTTGTGCTTTTTTTCTCTCACCTCTCATTTTAATGCATACACAGGTTCAAATTACCTTGTTATGATGACATCACATTTCAATATGGCTGCCTCAGTTGTCTATGACATCATGACCTTGGGTTTTGGCGTAAAAATGTAGTTAGGTTTGACTGATAGGTTTACACATTGAAAGTTTAATAACTCCATTTCTAACATACCAAATTTCACATGTAGCACCTTTTTAGAAACGACATATCCTCTTCTTTCTTGCAAATCCTTATTCGAGGTGTTTGTGATGCAATTTTTCTTGATTTGAATAAAAATGTATCCAGAAATGAGAAAAATTGTGTACTTTTTTAACTTAATATACTGATTTTTTATGTAAATTAACAGTTTACTCTCAATGTTTTGATTTATATTCTTAAATCTAGTTCTAAGAAGCAATTTAAACTAAAAAATCGTGGTATAACTTAATATTTTTGTGTGTATAAGTCAATCAATAGACAAGTCTGAAAACAGCTATATTGACATGTAATGAGGGAGGGGTACATGTAAATTTTATAAGTCTCTAAAACTTTTACTATTTGTCAGAATTTCACGAAACTTGGTAGTATGGATGTGAGTGATGTATAATAGATAATGATATGTTGAAAAACCATTAGATTGATAAATGGGTTTACATATTGGGTTTATCGTCAACTATTTTTAGAATCGATAGAACAAGAAAGTAGTGCCATTAGAATTAAAAGTTCCTTTATGAGCAGACTACATAAAAAATTATGAAGCTATGTATTATTATGAACATCATACTTGTAAGTGAGGATCATTTTTCCTGTCAGTATATTAAGCAAAATGACAGTGATTTAACCTGAAAGTGTATGGAATTATTTTGTGTTATGTGATGCTTCACTGATAGGCAGGAGTTTACTACTTTCACTTTCTTTTTCAGGGGTTGACGTAAACAGACAGATTTTGCGGGAAAACGAATCTGACATCAAACCACGGAACTTGGACCAAAGATGGACAACTTGTGTAGCTTCAGTTTGAGGGATCACTTGTTGCTGAACGAAAATTAGGGAGAATTCTGCGTGACATTTTGTTAACATTACCGGCTATGGAAAATGTATTAGTGGACTATACCCATATAGCATGTTTATTGAAAAAAGAACATTTTTCCAAGTTTTGATATGCTAGGTTTTGGTGTGTTATGTTATTAACTTGTCATGGAGTGATATTAAATTTTCTGAATGTTTTCTCTGCACAGTTGTGATGCTGATTATTATGGTGACCCATGGAATTATGTCAGGAAGCCCGGTCGCCCCTGTATGTGCCCTGGGGGTCCCACCCAGCATGCTGACTCGCGTTCAGAGGATCCTAGACAGGAGGTCATTATCTGCAACTGTCTGCCAGGATATCAAGGTACAGATAAGTACTTCTTAATAACACATGTGCAAAATAAGACAATACTATTGATATACATTTGACAAGCAGTTACCATGAATTTTTACAATGTAGATACTTTAGAAATGTTTACCATAATAGTGAAGGTCAGAGATATATGGCCAATAAAGGTCAGGGTCATTTGTTAATTTACACAAAATTCCTATTGAAACACTGAAATTTAGATCTTATTTAGTAATTATCTAGTCAATTTAGAAGAAAGTAATGTATATTTGAATGACATATTCTATCGTTACAAAGCATTTTTGTGGTCTGTGCTTGCTTTATTGTAGGACCTAACTGTGACACGTGTGCAGAAAACTACTTTTGGAATCCCTTGGTAGCCAACATTACATGTGAACCCTGCCTTTGTAACAACAACATTGACCCCAATGTGGACGGTAGCTGTGACACATCCTCTGGGGAGTGCCTCAAGTGTCTGTTTAACACTGAGGGATTCAGCTGTGAGAAGTGAAAGCCTGGATACTAGGGGGATACAACCACCCAGAGCTGTGTGGGTAAGGGAATTAGTGGGTTAATGGCCAAAATTATTGGGGTTTTAATCTGTTTAAACTGAAACAATAGAAAAAAAAAATGTTTTTTCTCGGGTTGAAAGTCACTCAGTTTTAAGAGTTTTGCGAATGAAAAATGTTTAGGTTTCTTATCATTCAGACAATTACATTTGTATTAAATATTATACAGATAAGTTTATTTTGAATTCTGGTTACGGTTTGATTATTTAAGACTATTAAATTCTTTTTAGTGTAAAGAAGGACTTTTTCAAAAACAGATTTTGATCCATTTATTTTTTTGTGCAGAGTGTGTATGTGACCTCTATGGTACGGACAGGTCAGCTGGGTCATGTGATAGAGAGACAGGGCAGTGCCCCTGTCTCCCAAATGTGACCGAACTAAGGTTTGATGCCTGTCTGGTGGCTACTGGAACATCACCAGTGGGGAAGGCTGCTCGACCTGCGGGTGTGACCCTGAGGGTTCTCTTGGAATTACCTGTAATCAGGTAAGAATTGATTCTCTCCCAACCTCTCTATCAGATAATAAAAAATAAATTAATACTCAATATCTACTGTAGATTGCTTATTTTACACAAATACTTATTTCCATGATAAGGCTGTTTAATTTGTATCAAATCAATACAATCGCATACGTAGAACTTTTCTCCTCATTTCTTATGGTTCAAAACTTTAAAATAATGGTGTGATTTTAGAACAATGAAGAGTGCTTCTCAAGATATTTAACTGAAATTACTTCTTGTGTATATTAGGAATCTACAGTATGTAAATGTGCTAAAAGCAGCCCCAAAAAGATAGATTTTATGATTTGTATTTGAGTAAATTTTGAGACACTATATGCCATAAACTGCTTGGATTTCAGTTTGATGGCCAGTGTGACTGTCAGCAGGAGAGGGGTGGCAGGGACTGCAGTCACTGTGAGGACCTGTACTGGGGCGACCCAAAATTCCAGTGTACAGGTGAGAATGAAAATAAGTTATCAAAGAGGAATTACCTTGATTTGATGTTGTATTTGAATCTTAGTGGCTATTGGTAGAATGTCTCTATTTTTTAAGGTTATCCCTGGGGTACTTGAAAAATCTAGCTGTATTTCTGTTTTCAATACTGTTCTTGTGTTACATTAAACAGTTAGAATTTGTGTACTTAAGAGCCAATGTAAATTGTTCATGTTTTGCATTAATTGTTTTTTTTTTCATCCGTTTCCTTTTTTGTCTCTTCCTTCAGCCTGTGACTGTAATGGCCAGGGGTCAGCTGACATGCTGACATGCAGTGTGACTGCCGGACCGGACAGTGTGTATGTCTGACTGGGATAAGTGGTTACAAGTGTGACCGCTGTGACAGAGGCACCACCGGGGAACTACCCAACTGTAAACCCTGTGGGGAGTGCTTTGATAACTGGGACAGAGTTATTAGGGATCTCAGAGGTATAGTCCCACCCCAAATCTTAAACATTCAATTCATCCTTTATATAATATCAGATTTGTAAATTGATGAAAGACTGATTGTTTGAAAAAAGGTTGACTAATTTCTGTTTTACAAAACTTTGATATATCATGTCTTTTTCCTAACCAAAGATCAAACCCAGTATTTGGTCAATGAGGCTCTGAAGATCAAGGCTACAGGAGTAGAGAAGGCATTTGAGAAGGAGTTTGCTGAAATGGAGAACAACATCCAGGAAATCCGAGACATCATCCGCAATGCAAATGTGTCCTCTAATGACATCAGAGACATCAAGATGAATCTCAAACAACTCAGGTCAGTATTACTCACTGGTAATACGTAAAGCATAAGAATCAAAATTATATGTGTACTGTAAGTGTTAGTTTGTCATAAGTATTTACAAGAGGAATTTTGAGATTGATTCAGATCGTCAGATATAAGATGTTTGATTTTTTATTTGGTTGACAGGGGATCTCTGAATATCAGCTACACAGATTTAGAGAGGACGAAGGAGGAAATAGATGTAAGATCCAATAGTATCAGACAGGGCAACAATGACATCAGAGCCCTACAGATGGGTGTTGACAAACTCAAACAGAAAATAGAAAACTTGAAGAGAAATGCCACCAATGTCCAGGCACAGGATGTGGAGGGTAAGGTTTTGACCAGGGGAGGGGAGGGGTAGATTTACTTTTTTAATCTATAGTTGAATAGAATCTTTACTGAAAATGCAACTGTATTGAAAAGTTTAATTAAACATTTCCCCTTTTCATTGAAAGATACTAAAACTATTATAAATTATTTTAATTCTGTGAATATTTTCTGTGTAAAATTACAACAAATAAACATGCTAACCATAAAAAAGTAAATAGGTATATACTATCTGTGCAAATTTTGGCCTATTTTTAAAGAAAAATTGCTCAGTCAGTTATTATTATTCTGTTGTTTACATCAAGTTCATGTCATGGTCTTTATTAAGTGATAAAGATAAACCTGATAAAAAAAAATTAATTGTGTTTTCCAGGTGCATTCAACTTGACAAAGAAACCCCAGGAAGTATCAATGGCAGCTCAGAGAAAAGTGGATGCAACTGACATAATCTTAGAGCAGTCAGAGACAATGAGAAAAGAAGTGAATGCAATGGTGGAAGGTCAGCACCAGGAGTTTGATAGAAAAGTAGCTGAGAACAGTACAAATCTGAAGGAAGTCACGGATCAGGTTAATGGCCTCGGAGAAAAAATAACAGACATCAATGAAATGGTAAGATCCTTCTTGACAAAGAATTTGCACACGACCGACGTCAATTGGGTAAATTTAAAATGTTATCAGAATACAGAAACTGTCCTGAAAATATGTCAAGACCCTTACTTAAGGTCATATTGACAACTTCAAGGTCAGGAAATATGAGTAGTTTAAAAAAAGTCGGGTTTTAGGGGAAGCAGATTGGTTGTATCATTTATGAGCTCCCTCTCAGTACCTCTACATATAAAGATAAAATGAAAACTTTAGACCTTGAAATAAATATGCTATGCAGTGACTAATGACTACCTATTTCTTTTAATGTACTGGACATCAAGCTTAGCTAAAGTCTTACTTTGATACAGGTGTGTGACAAGCGTGGAGAGCCCTGCCACTCTGTGTGTGGAGGAGGTGGATGTGGAGTGTGTGGTGGAGAACAGAGCTGTGGAGACGGAGCAGTAAAAAAAGCAGAGTATGCCATGGACCTGGCACGCCAGAAAGAGGAACTGCTGAAGATCAAGGAGAGGAATGCAACAGAACTCTTACAGAAGGTTAGTAAGACAGAAAAAGAGAGAAATGGCATTACAAATGGAGAAAAAAAGAGATAGTCTTATACATGCAGAAAAAGAGAAAATATCAGTTTAAGAATTGTTTTGTTTGTAAATAAATGATCTTCTGTATGATACACACTGTTTATTTTTTTGGTTGTATGTCATTAAACAGCTATATACAGAGCTCTCAGAGAGGGGCAGAGATGGGCAGGGACGAGGCTCAGAATGGCTTACAATGAGGCACTCATAGCCAAGAACCAGACCGAGAATGCTCACACAGCCCTCCAGGATCTGTTTGTCAGGATCTCAGATTCCTGTCAGCAGATGGTGCCACCCCTATCGATATCAAATCTGTGAGTCAACACTGACAACATCTGTTGTTGTCAGCAAGATTTTGTTTTTTATGGTTTTTCAAATTATATATATATATATATTTTTATGTTTATGAAAAAAAATTATACAAGTTGTTAAAGAATTTACAGGAATTGAGATTCTATCTTTATTATGTGTACTGTATGTGTTTTTATTGCTTGAAAAATAATAAGTGTCTATTATTTCATTGATTTCATCAAGTGTGTCTGTTCATGTTTACCTGAGTTAAGCTTGATATATACATGTATTAACCGCCACAAATTAGCTCTTTCTTTCTTAACCAAAAATTAAAATAGTCTACAATACATAAACGAGTAATTAAATGGAAAAAAATAATTTTGATAATTTTCCGCCACAGATTGCAGAGGAAGTGCTGGCTATGAGCATATCGCTGACCCCCGATCAGATTCTAGATCTTGCCCAGAAGATAAACATCACCATACAGGGCCTTCAGAACATTGATGACATTCTGGCTGAGACAAGCAGTGATCTCGCCCGAGCCAAAGGACTCAAAGAGCGAGCAGAAACAGCCGAGTGAGTTCTCTATTTTGAACAGCTTGTGATATTCTTATATATTGGTCTATATAATCTGTTAAAAGAAGAGGCTGTTGGAAATGGAATGTTATGTGTATGAACTAGCTTATGATTAATGAGGAGAAATCAAATTTTCTAGTACTATATGTTCTATACCTACAATGTATACCTATTTTGATCACTTTGTAAGGGCGGATGCCAAGTCCATTCTAGAGAAGGCAGAGGATGTACAGGCCAACCTGAAAGGGGCTACTGACGCCCAACAAGCTGCCCAAGTGGCCATTGCACAGGCCAATAAAGACATCGGAGACGCAGAACAGGATCTCACTCAGGTAATCCGTATGGGTTATTTACTCATTTTACATTCATCTATATCCTACATATAAATTCGTTTCTTTAACATTGTGTTCTTAATACTGACATTTTGTACATTTATAATTTCTCCTTTAACATGATTTATGTAGTATCCCAGACTAAAAAAAAAATTGTTTTCATCTAGAGAAAAATTACCTGAGAGGAGCTTGAAGATGCTTTTTAAAAAGATAGAATAGGAATGTAAATATAAGAAAACATGTATTGGTGTTTCAGATTGAGTCAGAGACAGCTGCAGCCACTGACAAATCCAACCAGTCCCTGACATCACTGGGCTACCTGAGGGCCAGGCTACAGGAGCTTCAGGAGAAATACATTGAGAACGAACAGAGAGTGGACAATGCTGAGATGGCGGCCCAGGAGGCCAACAAACTGGCCCTGAGGGCAGAAGAGGTCAGTACATGTACTGAATTAGGAACTACCCTCTTGATGCAGATATTTTTTGTAATTTGAAATGTAAATAGTTTAGAAACACACCATTTTTCTTCTTTTTTTAAGGCGGCAAACCAACTTCAAAATAAATATACCACCACAGCTCAGGATCTCAATTCGAGATACAATCTCACAACTCAGGCTCAATCTCGTGCTGAGACTCTCAAGAGGATCGAGAGCTGATAAATTGGCCACCAATACCACAGCTAAGCTGAAAAAGTTGAAAGGTAAACGTATTGTAGTCACAATTAAGCAAATAGTTCCATTAATGATCACTGAATATAAGGATGATTTTTCGCAATATACCTTTGCATTGAGAGGACAAATTTTAAATTAAAAAAAACTTGTGTATACTTATGAAATTTATTTTATTGTGTTACAGATATGCAGGAAAACTTCAATGCAAATGAGAAGAGATTGAATAAGCTTTCCACTGACATTGATGAACTCAATCGACGAGTATTTACAAGCCATCAACGACAAAGCTACAAATTATTACAACTGTCAAACATAAGAACAAAATCCTGTTACTCAGTGATTTGATGACTTAGCATGGAGTGTATAAGAACAGCTAGCAATGTATGGGACCACTCGGTGTGCCAGTAGTTAGACAGTGGTCAGACAATTCACATGTTATTTCACAAGGTGATTTCTACTGGAGAAAGTATTATACATGTGTGGTCAGCATTATCTGTTGTGGTCGTAGCCTGTGATACCATCTATGTATTCTAGTGTATGCTCCAAATGATCTTGGAGAGAAACTATGGTAGGAATTGAAGGAATTACTATGTACAGTAGTTTACATAGTTCATTGTTTATGATGGACATATTCTCTCCTTTTCCTCTCAATATCATGTGTAAATGTACATTTATTATACATTATGTATTGGCCCTTTTCATACAGCTGATGTTGTCAAGTATATGACAATGGCTACTTTCACTTTGATGACCTTTGCCCTCTATTAGGTTCAAATTGATCACATGACCAAAACTAGGCAGGAGTGATAATGAACCAGTGAATGTGAATATGCAAGATTTTTTATTTGTTAACTGTATATTATTAGCTTTATATACGTGTATTTTACAGTTCTTTATGAAAGTTTGATCCACTTTTTTATGAATGTACTTTTGAATAGCAGGTGATTGGGCTGTAGTTTTTCACCTTGCAGCAAGAGCCCCTTTCTTATGTTATATGCATGCGTGTGTTCCTTTTGTAAAAAAATCATTATACGTGAAGTCATACACATTATTTTTTGATGACACTCAGTGTGTTTCTGCCATGTTGTGTTATAAGTCTCTTGTTTCCTCACATATAATGCTCATTTATAATAACCTCTGTGATGTTGCACTGCGAAAGATCAAATTTGTCAAATTATACATTGGAGTCAAGTTGTGTGGTCTTTTCTATTTCATTTTCATTTATCTTTAACCAAATTGAATGTCACGAATTATCTGGACAAAATTTCTATTTTAGTGTAATTTAATCTCTGTTCTAAATTCATCCACCCCCCCCCTCCCTTGAAAAAAAAATCTGGATATTAAAACGAAAGGGTGGTCTGGGAGCTATAAGATATTTACCTCCACCCCTGTTTCTGAAACATGGGCAGACTTCATGCAAAAACCAAGAAAATTGGATTTTTTAAAATCTTTTACTGGTGATAAGATATGGTTTGATATAGGACTAAGTGGCAAGTTAATATAGGGCATAATACATTAAGGTTTGGTTTCCACGGATACGTTGACCAGGTCAATTGATCTGATATACCTATATATTGCATCATAATACTGTATGATGATTTCTATTGATTCACATCCTTTGCTTTATTTTATTAACCATCAAGCAAAATGAATTGGATATAAATCATTTCTTTTCACACTAGCTTATACAAATTTATTAAATATTGCCTGTCACAATATTAGCTTTTATATGATTAATTACTTATATATTTTTCCAATGTATACAAAGAGGATATTAGAAGTTGTAGATGTTCATGTATGTTTTATATGGTGCTATAATTGTAGAAGATACAAAACTTGCAAATCCTGATATTTCTTTTTACCAAGCAACCATGTATATAGAAAAACATTTACTGAGCCCAATGTACAAGGTTGTCATAAACGTTACTCTCGAGGTTGATTGCAAATTATTTTTGATTTTTATACTATTGGGGTAATAATCGGTACAGTTATAGGTAATATATCATTTCTCTTTGACTTCACAAAAATCTGAGATTTCATATAAGTATTAGTGCACCAGCAATTAGAATTCTGATGGAAAGAGTCTCTCGAAGATTCAAGCTGCCTCTCTTTACATAAAACTCCTTCCACCACCAACTCCACCTAGTGGTTTTTTGTGTTTATTAATCCATCTTTCCATCAATGGTTCTCTGGATATTGTTGTTCCATGTTAACAGATTACAACTCTTGAAATATCGCTCATTAGGTAACTGATCATATGTATATTCCGATTTAATTAGAATAAGGTTGTTAACATGGATTTTTAGAAAGGTGGAAATGATGTGGTTTTATAAAAGGATTGAATTTTTAAACAATATTACAAGTATGAATAAAACTTGTATATCAAAGATATCCAGATTGTGTTAAACATTTGTTTTATTTCAAAAACGAATAATTGTAAATTTTTGTTCTGCAAATAATGATGTCCATCTTGTATACTACTAGAGCTTAGTTGAAATCAATAGACATTGTAATTACACCCCACAGTAGTAAAACCCCTGTACTTACAGAATTTGTGTAAACACCCCCCCCCCCTTTTTTTTTTTACAAATATGATACACTGTCATGTATTTAGTTTACTTATCTCATTGTTTAAAGACAGATTTGTTCAAATGAGAATTTTACCTCAAAATAAAATCACATTTTTCTACAACTGTTTACTTTATATTGTCATCTGATGTTGAGTGCATTGGTGAATATTGGAATAAGTTTAAAAACAATTATAAGTCTTAGTTAAGATTGACTTAAACAGTTTCTAAATGCTAAAAATAAATGTTCTTTATACATATATCAGTTTATATATTTATTAGTTAATTCTCCAGCGAAGAACAATAATCCATGAATCGATATTAGAGAATAGCACACAGGGTTATACATGAGTCATTGTGCGTATCATAATAAATACTGTACATGTAAATATCAGTTATTGTGCAATAACATGATGCTATAGTAACATAAACGCTCAGTACCTAAAAGATGTATGGATATATAATGTTCACTGTTGATACTTGTACACTGTCACTGTGTTGGTGGGTTGTCCCACCCAGAGATTGTTCTCATCGTCCACACACACACTACGGGGACGCTTTACCCCTTGTTGTGGCGTGAGTAGTAGAGACAAGAACTGACCGTCCTGATCCAGAAGATGAACTGTGTCACTGATTTGATCACACACCAGGATGTGACCGAGTAGATCAGTACATATTCCAAAGGGATTAAACCCTGACCCCTGACCTGTGTAGGAGAACCTGCGTTGTCCTGATTTATCAACCACCACTACAGCATGTTTTCTATAGTCTGATACACAGACATCCCCATTGATGTTTTCTGTGATGTAGTTTGGTAGTCTATAAAGTGGCTGTCCTTTGTTGTCTCTCTGTATGTTCTGTATTTCTGTCCCTGTCTTGTTGTACCTGGTGACTTTACCCTCTCCATACTTCCTCATCCCCATCAGTAGGTCCCCGTTGATGTGGGATGAGTGTATACTGAGTGGTTTCCAGTCTCCAGTTTCAATGAATTCAGTGATTGTATTATCCGATGTTATCCTATTGATGACTTTGTTTTCTCTGTCTGTATAGATAAGACCCCCGTCCTGTGTGACTGTGTGGTAGCCGTCAGATCCACCATTGGTTTGTATGTTCTGTAGCTGATTCCCCTGTAGATCTGTTTGGACAAGGTTACCTAAATGATCACTGACCCAGAGTCTGCCTGATTTACACAGTGATATATGAAATACACTGCTAACACCTGGTACTGTGTACTTCCTGACTTTGGTGACAGAGGAAGACAGAGACAGTGTTTGTTTCACGTCAGATTTCTCTCTGTCTTGTTTCCTCTGTTTCCCTGTAGGTTTCAACTGTGTAGAGGCAGTCTCCATGGGTTTTATTTTTCTGTTCTCTGGTTTAGTGTTGGGTAAAGTTATTCTACCCAGTAGTTTTGCGACATCTTCTTTGCTATATTGACCAGCAGTAAATACGGGTGGGACTGGTTTTGATGTCTCTGGGATGGGTCGAATGACCAAGTTTTCTGATTTGAGAGCAAATGTTAATTGTTTTATGTTTGAGGGAGATAGGTAACCATAATATGTTTGGATTAAACCATTGAGGTAGTTGATGTAGTCATCTATTTGTTGGTTTTGGCCGTTTAATGTTTGCAATAATGACTGTTCTATTTTGTCGACTTGTTCTATTTTATCTGATGTTACTGTGTCTACCAACTTTTTCACAGCCTCAGCTTCAGCTTTCATGGATGTTCTTATACCCTCCATGATCTTCTTTATCTCTGTGACATCTCCTGCAATTTCCTTTTTCAGATCTTGAGAAGTAGGCTCAAAATAGCTTCGAATGTTGGCAATTTCTTTGTTATAAATCGAAACCTTTTCGGCAAAGACTATTTCTAGGTTGGTAAACCAATGGCCGCGGTGTTCTTTGGTGCCTGTGCATTTAGAACAAATGGGAATCTGACATTCCCCACAGAGAAGATCTATTTCTTTTGTGGGGTGGATCTTGCATTTCTCTACAGGAAGTTGTCGTTTGCGTAATTTATAAGGGACAACTTCGTGGTTATTGGTTTTCTTATTTTTCTGATGTTCATCTCTGCATTGTTCACACATTGGTTGGTGACAGTCATTGCAGTAAAACTGGCAGTTCTTCTCGCAGTCTTCAGCGCCACACACTAAATAATGCTGGGCGTCGGGTGGTAATTGGGATTCAGATAATGCCATCTGAAATGAGAAAAGTATTAGTTGAAGGAAGCTGTGGTATTTGTTCTGCTATCAAAATTAAAAATCATGAAAAAGTCATAAATTTTAACCCCCCCCCCCACACCAATATACACACGGCGCTTTTACATTTATAACTATATAGGTCACAATTTGATGTAATTAAAGGATTTGATTTGTCCATTCCTAATTATTATTACTACAATCTTCAAGTTATTCTCTAGTGTTTAACAAAAACTGAATAAAGAAAATTTAGCAAAGTACATATAATCATGCGCAGATCCAGACATTTTTGGAGGGTCAGAGAGATAATTGTTTGTTTGGTGATGGGAAAGTATTTATTTTAGTATTTTCAAAGGGGGGGGGGGGGTTTCCGATACCAACCCCCTCCCACACCTACGTGTACATCTGTGCATGGTAGCCTCCCTTTACAAATCAAATATAGACAATTCAATATATACATGTGTACATATAAAAACTTCAATCATTTCTTTTTGATATATATAGACCTAAAAGAAATTTGAATTAAACAAAAAATTATTGGCAAGTTTAAAGGAAAAAAAGACCCTCCCTTTTCCGTGGCAACTTACTACTGCTCCGCGTTTGGAAATGTTCTCCGCGTTGGGAAAAGCCGTATGATGGGGGTGTATACTACATGTTTGTTAAACATTGCCACAACTTTCGTTTTATATAATGATAACTTGCATAACATTTCGTCCATTGTTGATCGACTTAATAATCGGGTAATCTTGAAGAAAATCACTATCTCACTAGGGAATATGTCACTTATTTGCCATCATTAGATATAGATACAATTCTTCTAACTCACCATCAATGTGACCTTAAAATTACTTCAGCCATTATCGCTTGGAAGACACCTGAGAGAATACGAGACTTGTGCAATTTACTTCCTGGTTGTAAATATAGGTAGAGATCTGAGACGTGTTCAGCAGACCGAGTCCTCGCGATCGATTGCCAAAACTAGGGGAAATTTTGGCGAGCGCTTGCGAGCACCTGCTCTATTGAACAGGTCGAGACCACTATATTTTGTGACGTCGGCATAAATTTGCATACTAAATTAGCCATCTGTTTACTTTTATCGACAAACCAATCAGGTGAATGAGTTGCAAGGCATTGTGGGCTACTATAAGTTTCAGTGTATACAAAGCGTATTGAAAATATATACCATTTTAAATTGTCATTTGGAAACTCATTTTGAATGATTTTTCAGAATTTATGAAATTTATATGGACACTTATGTCTGAACTTCAATTTCTATGCTCACATTTAAAAAATATTGCATATGAGGACTTATATCAACCTATTTAAATACCCTATTGTCAATGCTCAAAAGAGAGGTACAGGCGGTTCAAGCATATCTTTTACAAAATACACCATAGCATAGCATTGAAATCTCATAGCATATCATTGAATTCTCATAGCATAGCATTGGAATCTCATATCATAGCATACAATCTCATAGAATTGCATTCGTCATATCATACCATAGCATTCCATAGCATAGCATACAACATTATTAAAACTCGGTTTTAAATGTATTTATTTGAGAAAAAATATAAATGTTTACAAGATAGATTTGTGGTAAACTTTGGCTTCTTATTATTTTACTTCGAAATGTTTAGAACTCTTCTGTGTATGGAGGCGTTTTTGTTCAAATCTCATAGCATACCATAGCATAGCATAGCATACCATATCATTAAGCCCTTCATTTCAATTTCTCATAGCATAGCATACAAATCTCATAGCATTTAATAAAAATCGCATACCATAGCATGGCATTAAATTGTAAAAGATATGCATATCTTCGTTTTCCCCTATGAAACATTCTTCAAATAGAAAACTTATAGTTTTTAAGGACTCCCACCCCCACCCCCACACACGCACTTTTTTAGATGATGACAATTCGTCAGGTATGAACTACTTGTACAGATTACTTTGTTTCTGTCCAGTTAACGTTTATATCCTATCGCAATGATTAACGTGATCTAATATTTTCCGTTCTGTTTTTCGTTCCGCGTTTTAGCACTATAATATCAATATGAGTATCAGAAATCTGTATAAATACATGCAATAAAACAAAGTAGATATTTGTAGACAAAGTGTAGGTATTATGCATGTTTAAACAATCTAAATCAACAAATACACTGCTTTAATATATAGAATGAATCAAAGTGTGGTCCTGCATTCAACAAAAATTTCCGGAGGTTGGTGGAAAGTCCAATGTCTTTGTCCGCTATTATAGGTGTGTAGATTTGAAAGAAAGTCAATTGATATTTATTGAGAGTGAAACATTATTGTACAATACATTAAACGTTGCATGAGAAAAGCACAGGGGCTCGTCACGAAGTTTTTTCAACCTTTTATATATACCACCTCTATACTATAAAATACACAAGGGATGTGTATTTTATAGTATAGAGGTGGTATATTTAAAAGGTTGAAAAAACTTCGTGACGAGCCCCTGTGAGAAAAGTGAATTATGATCGGGTTCGGACTTTCATTAACTTAAATTAGGTGGCGCGAAAACATCGAGGTATAGAATAGGGTATTTTTTATATCCCATAACCAGGCACTATAACCAGGATGTGCGCATGCGTGAATCAACTTTCCATCGGGATCGGTAAACGATTGGGAGGAAATTCGAAAGCTATTTGGAGGAACTTCGAACTGATATATGTGCAATTTAAAAATGCGATTTTTATATGAAAAATATGATCAGAAAAAATTAAATAAATAATTGAGAGAACAATCAAAATCAATGTTACAGGAAAACAACAGGCACTTAGCATCGGAGGGAGGGGGGGGGGGGTTGGAATGGGGGCAGGGACAGGGGGACGGGACTGCCCCCCCCCCCCCCCTCCAGCACACGTTTTCTCGCAGCAAATATTTTTCTTGGATTTACTTATAAAAAAGGAAATTAACATACAGTTGCACCCCCCCCCCACAATGTTTTTGGGACCATGTAAAATTTGAAATGAAAGAGAGGAAATAAACTGTGAAATTGAAGTTAAAGGTACACTTAGCCCCCTACCCCCACGGATTAGGATTTTCAATTATTTAAAAAGTATTTTTGAGTTGGGTTTTTTTTTTCAAGGCAATTAAGATTGGATGAGTCTGCCCTCAACCCACTTTGCTACGATGCTAGGTGCCTGAACAAAATATCATGGTTTCATTACATACATGTATGATAGTATAAAGACTTTATGTAAACCAAAATTATCTCGTGCATTGTTCCATTCACCAGGTTCTACAAATACCTTAGTCCAAAATAAATAAAAAAATCCAAGACTAGGAGGGGAAGAAAGAGGAAATCTATTTTCCTTTTTTCTTTTTACTCAGGAGCTATTTTGTTGGGGGGGGGGGTATTAGGGGTGAACAGGTCACTGACCCCTTGTAGATCTACCCATGACCTATCACCAGGGTCTGTATACACATAACCAGGGTCAGTATACCCATCACCGGGGTCTCCAGGGTCAGAGTACGTATCACCAGAGTCTGTGTGCCCATCACCAGAGTCTGTACACCCATAACCAGGGCTAGTATACCCATCACCAGGGTCTCCGTACCTATCACCAGGGTCAGAGTACGTATCACCAGAGTCTGTGTGCCCATCACCAGAGTCTGTACACCCATAACCAGGGTCAGTATACCCATCACCAGGGTCTCCATACCTATCACCAGTGTCAGAGAACGTATCACCAGGGTCTGTGTGCCCTTCACCAGAGTCTGTACACCCATAACCAGGGCCAGTATACCCATCACCAGGGTCTTCATACCTATCACCAGGGTCAGAGTACGTATCACCAGAGTCTGTGTGCCCATCACCAGGGTCTGGATACCCATAACCAGTGTCAGTATACCCATCACCAGGGTCTTCATACCTATCACCAGGGTCAGAGTACGTATCACCAGGGTCTCTGTGCCCATCACAAGTGTCAGTATACACATAACCAGGGCCAGTATACCCATCACCAGGGTCTTCATACCTATCACCAGGGTCAGAGTACGTATCACCAGAGTCTGTGTGCCCATCACCAGGGTCTGTATACCCATTACAGGGCCAGTATACCCATCACCAGGGTCTCCATACCTATCACCAGGGTCAGAGTACGTATCACCAGAGTCTGTGTGCCCATCACCTGGGTCTGTATACCCATAACAGGGCCAGTATACCCATCACCAGGGTCTCCATACCTATTACCAGGGTCAGAGTACGTATCACCAGAGTCTGTGTGCCCATCACCAGAGTCTGTACACCCATAACCAGGGCCAGTATACCCAACACCAGGGTCTTCATACCTATCACCAGGGTCAAAGTACGTATCACCAGAGTCCGTGTGCCCATCACCAGAGTCTGTACACCCATAACCAGGGCCAGTATACCCAACACCAGGGTCTTCATACCTATCACCAGGGTCAAAGTACGTATCACCAGAGTCCGTGTGCCCATCACCAGGGTCTGTATACCCATAACAGGGCCAGTATACCCATCACTTGGGTCTCCATACCTATCACCAGGGTCAGAGTACGTATCACCAGAGTCTGTGTGCCCTTCACCAGAGTCTGTACACCCATAACCAGGGCCAGTATACCCATCACTGGGGTCTCCATACCTATCACCAGGGTCAGAGTACGTATCACCAAAGTCTGTGTGCCCTTCACCAGAGTCTGTACACCCATAACCAGGGCCAGTATACCCATCACTGGGGTCTCCATACCTATCACCAGGGTCAGAGTACGTGTCACCAGAGTTTGTGTGCCCATCACCAGGGTCTGGATACCCATAACCAGGGTCAGTATACCTATCACCAGGGTCTCCATACCTATCACCAGGGTCAGAGTACGTATCACCAGAGTCTGTGTGCCCATCACCAGAGTCTGTACACCCATAACCAGGGCCAGTATACCCATCACCAGGGTCTCCATACCTATCACCAGGGTCAGAGTACGTATCACCAGAGTTTGTGTGCCCATCACCAGGGTCTGTACACCCATAACGAGGGTAAGTATACCTATCACCGGGGTCTCCATACCTATCACCAGGGTCAGCGTGCGTATCACCAGAGTCTGTGTGCCCATCACCAGAGTCTGTACACCCATAACCAGGGCCAGTATACCCAACACCAGGGTCTTCATACCCATCACCAGGGTCAAAGTACGTATCACCAGAGTCCGTGTGCCCATCACCAGGGTCTGTATACCCATAACAGGGCCAGTATACCCATCACCAGGGTCTCCATACCTATCACCAGGGTCAGAGTACGTATCACCAGAGTCTGTGTGCCCTTCACCAGAGTCTGTACACCCATAACCAGGGCCAGTATACCCATCACTAGGGTCTCCATACCTATCACCAGGGTCAGAGTACGTGTCACCAGAGTTTGTGTGCCCATCACCAGGGTCTGGATACCCATAACCAGGGTCAGTATACCTATCACCAGGGTCTCCATACCTATCACCAGGGTCAGAGTACGTATCACCAGAGTCTGTGTGCCCATCACCAGAGTCTGTACACCCATAACCAGGGCCAGTATACCCATCACCAGGGTCTCCATACCTATCACCAGGGTCAGAGTACGTATCACCAGAGTTTGTGTGCCCATCACCAGGGTCTGTACACCCATAACCAGGGTAAGTATACCTATCACCGGGGTCTCCATACCTATCACCAGGGTCAGCGTGCGTATCACCAGAGTCTGTGTGCCCATCACCAGGGTCTGTACACCCATAACCAGGGTTAGTATACCCATCACGAGGGTCTCCATACCTATCACCAGGGTCAGAGTGCGTGTCACCAGAGTCTGTGTGCCCATCACCAGGGTCTGTACGCCAATAACCAGGGTCAGTATACCCATCACCAGGGTCTCAATACCTATCACCAGGGTCAGAGTACGTGTCACCAGAGTCTGTGTGCCTATCACCAGGGTCTGTACACCCATAACCAGGGCCAGTATACCCATCACCAGGGTCTCCATACCTATCACCAGGGTCATTATATCCATCACTAGAGTTTGTGTGCCCAACAATGGGGTCTGTACACCCATCACCAGGGTCAGTATACCAATCACCCGGGTCTTTACACCCATAACCAGGGTCAGTATACCCATCACCAGGGTCTTCATATCTATCACCAGGATCAGAGTACGTATCACCAGAGTCTGTACACCCATAACCAGGGTCAGTATACCCATCACCAGGGTATGTACACCCATAACCAGGGTCAGAGTACCCATCACCAGGGTATGTACACCCATAACCAGGGTCAGTATATCCATCACCAGGGTCTCAATACCTATCACCAGGGTCAGAGTACGTATCACCAGAGTCTGTGTGCTAATGACCAGGGTCTGTACATCCATAGCCAAAGTCAGTATACCCATCACCCGGGTATCAATACCTATCACCAGGGTCATAATGCCTATCACCAGAGTCAGAGTACGTATCACCAGAACTGTAAACATATCACCTGGGTCATTATACCTTTTAGTAGGGTCAGTGTTCGTAGTACTAGGGTCTGTGTGCCCATCACCATGGTCTGTATATTCATAACAAAGGTCAGTTTACCCTTCACCAGGGTCTTAATACTTTTCACCAGGATAGTGTACGCATCAATAGGGTCTGTGTGCCCATCACCAGGGTCAGTATACCTAACACAACAGTCAGTGCACTTATCATTAGGGTTTGTATATCCATTACCTGAGTCAGGTAATACTGACCCTGTTGATAAGTAGAGTGACCCTGGTGATAGGTATACTGATCCTGGTGAAGAGCACACATACCTTGGTGATACGTACACTCATGATCCTTGTGATAGGTATACTGTCTCAGGTGATGGTTATACTTACCCTGGTTATAGATTTTGAGATTCTGGTGTTACGTATGCTGACCCTTAGAATATCTACACGTTTGTGTATACCGACTCTGGTGATGGATACATACTGACCCCTGTGATTGGCTACAGACCCTTGTGATACGTACACTGACTCTGTCGATAGGTATACTGACCCTGGTGATAGAGAATGTGATAGATATACCGGTGATAAATGTACTGACTCTTGTGATAGGTATACTGACCTTGGAGATGGGCCCTCAGACCCACGGATGCGTACACTGACACGGCCGTTAGGTAAACTAACTCTGGTGATAGGTAATAGGTACAGTTATCCTGGTGAAAGTCTACTGATCAAGGTAATGGATGTACAAACCCTGAAGATAAGTGCACTGACTGTTGTGATAGATATACTGACCCTAATGATGGGCACACAGACCCTATTGATTCGTAAGCTATTCCTGGTGATAAGTATTTAGACCCTGGTGATGGGCATACGGGCCCTGGTTATGGGTGTACAGACTCTGGTGATGGGCACACAGACTCTGGTGATACGTACTCTGACCCTGGTGATTGGTATGATGACACTGGTGATGGGTATACTGACACTGGTTATGGGCGTACAGACTCTGGTGATGGGCACACAGACTCTGGTGATACATACTCTGACCCTGTTGATAGGTATGGAGACCCTGGTGATGGGTATACTGGCCCTGTTATGGGTATACAGACTCTGGTGATACGTACTTTGACCCTGGTGATGGGTTTGAAGACCCTGGTGATGGGTATACTGGCCCTGGTTATGGGTGTACAGACTCTGGTGAAGGGCACACAGACTCTGGTGATACGTACTCTGACCCTGTTGATAGGTATGGAGACCTTGGTGATGGGTATACTGGCCCTGGTTATGTGTATACTGACACTTGTGATGGGCACACAGACTCTGGTGATACGTACTCTGACCCTGGTGATAGGTATGAAGACCCTGGTGATGGGTATACTGACCCTGGTTATGGGTATCCAGACCCTGGTGATGGGCACACAAACCCTGGTGACACGTACTCTGACCCTTGTGATAGGTATGAAGACCCTGGTGATGGGTATACTGGCCCTGGTTATGGGTGTACAGACTCTGGTGAAGGGCACACAGACTCTGGTGATACGTACTCTGACCCTGGTGATAGGTATGGAGACCCTGGTGATGGGTATACTGGCCCTGGTTATGGGTATACAGACCCAGGTGATGGGCACACAGACTCTGGTGATACGTACTCTGACCCTGGTGATAGGTATGGAGACCCTGGTGATGGGTATACTGGCCCTGTTATGGGTATACAGACCCTGGTGATGGGCACACAGACTCTGGTGATACGTACTCTGACCCTGGTGATAGGTATGGAGACCCTGGTGATGGGTATACTTGCCCTGTTATGGGTATCCAGACTCTGGTGATGGGCACACAGACCCTGGTGATACGTACTCTGACCCTGGTGATAGGTATGAAGACCCTGGTGATGGGTATACTGGCCCTGGTTATGGGTGTACAGACTCTGGTGAAGGGCACACAGACTCTGGTGACACATACTCTGACCCTGGTGATAGGTATGGAGACCCTGGTGATGGGTATACTGGCCCTGGTTATGGGTGTACAGACTCTGGTGATGGGCACACAGACTCTGGTGATACGTACTCTGACCCTGGTGATAGGTATGGAGACCCTGGTGATGGGTATAC